>VWYH01008860.1:194753-590735 GCA_013399365.1 Pampusana beccarii | reverse complement strand
GTCATTGATGAATATATTGAATAGTACTGGTCCCAGTACTGACCCTTGAGGCACTCCACTAGTTACCGGCCTCCGACTGGACTCCACCCCATTGACTATGACTCTCTGGCTTCTTTCCTTCAGCCAGTTTGCAGTCCACCTCACTACCCGATCATCCAGTCCACACTTCCTCAGTTTAGCTGTGAGGATTCTGTGGGAGACTGTGTCAAATGCTTTACTAGAATCAAGAACCACATCCACTGCTTTGCCATTATCTAGCCGCCTGGTTATGTCCTCATAAAAGGCCATGAGGTTGGTTAAGCATGACTTCCCCTTGGTGAAGCCATGTTGACTGCCCCTAATGACCCTCTTATCCTTGAAATGCCTTGAGATGGCACCAAGGATAAGTTGTTCCATCACCTTTCCAGGGATGGAGGTGAGGCTGACCAGTCTATAGTTACCTGGGTCCTCCTTCTTGCCCTTTTTGAGGACTGGAGTGACTTTTGCTTTCCTCCAATCCTCAGGCACCTCTCCCATTTTCCACGACTTGGCAAAGATGGTGGAGAGTGGTCCAGCAACGACTTCAGCCAGCTCCCTCAGCACCCGCGGGTGCATCCCACCTGTACTCATGGATTTATGGATGTCCAGATTGCTTAGTTGCTCCCTAACCCAGTCCTCATCAACCAAGACAAACTCCTCCATTGTGCTGCCTTCCTCTGGGGCCTCAGGGGTACGGGGCTCGTCAGGACAGCCTCCAGCAGTGTAGGCAGAGACAAAGAAGGCATTTAGTAACTCTGCCTTTTCTACACTTAATGAATCAGCAATCTAAAATAATATTTTGGGGTCATATGTAAAGTTTCATACAGATATTTGAAACTTGTTTTATTTTGTGCTCTCAGTTTTGACACAAGACAGAGAGCTTTCAAAGTCCACTTCAAAATAAATATGATTTGCACTACTTAGTTTGGCATCTGAGAATCATACTCTTTGAAGGAAGACTCAGCTACAATAAAAGGAATTGGACTCTCTAAGTAAACGTACTTTCAATATTTACGAACTTTCTGGCCTTAAATTCTTTGAACATATGTACTGAAAATTTAATGTATTACTGCTTAGAAGCTCTGGATATTATTATGTCGTGAAATCGTTTCAACAGATGGTTAATTTATGATCCCAGAATTTCAGTGGATATCAGGGAAGATGTGCTAGATTAGATTTATCCTTGGCTTAAACCCACTGAATCAAGTCTTGCCAGGTCAGAAATGGGCCTGTGTAATCTACCCAATTGTGGTGTTCCTATCAACAAGTTATGTACAGCCAGTATTCCTGTGCAGTACCACAAATAATTATGGTCAGAGATATATTACAAATAGATTCATTTTCTTTTTTTTTTCACTGGAAGGAATTATTTTACGTTTTCCTTTTCAGAGGCATGTGCTTCCGTTCTGCATTTATTTTACAAATAAAAAGGAAATCTGCAACATTAATGATATTTGTAGATTAAATGAAATTTGAAAGTGTTTTGAAAGAGATAGAGAAACAAATCTAACAGGAAAATCAGAGCAATTCAGAATACCAAGATACCAGATAGCTAAGACTTGATTCCACGTGGTCAAATGCAAGAGGAAAACTCAGTAGTCCAAACAATTCAAAATTCAGTGGTAAGGAGAAATTTTACACTCAAAACTGAATGGCAGAGTAACAAGTTTAGTTATTGAGTGATAAGATTTCTGTAATTATTTTCATATGAGTACTCATGCAACTCCAAAACAGTAGAGGACCTGTCGTCCTAATACATTATGTTATAACACCATGGCATTACTTTATAGATTTTATAGCTGAGAAGCTGGCACCTGTGTAGATGTGTTCTTCAGAGAGCAGAGCATTCTCCAGAGAAGCAATATTGTGGCTTAAACCAGACAAACTGTTCCAAGAGGCATTCATCAAGTGAAGCCGTGTACCTCCTCCAGACTGAAGCACATAAAGGTCCTCTCCAGCACATCAGGAAAATAAGTTGTGTTACTTTAGTCCTGATGTGAATTTTAACCATAAATATGTTCAGGCTTTCTAAAAAAAAAAAAAAAAAAATTTGAATGGACAGTGAATTATAGGAAGAAAGATCTTTTTACTTGGCTCTAGTAATAAGACATGAGGATATTTAATCTTGGATTTAGAAGATACGCCTCCTTTTTCCGTGACTTTTTGGTCTCGAAGAATTCTGTTTTCAGTTCTGGACATCACAGTACCAAAAATAGGAAGAGCATTTTGCCATAATTAAAGGGAAAAAAATCAGGGATTAGCAGAAGGGATTAAAAATAATTATACTAAGAAGATTTTGTGCTACTTAACACCTAAATAAAAGCTACATTTTTCGAAGTTGTTAAACATCCAAAACCTCCTATTCATAAGACTAATGTAGTAGTGGTTTATATATGTCTATTAACACTATATCATTTTTATTTTTCAGTTTCAGTAAGAGGACTACCACAGACTTCAAGCCAAGATTTCAGCTGCATAGTTAGCAGGCAAAGGCATTTATCCAAGGAAGAGGCACCAGCTTTCTGGCTAGAGCACTTTTTAGGTGCATGTGTGACCTGACCTGGTGTGACCAGTTTGGAACAGAAACTTGAACCGAAATCTGCTTTATTCTGGGAGTGGGATGACTGAGCTATCTTTCTACAGGTATTCTTTCAGTCTGTCATCTTGGTGTTTTTCCACTTTGTATTAAAAATGCACAGTTACTTTTTGACGTGTTTTACCTCTGAGGAATTAGAAAGGAAATCATCTGCTGTTCTTTTTTCCCCCACAAAAACTAAATTTGATTTGCTCTATTTTAGACCTATTTGTAAGAAGGCTCACAGAAGGGTGTTTAACACACACAGGCACAAAGGTACCTCACTGCTGATTAATTTTTGTTCCCACTTTCATCTTCTTTCTGGGACCATTTTGTCACTGCAGAAGGATAGGATCTACTATAACACTAGACCATAGACATGCGATGCCCTCCCTTGCTCTCTGTCCTTTCCGTGCAGCGTTTCCTTAGAGAAGAACAATGGCATTGAGCTAAACTTCAGTTGTGGTTTAGGACTAAACTATCAGAAGGAATGCCTTCTAGTGATAAGCAGAACAACTTGTGAAACAAGGGCCGTTTTGTGCTCTCAGGCACCGCTCAGGAACAGAAATTGTACTATCCTAGAAAAAGCCAGAGCTGCCCCATAGTTTATCTCCCTTTCCCAGCAGCTGATCCCTCAGCATGGAGAATCCTGGGCAATGCTTCTGCAGGCACTGCTTGCATTTTGCAAGGAGGGTGATTATTGTCTGTTTGCTTTTTCAGCCAACATTTCAAAATCTTTTGTTGCTTTAAAGAAAGGCAAAGGAACAGGATAAAATTTTTCCCCAGATGGCAACCTCAAGATGAGAAGGTGCTGCCTTTTCTCACTTTGTGATTTGTTGAAAGCTTCTTACTCTTTTGCTGCTTTAATTTAATCTTGTTGGCACGTTCCCAGTGAACCTGTTTTCCCCATATGTGAATATTCTTCTTTATAAGCCAAGGTTACACCATTGTTACCTGGATGTAAAAGGCTTGTTTCTTTTTCTGCCATGATCAATAGTACTTGTTTGATCTATCAAACATACTTTTATGTGCAGTCCCTCAAAAGGCCAACATAAAAGTATCATGTTATTTGACCGCTTTGTTCTTGTGCGTGGTCGCTCATCAAGGATCTTTCCTTGCATCTGGGGCAAATGGTAAATGTAGTTCACATCTCTTGTCTTTGCAAGGCTTCAAGATGTATTCCTAGATTCCTGAGATGAATTTTTCACCTGTTTTTAGGCATCACTGAACGATTGCCAGATGATGGGTATGCATCACAGTGTATTTTATATTCGTTTATATGAATAAAGAGAACAAGAATTAGAGTTTATCCCAGTGTACATAGAATGAAGACACAAAGTAGAGACAGATATTTATCCTTTGCAGGACTGAACTTCTAGATCTCCCATTGCCTAGTAAAGAGAGTCCGGCACAGTGTAAAATACTCAAGGGAAGACAGGCTGGCTATGCCTTTTCTAGTAAACAAGTGTACCAAGGCCTGGGTTGTGGCATTGATGGCAAATGACATGGCACTATTTGCATCTGGCTTTTTCCCCTTCTCAGAGTGGCCTCATCTATTTCCCAACCTGGACATTGTCTGGGAGATAAGTAGTCAGCATAAGACAAAGCTGTTCTAGAGAAGCCAACAGTTTTGCAATATGGGCAATCATGACAACCTTGGTCTGTCTTTAAATTGTTTTATTATTGTATAGGTGCAGCTTCAAAACCAGCTGAATTAACTTAGACCAGATGGAGTGCTGCTTAAAAGCATTTAAGATGTCTGGACAGAAACCAGTAGATTAATTCACATTTTAGCTTGGCCAAAGTCCTGCTTAAATTCTTCTGATTAAGTCTTGGTTTTCCTTCCATAAGGAGAAAAGGAAAGGCCTCTTAGAATAGTTATTAACCCTCCACTTGGAGAACTTCCCAGAAGTACAGTAAACCTGGGGTCCAGCTTCTTCCTGGACTGACTGATTTGGAAGAAAGATTTGAACCCATATCTGCTTCCACTTCGGAGGAAGGAGATGAAGAGTTCTTTGTCTGAGGGTCATGTTTTGGAGCTATTCTTCTTTGTTGTTAAACAATTATCCGCTGAGCCAGAAAAGGTGAGAGAATAAGAGAGCAGTCAGATGTGTTCATGTACTCAGAAACAGAACAGTGAGCCTACTTAGCTGTATCTGTAGCTGAGACACGATGACTGATCCTGTGTATGTTTATGGTCATCAGTGATAGGTAGCAAATCAATAATAAAGCCAATTTATGCTCCTCCTCCTGCTGAACTACCTTGCTAAAAGAAGTGAATTTGATAGCTTACAGTTAGGTGATTGTGTAACTGCTTGTCAAAGTGAATATTTGTCTCTTCTTCAATAGAAATGGATGTGAGAAATAGAACCGTTACTGAAGCCACATCCTTGTTGATACTGATAAATTGTGATTTGGAGTTTATTTTGCTGGGTCACTGTGCATGTTTGTCTGAATTCTCCTCCAGAGAAACATATATATATGTTATTATATATAAATAAACATGGAATAGATTTTCTGACTTCACTTCAGGCCCTCTGCACATTAACCAACAATTGTAAGAAGATTCTGTCTTTGATTTCATTTAAACAACTTTTGTAGATGTTTAGCATACAGAAAATAAAGAAGTTGAGAGATGTATTTTCTTTTTCTCTCATTAATTCTGTTAGACACATAAAGATTGTAGAGTAATTAACATATTGATTTAGAGTAAATATAAATTAACCTCATAATTTCTTAGGTGAAAGCTTAGGGAATAAAAGCTTGATAATAGTGCTAGAAAAATGTTCTGATTTTCCATGGATATAAATTTTACGGTCAAGGAATGGGAGTGAGAAGGAGGGTTATACATCAAACACTGACATTCTCTTTCATCTAACAGGTTTTGTCTTTCTAGCTTTCAACATCAAGAGCTAAAGACAGACCCCAATGACTGTGATTAAGATATGGCCTCTTACATCAGGGCTGAAAGTTGTGCCTGGTTATTTGAAGACGAATAATAAAAACTGCATAACTGTATTTTACTTGGCTAGAGCCAACCTCCTTACATTAAACAACACACTGCAGAAAAATTATGGGGTAATGAAATTTTATATGAGGGCTTTTAAACATAAACTGACTGTATATTACTAAAAATTTATGGGTCATTTATTCAACTACTGTAGTGTTATTCTGGCCAGATCAAACATTTGGCTAGTAGACTAGGACTTAATTTTTTTTTTTTTTTTCTAGAGGACAAAATAAATCAATAAGAAATAGCGTTGTTCTCAGGGCTGTAGTCAGCATGACCTCTGTCTGTTGTGGATTCTTCTGTTCAGCTATAAAAGATTCATGGGCCTAGGTTTTGAGCCCACAGGAAATCTGTTTGCTTCAGTGGAATAAAGAAGGAACAGTAATTATTTTTACCAGTGTATTAAGGCACCTCTCTTTAATTAAAATGCGACTTAAATGGGCCTATACCTGGAAAATTGGACCGTAAAGTCTAGTCTCCAAATGTGTAAATATTTTAAACATCTCGCTCACAGCTGCCGTTAGAATGGGATTCACTTGGGAAAAAATACTCAGCTTTGCTCATTGGCCATTTCTAGGATCTAAGGGTGTCTTTCCAAGATGTGTTAGACCGTAACAGTGTTAATTAGTAGAGCTTTTGATCAGAATTTAGGAAGGACGAACTGAGTATCAGACTAAAGAACTGTCTAGCTCAGACTGTGGTCCTAAGGGATGCTGGGGGAAGGAGAGCAATAAACAAAGCAGGTGTTTCCCTGATCTACCTTGCAGCTTGCACACATCCTCATCTGTCCCAAAGCCATTTCTAACAGTTAGCAAATTTATCCACTAACTATAGTGGATATGGAGTCTATGGAGATTACAGACTCGTTTATGTGGATTTAAAGCAAAAAATATCACATTCTTCATTTCCATTTCTCTTCCTTCAAGGAAAGATACTATATTTTCTTTTCTTGCTTCACTATCTCAGCACCTGCCCCCTTCCTCTTTAGATATTCAGGTGAAGTGGTGGGAAGGGCTTTGGCTTCAGTGTTCCTGCTTCCTTCTGCCAGGAAGAAGTTCACTGCTCACTGAATCACATCCCAGATCAGGTTGAATTTGAATATCTCCCATAACAGACAGATGCACGAAGCATTATCACAATATGTACTCTTGCCTGCCATGGTGATGGGATGGTGAGACTATGGCAGTGATTCTTCTGGGACCACATTATCCAGGTGCAGAGCATCCATGTATCCTAAGTGCTGAGGTGTGAGGGAAAGGAAACTCGAGAGGGAATTTGTATTGCAGGTTGTTAATTGTGGTGATTCCGAGGCCCCGAGGCCACAAAAAAAAAAATTATGTATGGTACGGCATTTGGAGTCTCAAACTCTAGGGTGCAGCTTGTGCCTATTGACTCTGAAACCTGTTGTCTACCTCAGAGTCTACAAAGTGAACATGCTCAAATGCATGCAGCCACATAAATCTCTACCCTCGTATACAAAACTGCAGTCCTGTAGTCCAAGCTGAAGCTATATATCTAAAATGAGGGAAGGTGCTCTTCCTGTCCTAGTTCTTTGCCTGATGCACTTCAGTGAAGTTAAATACAGCTCCACAGCCACATAAAATAATTTTTTGGCGAGCCTGAATAAGGATGTATGGAGAGAAAAATATTATGATCTGTCAATTCAAGCTGCATATAAACTCTTCAGAAAATTGAATTTGCTGAAATGTCAAAGCCAATTTACATGGGATCAGGAGCTCTACGTTTTGAAGGAAGTTCATGTCAGGACAAACCTGCTTTCCAAATATTGTTACAAACCTAATACAAAGGTTCAAGTTGATTCCCCTTCTCTTGGACTCGTGCTGGCTTGACTGGATGGGACCTGGTGACTGCTCTCTAATTACTTCCAGGCAGACTTTCCTAGCAGGGGAGCACTTTGAAAATGTCACAGATAGTCATAATATTTGAAATTGCTTGCACTATTAAACACGTGGTGTTTATTAAGGAGCATTAAAGAACACCAATAAATGGCTTCTGTGCAGCTTGAGACCTGCATGTACCAGAGACAAATATTTATCACAACATCAAGAGATTTTAATGGCTGAATGTATGCTAGAAGCAAACATGCCTTCATGCAAATAATTTGTCGGTCAAGTGTGAGCCAGAGCTAACCTTAGGTCTGTTCCCTCTTGGATATTAGTGGCTTATCCGTGTTGTTTTGCCTCTTTCTTCCCGCTCCCATGCTAACCCAAACTGTTTGCACGAGGTCTGCCAGAGTAGCCCTCGTCTGTGTGCTTATAAAAGGCCTTTTGTGCATCTTCTCTGCTGGATTCATCCCCAGACACTGATGCAATGAAAATATTGTCAATGCCGTGTTGTGTAACAGTGGCTCTCAAGGCGCATCCTGTGGAGCTGGTGGTGGAGCTCGGAGGCGAGCTGGCTGCCCAGATGGTGCTGGCTCCTTCCCCTTCCTACTCACTACCCAGATACTGAAAAGCAGCTTAGAGCATGTTGCAAAGAGTAGTCTTCTATTGCTTCACAAGAACCTAATGAAAAGGGGTAACCAGGTTCATTAAGCTGGACGGCAGTGCTAGGGATTCACTGTGCTTAGTAGTTGTTTATAAGAATTAACATATGAGCTAGCTCCCCTAAATTATTTTTGGAATGAATGGCGAGCAGCAAACACTTTAAAGTGGGCTTTCTGCAATCTTGTTTAGCAGTCTGCTATGGGATGAAAGGGAATGTATGCCAGAAGCGCTTCTTTATTTCCATTAACTTGAAGTGTGTGGTGCCTGGCTCAGGTGTAGCTGTCCACATCACAGGGGATACCAACCCCTGTCTCTATAGCTTCTTTGGAGAAAAAACTAATATATATTTCTTC
This sequence comes from Pampusana beccarii, assembly GCA_013399365.1. Taxonomy (NCBI): domain Eukaryota; kingdom Metazoa; phylum Chordata; class Aves; order Columbiformes; family Columbidae; genus Pampusana; species Pampusana beccarii. The sequence goes on along the minus strand of VWYH01008860.1, from coordinate 582,272 downwards.
CCTGTAGGTGCTCTTCAGGAACAGAAAAGGAAGCTAAAAATCACTTAGGACAAAAGTGAGTGAAGTTCTAATGTGATGAAAATGCTTGCAAAGCCTTGCTGCAGAGTGGCCTCTACAGCTCACTAATACCCAGAGTGCATCTATTCAGGTTAAGCTGCGTAAACAAAAAGACTGAGTCTAAGAAAGAAATTTGTCATAGCACTGTTCTGTTTCTTGATGTTGGTGCTATAAAAGTTACAGCAGCTTTAGAATCCAGACTCTGTTTTCATTAAAATACAGTTTCAAACCCACTGGTGCATCATTTATTCCGATACAGAGTAAGCATTGAATCATGAGACATTGGAGAAAAAAAGAATTGCTAGTTTTTGCAAGTTAAAGTCAGTTACCTAGTAATGTCATCTGTGACTAGACTAGAATTCATTCTGGATTGGGAGATAATACTGGGATCTGTTTTCAGGAAATATCGGTATTTTTCATTGTAGCAGCAAACATGGCTTTTTGAATATCTGTTTTCCTTAAAGGAACACAGGATACATTAAGGACCTATCAAGCTTGCAAGAACTGCTTCATTTTTTCTTTTCGCTAGTGTAAATATTTGCAGAAAGTTTTTTTCCCCGATTATTATAAACACCGATCAAGAAATCAGTGTTTGTAAGCCTGGAAATCCTACAAAGAGAGGTCTCAAAGGAATATAACACAGGCTTTATGCACTTACTGGATATCTGTGTGTTATATTTTTTCTTGTTAAAATCAGAAAAAAAGTTAGTTACACAGGCTGTGTCTAGTACATACTTTTCTTGGCATTTTATATATATGTGTGTGTATATATATATATATATAGGTATAGGTAGTTTACTTAGGAATGCATTGTAAATGAGTATTCTTAACTTCCCTGTAGCTACCTGGCTGACTTTCAAGCAATCACAGGACAATCCATCGTAAAAATTCTTGATTTATATTCTGATTGTAGGAACATTTATGCCATTCAAATATATTTGCTGTATTCATTATGTATAAAGATGCATGCATGTTATATATATACAGAGATATGCATTAAACAAATGTGCTCCATTTAAATACATTTATCTGTCTTCTCTGCTTGTGATATTTTTGCATATTGGTCCAGGCTTCTATAAGCAGCTTTTCAAGGGGAAATTTTGAGCAGCCAAACAAAATGGATGAAATGAACCAAATCTCAGCTCTTTATTTGTGCTAAATGGAGGCCAAAGTATTTGCTGTGTTGCCTGGTCAGATGTCTTTATAAGCAGACTGAAGACTGACCAGTGTTAGACTATAATAGCTGTCTAGGAACAAAATCAGGTTATTAAACAGAAGCCCATTATGTGCAGCACCAGAAGGAAAGCTGTTCAGACAGTGATTGCATTTCAGCAGCACGGCCCTTCTGCTGCAGGTGGAGTGAGGTTTGTGAGCAGGCAGCTCGTACAGAGCAGGCAGCCCCTGTCCCTCTCAGGGTTTCGCTAAGGCACAGAGAAACCAGTATGGATGTTGAAATTAAAAGTGTAGTCCCCTCTTCCCTTCTACCCACCCTGGCAAGAAAACCACATGAAACACAGAGAGTTAGAACGTATTTTCCTCTGCACCTTTTACAGTCAGTCTACACAGGGATAAAGTTGCCGTAAAATTCTTTCTTCTGCAGCGGAAGGTTTGGCAAGTGTTTGCTCTGTTTCACTGGGGTGTGGTGTCGGGCCATGAACCATGGGGGCAAAAAGGTACTTAGGGAGCATGAACCACCTACTGCCTCACCTAGGAGGGAGAACTGTACACAGACAGAAGCCGGGAACACCATGTCTGTGCTGTTAAAGCAGGCTGAACGGAAGAAAAACAATGGAAAATACGATCTTTTATCTGCTGCAGGCTGTTGTCACGAGTGACAAAATCAAATATGCCTAGCTGCCTTGTCTGCTGGTAGCGAACAGCACTGCTGCCCGACAGTGCTTCCCATTGCTGTTTCCCGCAGCATGGGAAGGATGTGGCTGGTATTGATGTGAACTGGTAGCTGTAGCCTGAATTAAAGAGCCTGAGGAGTTCCTGCAAGTTACACGCAGTGCTGACAGGACCCCAGAGCAGGGATGTATTACAGCTACAGAGAAAATGAAAGTTTTCCACCTGTATGAAGAAAACCTGTTTGGCTGCCTTCAAAAACGCAGTAAAGAGATGAGATTGAACCATAGTTACCTATCGGTGCTGATGGAGGCAGCCCTGGCTTGCCATTTAATTTTCATCTTTTCAGTCCTGTAGCACTGAGAAATGTAAGCTGACAGCACAATACAGAGAGTTCTCGGAGGCTTAATGTGTTAGTGTCAAATGAAACAAAACCTGAGATTAGCTTTTTAAAGGATTTTGTCTGCTGCAGATAAGAACTGAAAGGCTTTTATAGATCAGCTCTGTTGAATACAACGTTGGGGAAGGAAAAGGGGAGATGAGCATCAAGGAGGAATAGCGATGGAGCAATCAAGTGGATTAATGGATGGTAACTATAAAATGGTGTGTTTGCCTATATAATTAGCACCTGCTTGTGCTACAGAAACTCAAGGTAATTTACTTAGGCTGCAGACCATGTTTTAACCTGAGAAGGATAAAAAATAACTTTCTAAGGCCTAGAAAAACATGAAATTATTATAATAATCTACTGAATTCTAGGTTTGCTGGCCCTTTGTTTCTGCTTTTTGAGCTGCTTCACTTAATATTATATAACTAAATATTACTTTAGCCAGGAAAAGTATATTGTCATATAGAAAAAAACTTCCAATTGGAATGGAGGAAAGGGACCAAAGGTTGGCTGACTGTGCCTATAAGGTAAAACAGTTCCTGTAAGGAAGCTTGGGAAGCAGCTCATGTGGAGCAGCTGGGTGGCTGGAGTTGCATCCTTGAACACAGGAGGTGGCAGCTCAGCATCAGGCTGGGTTGGACGTCTTGGTTGTTGCCAGTAACCTTCAGCTGCTTGCTGCTGGTCCCTGGGGTTTCTTGCACAAGGTATTTATGCAGTTGCTGCCTTTTTAATGTTAATGAGAAAGAAGAAGATTGTTTGAACAGCAGTGAGTTTTGAGTGGCCAGGTCACATAGCTGGCTCAGCTGGCAGAGGGGAGCAGGCAGGTTCCTCGAGCGGCAGGGCAGCACCGAGCCCACTGGGGCAGGAACCTCCATCCAGCAATGCTGAAGCTAGGAGAAAACTTGTTTTCACCACCTGTATGTGAGGACTGTGCTGTGAATCAAGGCAGAACCTCAGAAGAGCAGGAAAAAGTTTGTCTGTTCAGATCTGAGGTGGGTGTTTGTTTCACAGGAGTGTTCATGAGCCATGCCAGAGTGAAAGGATGGTCTCTTAGTAATGCCATTCTTGTTTTAATTGGTGTTTATGTTTCAGTAGGTAGCTTGGCTTTTGATAAGCAGTCTTCTTCCAAGCCAAAACTGTTTTGTTAGAAAATCCCCAGGAAGTGGTAGTAAAGTCATAACGCACTGAATTGCTTACTATGGGTACCTTCTGTACCGTGTCATAGCAATCTTCTGAGGAGCAGCTGGTGGTTTCGCCAAAGTGTGTGTGCCCTGGCACAGGCTTAACAAGTCACTCTGTGAGGAAATTGCAATTTCATAAAGGTTTCTGCATCTCAGTGTCTGATATACATAACACAAGACTGTGCTGAGCAGATGGCTTTCCAGACGTCCTTGCATTGAAGAACTGAGTCTGTCTGAAGAACTGAGGGTGGACTCCGCAGTAGTATTTATATGGTTTGAGAAGCCACCAGGGAAAGCGTTTTCATTGATGCTATTGCTTCTAAAGTACCTATGTGCTTCCAAAACTGCCAGCTGCGCTGGAGACCCACACCTAAGTGCATTTCTCTGTCTGCGTGCAGATAATGGAGGGAGGCTTTTACCTAAATGTGGGAGACAATCTCATTTCATTTTGGTATTCCTTCATTTTACATAGTTTTCTGGTAAAACTGGGATATTTTGTAGAGGTTACTATCTGGCTTAAGTAGTTAACAGATGATGCTATTTACAAAATTAATAAAAGCTTAACCTGGGAAAATACCACAATGAATAAAAATAACCTTTCTTGCATTTAATTTTCATTTGATATTTACTTTTCTTTCTTTAACCTTTATTTATCTTGAAGTCCAGAGCTTCTTAGCTAGTTTACAATTAATTAAATACCTAAGCAGAAGTCAGTATGAGGATGTGTCACCAATCTAGTTCTTATGTAACTTTGTTAACTGTCGAACAAGGTGAAATGTTTTAACAGAACACCATAATTCAGCAGATAACATGAGGAAGCTGTTACCACACACAAATTACTTGGTCTTCTGAATACTTGCATGTGATGACTTGTGAATCCCTGGTTTCCAAGGGGTTGTCTGCAGACTCCCAGCCTCAACTGGCACTTAATGCTGATTTTGTTAAAAAGCATTTAGTCTTTCTAAGAACACTTAAATTCAGAATTAAAGTGGCCTTTGGTCAGATTACCATGAATGTCAATTATGCTGAAGTGAAAGAACGTTTTAATCCCAATTAAAATACAGAGTTTCTGCCCCAGGATTTTAATGCGTCATGGCTTTCCTGCCGCAGATGCACGCAGCATCCAGCATATGGACAGATGCACTAATTACTGCTCAGTGAATGAGACTGAATTTGCAAAGCAGGACTAACCAGAGGTAACTGCCTGTGTGCACTCCCTAAGAATTAAACACTGAGTCAGAGGGGTAAATTATCTTCCATTTTCTGGGTGGCAGGAGGATGTATAAGCACAGCTGCAAAGTTGTTCAAGTTAAGCTCTAAATCCACAGCCTCTCCAAACTTCTACCTCACCTGTGTGCTGATAGCACTCGCTAATTTAAACTGACTTTCTTTACAGTTCCCAAATAGATGAGCTTTCAGTCTCATCACTCTCATCGTCTGTGAACTTGTTTGTTTTCTTCGTAGGAAAGTGTTATTTCAGATACGTTGTGTTGGTTATTTCCCCTAACAAGTAACTGTCAATCAAATGCTAGTTGAAAGGGACAAGCTGTTCCAAGAAAACAGCTCTCCCTGAATTTCTGTTTTCAGACTTTGGTCTGTGCTGTCAGTGAGGGAGCCTGGGATTGCTTGGGAGATGAATTTGGAGAGAAGCAGTCCCAAAACAGAGCAGGGGAGCTGGCACCCAGCTCTACTGACAGCACTTAAACCACCAGCTCCTTTTCCAGCATAGCAGAAACCCCATCTGCTTCCAAATTTAAAGTATACACGGATAAAATGCAACTTTAGCAAATTTGATGTAAGGGTGGTGTAGCCATGAAAATTAAGTTTTCAAATATGCATTTCTTTAGCAAAACTTACAAAAATTATATTTCGAAATGTAAGTACTCTGCAAGTCCTTGTTTTACTGCTGGAGCTTATGCTGCTCTATGTCATGGTCACTTTTTATTTGATTCCCCACATCTCATGGTAGCTGTGAAATGAGGAGGCATCTGATTCTTTCAAGGTTTTTCAGTTGATGCAGAAAAACCTTTCAAGCCTCTTTAGTAAACAGATTTTTGAAAGGGCATCTATGTAGGTCATGTCTTTTATTGCCAAACATCAAAGTATTTTAACTCCATGATGGCATACAAGGGGTAACTGCAGCTGGCTTGTGATGTCACCTCAAAGTGAGATCAATGGCAATACCTTCTGCTAAAACTAGAGACCATTTCATCCCTTCCATGGTTCCTCCTCTTCCATGCAGGATAAATCAGTGCTACGTTAGCCAAAGGTAATGGAGTTCCGGTGACAGAAAATCGTTTGAAGGTGATGGTGGTGGACGGAAATTAAGGCCAAAAAGTAGATTTCATGCTTCATTTGAGAGATGCAATGGAGAAGGAAGATAATCCATCCAGTTATCCTGTCCATCTATAACTGAAGACTTTTTCCATGAACCAGGTAGTTTTTGTGTTTCCTTAAATAGTCTTTTGATAGTTCAGGCTTCCCTTCTTTTACTTTAGAACAGAAGGCTTGCGTATAGTTTGAACTTCCCAGGTATATCTGGGGCAACTAACACAAGTATTTTTCTGAAGATATTTATGTTATAAAGCACCTGACTTGCAATATAATTATCCACTGGCAAATGGTCAAAAATACATAGAATATTGGGAAGCTGACAGAGAAAAAAATTGCAACTGTAATGATCTGAGTAGAATAAGCCAGCAGAAAACCAGGCAGTTAAAGGAACAAGAGGAACCTGAACAAACCCAGCTGAGGCAAAACACCCTCCAGAAACAAAGCTGGAGAAACAGATAGAACATTCACAAATTTGTAAATGGCTTAACAATTGGGAAGAATTTTAGGAGAGTGTGTATAAGATTTATCAGTCTGTTCTTATCTGTCTTTCTTTAGTAACACTTCTGCCAGATTCACTGAATAATGCCTTATCCTTGCCAGTTAGTGTATATACATAGGCATCCCACGCAAAAATTAAGTCCAGAGTTTTGCATCTGCTCAGGTCCTTCCCCTGCCCATCACTGGTGCTGCACATGCAATGGCCCAGCGATCTCCAGCACTGATTTCCCCTCTGCTTTATTCTCCCCAGCAGACTCGTTTATAGCCTGGTTGGACTCAAATGTCTTCATTTCACTTATGTCATTTTGAGGAGTCTGGGCTTTTCTGGAAGTGGTGAGACTCCAGCCGGGACAGGAGCAGGCAAGCTCTGAGAGTTCACTGCATCCTGGAAGATGATTAAGGCGAACAAGCAGCACAGCGGTAATCTGGTTTTCCTGTTTAGATACAGAGTCCACTGTCCTTTGGATCAGCTCTAGGAATCAGTCACAGGAAGAGAATAAATGTTCATGATACTAAATTTCAGGTTTAATCTCCAGTAATAAATGTTTCCTTTTCTGTCTCCCCCTCCTTTCTTCTTGTCAGTCTCATGAGAGGTCTCTGTCTTGTGTATTTCAGTCTCACAATGCAAGAAAGACCAAGGACTTTGTGGGGTGTTGGAGCATAATGAAAAGGATTATTATGGGCTGCTGCTGTTGTTTCTCTGTTAATAAAGAATTAGCTATTTGAAGCAAAGGACGTTGTATGGAGTTTCACTATGCAACAAAGTTATCAAGGAGAAATAATGTAGCAGACAATGATTGTTTCATAACTCATACAGAAGGCTATGATTAAATCTCATGATATGATTTATTGAATTCTGAGATGAAAAAAAAATAAGAGAAGGTACTAGAATAAGAAATACTGGATGGGCGATGATTTACAGACATAAGAAACTGCATCTGTGCTTCTGCCTCAGGTGTCAGACTTGGTCATATTATAGATATGCTTTCTTCACTATCATTAAAGAGAAAATTAAAAGTAATTTCCATTTTTTTCAGTATAATGGCTTTGCATTTAAAGAAGCTTATGATTCACACTGTGTTTACTTCATCAGGGAGCCTGACATTTGGAAAGATGTTTTCAGTAGTAGTGGTTTTGTAAAGGAAGAAAATTAATTTCTCTTAACTACACTTATATGTTAAGCACCAGCAATATGTTTAGATCCATGATAGAGATGAGGCCTAATTTTCTTCTCAGTCACACCTGTGTTAATTAGAAGTAATTCCAGTGCAGCAGCAAAGTGACTTGGTAAAGTGACAGGGAGTATGAGCTTTCCCGTCATATGTTGTTGCTGCCATTGGCAACAGCCAAATTTTGATACATTTATTTACATAAAACAGAACCTTAATGTGTTAGGCATACCAATAAAATATTTTATTTAGCATTGGAGGACTATAGCCTTTGCACTAATTTTTCATTTATTAGAAAACTTAAGTAAATGTCTGTAGAGACGCTAGCTACACAACGCAATTTCAGTCGTTATTGTGGCTTGGCAATAAGCGTCATTAGTCTTGACTTTTTCAGTCGCACATTAGGCTGACATTTTACTACAACAAAGGGGACATTTCCTTCTGCTTTTTTAAGATTTAGCTGTTACGTTTCTCGGGATTTTTTTTTTTTTTACAACAGCAGTGAGGGCTGCAGAACCGATTTGCTTTAGAAGCTTAAAAATTCCCTCTTTATGTACCAGAGATGCATATTTTCAGCAGCAGAGAAGAGAGACCAGTGCCAAAGCTGGGATGGACAAAGCCTACTTTTCTGAGAGTGTCATATTTTCTTGTTTGTTACTTCTTGCAAGAGGAGGCAAAAGTTTTTCCCTTGGCTTAGCTGTGTGATTTATTACACTTTCAGCTCTTGTAGCGGTATTCTAGCTGGTCTTTTTAGTGTTTCTGAGGTGGTCTTTGATGATTCAGGGGAAGGAAATCTCTGAGATGCCTTGCACTGCCTGAAATCAAAACCAAACAGTTGATAAAAAAGGCTGTATTTGTGGGATCTCTAAATGCAAGTGCAGGTTCTGATGTGACAGTGAGACTCAGGGCTGATCCATCTTAATAACAGAGCCACATGTAAAGTTTATTGTAATTTGTTTGTTTGTTTTTATCAAGTAAAACAATTTTCTTTCGCTAAAATTTTCCACTTTCTGCAGAAAATTTGATATTTCTTTTTTTTAAATGAGGGAGAAGAAACCATATACTTTAAACAGCTTGAGTTCAATTTTCTGGTAGATCAAAGAAGGTCTTTTTAGCACACTAGGGAGAAACACAGGTGCTGTTGGATAGATGATACAAAATAACAGCCATGTAAAAAGGAACAGTATTTTTGCAGCCCTAATTGCTTTCATTTCAGACAGCTACAGCTTCTAGAAACCCAACATTGAGAGGACTTCTTGGCGATACCTACCCACATGGCCTCTCAGAATCCTGCCTACCCCTTCCAAGCTCACGTCTTCAGACCTCAGATAATATCTTTAGCAAAACTACAGGGTTCTGCCCAAATTATTAGCTCCTAATGCATTCATTAGCTCTGAAGAAAGAATATTACAACTCATTCATGACAACTATTTCAAGTGACTTAATTAAACTAAAGAAACCATGCTCTGAGCTGCTGCACCTTTACTGGACCCCTTGATGGCCGTCTCACTTCACTCTGTATTTTTACTCTGTTCTGTACAAAGTGTTAATAAATCACGTAAGAACCAGTCTCTGCAGTCTTTTTAAATGTCCATGAGTCACTTTGGTTTTGGACTCCCTAGTGATGTTCTTTTACGTTGTGTGATTGTAGTTTCTGCAGGCTCTGATTTATATATGTTTGCAATTTCTTAATATGCATAGACATAGCATGGTCCCTCTCATTTGCATAAATAAAAAATCAAATGGATGTTTCATACCATCTCTACTGTACCGAGACGGCTGCTTTAGGAGTGACCTGAAGCTGGGGGCAGCCTGAGGACCAGTCCCATGTAGCCACATTGCCCTTGTAAGCCTGAATCTGGTTGCTCTGCAGCCTCCTGTTTTCACAGTGGGTGGTGCTGCTCTCCAGCCAGGAGGGAGCTTGGAACGGCACTAAAAGAAGATGCTTGTCGACTCTCCCACAAGGTAAACAGTAATTGTTAGGTCTACACACCAGCTGTTTTGCTCACTTTCAGCTTCCACACGTTAAATTTATCTTCAGCCATTCATCTTGCACGCATCTGTCCACACTACAAGTGATTTCTTTTTTCCCCAGAGCTCATAGTGATTCTTGTACCTCATTGCTGTTGCTGTACTACTCCAGCCAACAAGTGTCTCTGCTGAGAAGCAAGAAAAACCCTGCATAGCTCTTTCACTCTTTTAGCTTTCTCAATAAGTTTTAACAATGAAACCTGATGACTTTCTAAACATGCATACTCTCTTCTTTCCATTCCCTATGTATCTTACGTAGTTTTCATCCTGTGGTCTTTAAGGTGAATGGCAACATGAATACTGGAGAGAGCTGGGAGGTTTGCTGGGTGTGCAGACTGTTCCTGGTAGCCCTCAGTGGGTAGGTCAGTGGTTCTAAGGACTGATCTTCCAGGGACAAATTTTGATATGGGAAGTTCTTCCATTTTAGTTTCTGTCTGAAATAATAGTTAGGTGAGAATAAAATAATTGTTGTCTGAGGTATAACAAAGAAATTGAAAAGAAATAGTCAAAGTCTGGAAAACTTCATGGAGTGGAATGGTGGCTTTAATACAGCTGGGAGGGGTACGTGGGAGAGTGGGTGAGTTAGTTTGTCGTTAAACATTTAACACTGCAGTTAAGGATGGAGGAGGATGGAGTTTTAAGCTAGCTGGAAACTGCCACAGTACGTCAAGACATATTTTAGGAATTGAGAGCAGGCTGAGGTTTGTGTGCTTGTGACAGCTTGCGAATCTGACTGCAATCCTGCTTCTCCTACATGGTGTAGATGATGCCATGATGTCTGCACTAGGGGTTGTTCCTCGATTAACTGTTCAGAGAGTCAGACCCTCTAGGGAAATACCTCCATATATTTATTCTGTGTGGCTCGAGCTTTGGAAATATTTCTTGTTTTGACTATAATTTTCAGATTTTTTTTTTTTTCAATAATGTGTTCTGCCTGCTCAGTGCTGGCAGCCTTGCTTGTTTTTTGCACTGCCATATCATGGTTTCAGCAGAAGGAAAAAGCACTACAAAAGTTAGCAATAACAACTAGCTCAGGAATGGAATGGCAAGTATGAGAGCAATTCCCATTTGGCTGTCAAGCACAGAACAGGGATCACACAGCTAAGCGTTTGCTATTTTTTGTAGATATTTTACAGCATAGCACAGAGAATGACACTGTTAAAATTCATGCCTTAATTAGAAAAGCATACCCCTTTGGTATTTTTTTTTAAGTTGCAAGGAAACCTAGAATAAAGATTTAAGTCTGATTCCTCTTTTCCGGGACAAGCAGCTAAATAAGTACAGCCTAGCCTGACAATATTGAGGAGTTACTGTCAGAAGTGGAGGTGCTAAAAATGTATCTGTAAGATACGAAGAAGTAGCCGAGATTGAACAGGATTTGTTGGGTGGTAGTGCGAGGACAGCTGTTGGACACTGCCTTTGGTGGTGTTGGGTTTTTTATGGGGATGCAATATCAGATCAGTCTGCAAACACACAAAACACAAATTAAAAAAATATGTCTCACTAAATGAAATATAACTGTTGACAAGGAGCACAAAAACAGGGAAAAGTACAAAGTCATAACTCTTCTTAAGTAGCTTTCACTTCTTCTAAAGATTTAGGGATATCTTATTTTGTCCTTGAACTCCAGGGAGAGAATTCATTCCTTTCTGCACATCCCCTTTCTCTGGGATTGCATAATAACTATAGTCCTTTCCTTCTTTACCGCTGCAATGTACTAGCTGCCTTATAGACAGAAATAGCTGCTACAGTTCTGACCTGGCTATCTTGTAAATGGCCACCCCATCCTCAATGTTAGACTTAAAATCCCTTTTCAGGACTAAGAGAAAAAAAACTTACATGGAAAGAATTTATTATTAGTGTCCTTTAAATCCGAACAGTCTAGGCAAAGAGTAATTGCTAGCTCAGATCTAATTGCTATAGGTCAAATGAGGCTGGGCAGAGCTTTGAGCAACCTCATCTAGTTGAAGATGTCCCTGCTTGTTGCAGAGGGATTGGACTAGATGATCTTTAAAGGTCCCTTCCAACCCCAACTATTCTCTGATTACAGAAAACGTCTAATTAATAATACCGATGACATTGTTACACTCAGATTTCCTATCCTCTACCACTTCTCTGATGTTTCGCTTACCCCTCTGTTCCCTCTGGGTCCAAGATTGATGTCCTCAGCCCAAGAAGATGATGGTGCTGTGCTGAGTTATCATGTCCCGGGTCCTTTCTGGGAACGGTGTGACACTGGTGGCGGTGACTTCTTCCTCTACTTTGCCAGCATGACCATGATGTTGCAGAATTTTTCTGCCTCACCCCAGAACCCACGTGAGACTAACTTTAAGAACAATTATGAGTGTCCTAAAAGTGTCCACTAAAAAAAAAATGGACAATTTTAAGATGCAGCTGGACAGTGTGCTGGGTCATCTTGTCTAGACTGTGCTTTTGCCAAGAAAGGTTGGACCAGATAATCCTTGTGGTCCCTTCCAAACTCCTATTCTGTGATTCTACAATTCTATGAAAGTCGTTATGCACCTTCTATTACGCTCAACCCCTTTTCCTGTCTTTACTGGCTGCAATTTCATGTTGCATGTGAATATCCCTGTTGGATACTTGCCATTTGTTCACTTTGCAATAGTTGAAGCCCGTTTTGCGTGGTCCCCAATCCTTCCTGTCTTTAACAGACCACCATGTGCAGCTCATGGTCTGCAATTTCCAGTGCCAGCCTGTACCTGTTCCACTATCATCTCCTGCCTGCACTGCTCTGCCCCCCAGCCTGGGTCCCACTCCCATCGTGTCATGCCACATTCCTCTACGCAACATCATGCTGGTGGGGCCAGGAATATTTCACTCTACACTGGATAGCTACTTATTATTCCTAGCTGTATAAAAATTATGGTTATACTCAATGAATATACAAGGAGATTATTCAAAGAAGTTAGGAATTAGCCACCTGGTCATTAGAAAAAAATGCTGTTACAGCTAAACAAATTAAAATAAGGCTACAAGCAGGCCAAGACAAGCTCAGGCAATGCCTGATAAGCCTGTTACTAGCAATGGCAATATGGTATTTACTGGGCAACAGGGCTACATTAGCTCTGACGGTATTATTAGCTCTTATGGTTTTCTCTTTCTTTTTCCCAGAAAAATGTCATATTGACAGGTTCATCCAAGAACCCTTAAATAATTTAAGAATGAAGGTGACTGTTCTGTTAAAAATATGCCTGTGGAAATTCATCTTAAAAGCAGGTACTTGCTCTGAAGGCTGAGTTCTGTGATCATTAAAATCCAGTTACAATTGTGTTGGGTGAATGCAAGGGAAGGGTAATGTTGCTTCTGTGGAGGCAACTATAAAACCTCTCAAATTTCTTATTGAGGGAGCTGTGTTTGGGGAATTCAGTGTATTGGAAAGCATGTTGCCCTGACACTGCCCCACAGCAAAGGTCCCTCAGAGCAATCTGGGTTAGAAGATGTACCACAACCCTGCTGAAGCAGTGGCAGATCTGGGTGAAGTGGCTCCAGCTTCTACCCACTCTCTCCTATGAGGATGTTTGTTCCAACATTTGGCCAGAAGTCATCCTCCTCTCGTTACTCCTGCTTTGGGCTGTTTTCTTTCTTTAGCTGTACTCTATACCCAAAACTCTGAAATGATTGGTATTCAAATCCAACCAACCAAAAACCAACCAACCAACCAATCAAAAAAACCCACAAAACAAAACCAGCAGCAGTTGAAGTGGCAGATCTGAGGAGATGCTGATCTCTTGTAGGAAGGCAGAGGTGAGAGTGGTAAAAGAGGCTGGCGTTGACAACTCCTTGGCATGGATCAGCACAGGGTGGGTGCTTTTCTTGAGCAAATATTAAGATGTTCTACCTGAATCTGATGGGTTTGACTGAATCAGGTTAGGGAGCAGTCAGCTGAGCAGTTTATGGCAGGTGATTTGAAAGGGTGCCAGTTTTTCCCAGGGAGGTGGTGGTGAGAAAATACTGCTGAACCAGGGAATGTGACCTTTTCACCCGGCTGAGCTCCAGCCAGGGCAGGGTGTAAACAGACCCTTCAGCTAAAAGAAAAAAGTCATAGATTAGAAGCTGGGAATAAGAGGGGGAGAGAAACCCACAGATTTAGTAGCAAATGCTCAAATTTCAGCATAGCAAAATTGGAAAACCAGTGTGAATTTAATAGGACAAATATTTTTGTACCAGTGTGTCTCTGGGAATGTTTGGAAAAATTATCTCTTTTTGTTCAGCATCTGGAAAAAAGCACTGGGCAGGCTTTCAGCCAGAATCCTGTTTTCTCTCTCCTTTTCATTTAGCTCAGGGATGCTTCTGCCTTGCTCAGTGCTGCTTGTCAGCCACCAGCCCTGGATGCTTCTGGAGCAGGATGCCTTTTTTCCCTGTTGATGGTTGTTTCACTCCTTCAACATGAAGAGGCCATAGCACATCAAGGGCTAAAGTGCAATCCCTGTAATCCAGTCAGGTGGACTGTGAGCAATATGTATCATTAAAATTTAAGTCAAAAAGCAATCTGAAGAGCAAGAAGTGTTCATATAGTCTCTTCTTTTTGAGACAGTCTCCTGTTTTTTCTAGGGCTGGTTTATTGCTTTTAGACCTACTGAACCACGCTGAAACCTAAATTTAGCATGAACTTATAAAGATGGAAAAATACTTGCTTCAGTTTTCAGGTTTTTAAGCCTCAGTACCTAAGCATTTTATAATATAAACATACTATGTGATGTAGTATTATATCTACTTATAATGTAACTATATAATATAGTTTAAACATATTCCACTTTTTAATTTATTGCTTTAAAATTATTTTTAAATTTTATATAAGAATATTGATTCCATAAATGTGTAAACTGAGGTAACTGCTTCCAGTTATCATTAGCCTTGAAGAGGTGAATTTTTCTTTCCCCTTTCATTGCAACTCCATCAAAGTGTCAACATGAACTGCTGTGAATTAATACTTCTAGATCAATATTTTAAGTAAGAATTTTTTCCTCATTTTTTGAGAAAGCTATCCCAACAAGAGGTGATATATGTTAGCTCAACATGCAGTGACAGGTAAGAAGGAAAAAAAAAAAGGCATTTTGATTTCCTCTTTTTGTTGAAAACATTCTTGCTGTTATCTGGAAAAGCCACATGGCAAAAATAGCACTAAAAGGAAGATGCTATGTGTTTAATATTTGTAAAATATTTCATGGTACTCTTGAATAACTTTGACAGTTTTTATTGAAAATGTAAAAAACACATTTAAATGCTTTTCCATTAAATATTAGTAGAGTCACGATTTCAGTCATGTGTAGTTTGCCACTTCTGATTAACAAAACCAGAAAACTTTCTCTGTTTCTCGAACAACCTTTGCTATAGTGGAGTCTCATCTGTACAACAGAGTCAATGGGCTATGACTGCCAGTGTAATGAAATTAATGAAACCATATTTTTCAAGTCTTGACGAAGGGCCCATTTGATGGGTATATAAGAAGTCAGGAAAACCAGCTCTGTCTGGCACTGCAAACAGCACGTGTTAGCTTTACCAGCCAGGCTAATTAATTGCATTTAGGACATACCTGTCCTACTTCTGCCATCCCAGGCACCGCCTGCCCGGTGTTGAGCATCCTGGGCAGCCGCAGCGCGGGGCCGCTCGCTCATGTGGAGAGCACCGAGTGTGTCAAAAAAAGAGCTGAGCCAGGGCCAAATTAGTGTTTCTGCTCTGAGATTTCTGACGGATTGTTAAAAGCATTTCATTTACGCATATATACTCACACGCATTTTTTGAGAACTGTACTGACAGTTTGGTTTTTAACAGTTGGTGAATTAAGGGGCAAGAGACAATCGGAGTGTTCATATTCGCAGTTCCTGGGATGCAGCGTGTGAGGAGGCAGATTATGACTCGTGTTGATAAGGAGGTAATAAACCACTGGAGGGGCTCTAAGACACCGTTTGTTATTGATAAGGAGATAACAAATCGTTAGAGGACACTATTTGTTTGTAAGGAGGTAACAAATCACTAGAGGGGCATCTGGGACACTATTTGTTATTGATAAGGAGATAACAAATCATTAGAGGACACTGTTTGTAAGGAGGTAACAAATCACTAGAGGGGCATCTGGGACACTATAAATCACTAGGGGGGGCTTCTAAGACCCGTACACGTGGATATGTATAACTAGAATTGTATAAAAAAAGGCAAAAGGCTTGTACTGTGTGTGCGTGTTGGTGGAGCGGAGACTCCCCCGTGCACCCAGCGCTGCTTGCTTATTTCCCATCAAAGAACTCAATAAAAGAAATTTGTTGTTAGATTTGGGGGTAGCGAATTTCATTTATAACAAGTGCTACCGTGCTCTTTTTATCCAATATTACATTCTGGTTGGCTTTGTGGTCGCTGTTTTTTAATTATAGAGTATTGTGGCAGTTGCACATCCCCCTGAGATCCGGAGCCTACAACGGGGCAGCTGATGGCTCTTTCAGACCTTTTGTGCCCCACTGTGCCCGTCCCCACATAAACACCTAGGGCGGTGCTGACAGTCACGTCCTCCCCACCTGGGGGCAGGGTGACTTCACCTCCCACCGGCTGGGGGGGCAGGAGGGGTGGGACCCTCAGTCAATTGACAGGGTCGTCAATAAAGGAGGTGCCCAGAGAAGCTGAGGAGCTTCTGGACCATGTCGTAATGACCACAGCCTGATCTAATAAGGCTATAAAATGGGGTCCCTGCCAAAGACCCCCCCCTTGGAGTGGTTTTCTCAGAGCAGCAGGTCTGTGAACTGGAGCCCCCCCGCTTAGACGGGGACACCATCTAAGGAGACTTCCTGGGATTGAGAGCACCTCACTGTGGTGAGTGGTTTTCTCTGCTGGGTGTATCCTTGAATGAGCCCTCGCCTAACCCAGGTGGTTGATTATTTCTCGTGGGTCCCTTGGAGTAAGAGGCCTCTGTTTTTTTGTTTCTTGTGAATTTGTGTGTGCATGTTGTGGATCCTCATTTTTCTTATGTTGTCGTACCCCAATAATCTCCTCAGCTGATATCCAAACCTGTATTTTATGTTGCCGGAATGTTAAATAATTGTATAAGCCCTGTTTCTAGACAGTTTATTTGCTACACTTTTCTGACTAGAATAAAGTCGGTTTTGGAACTTAATGTTTGCCTAAAATGGACTTTTAGGGTGCCTCCATGACAATTATCTAAAGTGTAAGGTATTTTAGGACCACAAAATAATGCCAGCCGCCCCCCCAGAAAGCTGAACTTCTGATACATTATCTTGCCTTTTTTTTTTCTTTTCTTCCGTGGACCCAAGTCTGCAGTGTTATCTCAGCAGTCCAATACATGTGCCAGGCTTCTTTTTTCTTTTTCTTAGTGGTGCCTTTCTGATATTGTGACAAACAATGCAGAACTGTGAAAAAATGCAGAACTGATAAAAGAAAAAGAAATTGTTTACAGATAAGCCTACTTCATCTTTTGCTGTTTTACCAGAACAAACAAATTTACTTTGTGAGCTTGAGAAATAATGTAGGGTTTTTTCAGTTCCTGAAAAGTAGATTTAGAATGAAGTAGGAATCACTGTCTTAAGCAAACATTGCTAAAAGAGAAATGGGATCTGCACAATGTTACTATAAAACTCAGCTGTTCATTAGCAGTAACTGTTAATTAACCACTCAGAGCTAAGGAATCTGACCAAGACCTTTTTGATTTGGTGTGTTGGTAATCAGGATAGCATAGCATGTGTCTGTATTGCACGGCACGGCTCCAGATTGCTTGTCCTAGTCTTGCCTGAGAAGCTTCCCAAATCTTCCTTTCCCAGCCAAATTTAGAAAAAAATAGTTAAGAAGCAACATGCACATAATCCAAATTTTCAGATGTTCCCAATCCATCTGCTAATTCAAGGGGGAGAGAGGGGTCCTCTTACAGAACTAGTATGAACAGTTTAAGGAAAACTGTCCTTAGCTGTTAGTTTCTGGAGGTAACTATCTCAAGGCTGAGCCACATGGACAGGTCACGTATTTTTTCTCCTACTTCCACGCAAAGGCAGCCCAGCTAAAATAGCCCTGAAATGGTTTAGATTATCTCAGCTGCCTGTGCACTGCAGGAGATGGAGAGCAATTAAATGATCCATTAATAGATTTGGATTCTAATTAAAAGCTTACTTGACTATGAGTATGTGGCTGTGTCTTAAAAACTAACTAGCACAGCTCAGCTTAAGTAGCTGAGCCCTAAGATGCCTTGGTGGTGATGTGGCTTTCTGAATCTAGTAGAGATGTAAGTGTTACTGCTGGACATAGGAAAAGCTGTTATTTCTTGTTGAGTCCTGTCCCATACCTCATCCACTATTCAGCTCTCTAAGGGCATTTTGGACAAAAATCCCAGCTCGTTTTACTATCTTCTCAGAGTGGTGGAAAGTACAATCTGTTTCTTAGGACTTGTGTCTGTAGAGCATGACAGGCTTATACAGAGCTGGAAGAAACACTACCTCTAACGATACACTGATGCTCGTGTGTTATTAGAGGTAGCATTTCTTCCAGCTCCATCTCATAGCTTGTGACTTCCCACCACAAACACACATCAGCTTGTGCTTGTGAGGCAGCAGCCACAGCTCCCAGGATTTCAAAGCCCATTGACTTCTTGGTTTTGTTTTATCTGCTGCTTTGTACTTCTGAAGCTCCACAGCGACTGATGTCAGTTGTTGACAGCAAAGGCCACCTTGTTTTCAGTTTTCTGTTGCACAAAATGTTAGGATGGGAGAACCTGTGCCTGGCTGGTGCTGTTGTGCAATTTAACAGGGGTCTGCAGAGAGGAGTTTGCTGCCAGATAGAGTGGCTGGCCCACGGCAGGACCTGGCAAAGGAACATCCCCAGCCACGGCTACTTTTAGGCTGACACATTGCTTCACCTAAGACACTGTGGAATCATTATTTTTATGGCCTTTTTTTCGCCCTCAGGCTTATTCTAGAAATTCCATCCATTCAAAAGAAAAAAAAAATAGATAAAAAGAATTCGTTTGAAGCTAACCAATGGTATTCTAATTTTAATAGAAAATGAGTGGTTGGTGAACTGTTGACATCAAATAATTTATTATTTGAATTTAGCTCTTTTATGTTTCCCAGTTGCCGGTAAACAGATGATGACAATAAAATCCATAAATGTACATGTCACTTATATGCAAACCAGTAAAAGAGTATTTTATGTGGATAAAAAACAACTCAGAGTTTGAACTGTGTAGTGCAGGACTGTTTGCATGTTTAATATTCTCAGTTATTATGGGTTTTACTAGAGAGACAGATACCTTGTATTCTTTTCATGAAGGGATAAGTTAGTTCTAGGGGAAGGGCCTGATGCAGATAGATGTAGCTAGAGAATCAAACTTAGTTGCCAGAAAGATTTAACATTCATATGCCAAGACTGCTTTTTTAAATAAGTCTACAATAATGTGCCTCATTTTAGTTTTAACTTACTTTTAAAATATTAAATCCTTATCTTCTATCAACATGACTACAGTACCTACTATAAATGCAAAGTTTAAGACTGCTGTTAACAGTGAGAGAAGTGTATTATTACTGGTGTTATGGTTGATGGGACTTCTATTACTGCGATTTTTAAGAACTGGCTAGATAAAAGCCTGGGGAGAGTGATTTCGGTATGGGTGATCTCCCCTTAGCACAGAGGGATGGGCTCGAGAGTTCTCTGTTTTCTGTGAGTCTTTCTGCAGAGAGGAGATTTGTATACAACAACAGATCAAGTAATGAAAAACCTGGATGTGACGGTCCAAGTGATCCTTACTGAAATTAGTAGCAAAATCAGCCTGGAGGGTCCAGTTGGGCTTAAGATCTGCAGGATGACTACTGACTGTATTCAGCCAGAACTAAAGCTGGGCCCACTCCTGTGAATTCAGTCTTATCCTCAGGTCCTTTGCAAAGCTCTTAAAGAACTTTTCATCCCTTTGTTAAAAAAAAAAACCAAACAAAACCACAAAAGCAAAACTTGGGCAATGAAATAGAATGACTTTGAAGGCAAGGTTTTTATCAAACAAATAACTACTGCCATTTTGATACTATATTTCTCATGCTGCTGTAATATACAATTAATACTGATCTATCATGCTATGAAATACGCATATAGCACTAAATATGTTAACCAGGATTTCTCAAAAGAACAATTTTTTACGGAGTACTTAAAAAAAATGCAGTCTGAAATCATTTTGCTGCTCTTGGCTTGGAAAAAGGGACAGACTTTTTATTTCATAGAAGATTAATGTGTAGTCAGAAGGAAGAGAGTGCTTATATTTGGATCATTCTTCACAAGCAAAAGGCTGACTTTGTTTCCCAGTGATTGCCTTTGTTTGATAAATAGTTCCTGGTTGAAAAGGAATACGTAAATATTTGGGGACATAAATAACTCAGTCATGGTAATGACTTATAGACAGTGATATATCAATGCTATTATGGAAATTTGTGTTCAGCATCATAAACAAAAGCTAAACCGTATAACATGGGAGGATATTTCTGTCCAAGAATTCCAGGGAGCAAAAGTTTGTGTATGTGTTTGCTGCAGATTAGCCCAAATTTCCAAAAGTGAGGTATTATGAAAGAAACTCTTTCTACAAATGTGTATACTCAATCTGTCCAGACCTGCCCTTAGGCTGCTCTGTGTATGGCTGTGAGAGAAGAGAATAGGGATAAGTCTTTAATATATAAGTGATATCAGATTGGCAAAGAACTGCCCCAGGGAGGGATGGAACTAGTTGGTACCAGCTTAGTGAGAAAGAAGTGCCTTGAGTAGCTCATGCTTAGAGCTGACCTGGGCTGGCTTTGTGCAGCTGAAGCAAAACTGCGGGCAAAACGAGGTGGACAGAGGTGGACTCGGGTATCCACCAAAGGATGGGGTGGCTTGTCAGTCTGGGGAGGTGGGCAGGGGTTTGCACTCCTTCATGGAGGATGCAATGTCACGGACCGGCGGAGAGACTTCTGCAGTAATCATCCACTGGAAACAAGAAGACGACACATATATTTTTGGCTGATGTTGACTGAGAGCTGCTGTTGTGCTGTTGCTGTGAAAAAGCTAAGGTTGGCTCAGCAAAAAAATATGTCCATTAGGGACAGAGATCCTATTGTAGGTCCTTGTGAAGCCTGCCTATAAATTTAACCAGTCATGCACAAGACATTCAGACAAGAGGGTTGAAGGGTGTTTAAAGCTCTCATTTCAGTTTCCTAATTTATGGATATTCTATGAACTGACTGCACAGTGACCCTGCATTCTCAGATTTCTTAACTTCTGGTGCTTGACTTTGTAAATGTTGGAACATTTTTAGCACAGGTTTTGTTTATTTGTTTATGTTTTGGGTGGAAATGTATGCAATGTCTTCAAATGCATGTTACCATCTGGAAACAGAGATGAGAGCCAGAAAAACACAGCCATCTCTCTTAAAAAATCCAGCCAGGTCTTTTCAAATCACATCAAGATTTACCGATTTATATGATATACAATTGTTGAATATCATGGCACACATGCAGCCTGAGAAGTGATGAACTTTAGATGAGATTTTGTAGGTTCCCTGGGGATACTGGAATTAAAGTGGCCCCTCTCCCCTGTTCAGCAAACTGCATGTACTGGATTCAGGTAAGTATTACTGACTGAGTGTGACCCCCAGAGATTACTGGTCAGGCTTGGGAAGTACTTTCACATTTCCAAGAGCCACCGATGGCTCTTTTTCTTGTCAGCAAACCTTCTGTCTTCACTTCTCAACTAAAATTAACAGGGAACCCTACTGATACGCACATCTTCCTAAAGAAAGCTATTTTTTCCCCCTCTCGTTCTGAGAATGTTACTGTCAGAATATATGAAATACCTTTAAAAATCTCGACTGCTTTATTAAATTAAATATCCAAGAGACAGCAGGAAGAAAGAAGCATTTATTTCAGCTTATCTTAGAAATATGTCTACATTGTTTGCTGGAAACTATATATACTGTGTGGAAAACCCAATAGCTAAAGAAAAAATAAAAAATGTATCTTAAAATACTGCACTGCTAGAATAATACTGCTTGAAACGGGTCACTGTGGTGGCTTTTAACTTGCCAGAACTCAAGCAATTTAGATAGAAGAACAGAGCTCTTCAGGTTCATAGGTCTATGAACATGAAGCAAATGAATATATCTTTTTCTATAAAAGCAATTTTTAACTTTGGCAGGCTGCTAATTTATTCATGTGTCATGTTTCCTTTCCTCTTCAGTGAAAACACTGTATACTCACCTTCCAAATACAACCACATGCTGTAGGAAACTGTGGAGGATATTCACATACAGCTTTCTTCAGGAATTTCCGGGCGTTTTCTTCTCATCCAAAGTGAGTGAGCAGCTCTGAGTTCAAATAAATTATTTCAATTGCTCTCTTCACCTACACTGTTTGCACAAAGCTTCCTTTCTTTTTTTTTTGTCCCCCACACCTGTGATAACCTTAATAAGGAATCCCTGTATGAGCATAGGGAACTGTGCCAAACCTATTCCAAACAAAAATTAATTAAAACCTCAGGTAAAAATGTATGACTAATGTTTATTTATTGAAAACTTCCTCCATGTAAAGGAGCAGAATGGCAGTGTTGGCCAGAGAAAGTGCATCATGGCGATGGGGAGTGGGATGGGAGATCCAGCACAGCATCAGGCACCACAGCTCTATGCTCCAGGTGGTAGAAATCAGATAGATGAGAACATGTGTGAAATATACCCAGCTATGCATAAACAAGCACACTTTTTTTTTCCCTCTTCTCTCCTTTTTCTCACATGTTGGAGAAGTGCATCTGGCCCAACGTGGTCCCTCAGGCACCGAACAACCTCCCTGCACTTGTGATCCATAGTTACAATCAGTTCGGATTAACACAATGAGATGTGTCTTGCTGGAAATCTCTCTCACTCAATAATTTACCATCCTTTTCTTCCCTGTCAAATGCAAAAGCCCATGCAGCAGCATAACCTGATGTACCATATATGAACATGAATGTAAACAGTCATGCCAGAAACAGTAGGGCAAAGTCACAGCACTCCTACCATGGCTGAAGTCTCACACCTCATAATTTAGTGACAACCATTTCTTGGCCAATGAAAAAATCAAATATAAAGCTCTGAATTTTCAATGTCTACAGCTCAGTGAGGCCTGACAGTATTTTAATGCAATTTTGCCAATATTAATAAATATGATTTTTATCAATCATATTTCTATTACTATAGTAATTACGTGTATAACAATATTCAATGTGGCAATCCTTATAAGACCTCCAAAACATAAGAGGGCAATTCACTTTGGGAGCAGTCTGGTCTGGTAGAAATTACAGTCTCAACCATTAACACTAAGCCTGTACTTTGTCAAAAGCCTCCACACCCATGCACAGGAAGGTTCAGTATAAATATTCTACATGGCTGTTCCCCTGCTTTTACTCTTTGTCCTCTTGGTAGAACATTTTCCCATTCTGTGGTGTTATATTGCTACCAGAACTGATGCTGAGATTTCAACACATGCAAATGCTGCAGCTAGTGCTAATTTAAGTGGTGAGGGTATTGACAGCTGTGCAACCAGAGCAGCATGGCTGTCAGCACGGGCTTTTCTGACCCCAACGTAGGAGGTGATTTTGAAGAAGCCTATGGTGTTCAGGTTTCCTTTCAGCTGGCATCTGACTGCCCTTGGTAAATATACAGATGCCAAATTGTTACGTGCTCTCTCTGTATGTTTCACTTTGTTACTTTGCACTTTTAATCTTAAAACAATCAGCTGTTGTCTAGTGGGTCTCAGCCTAAAACTAACCTGAGCACCAGAAGCAGAGACATGAGTTGTGTGGGGAAGGGAAGATGAAGAGCAATACTGGAAAGGGTCTGAAATTTTCTTCTCTAGGGTAATCCTAGGTCTTAAAGATTTTTTTGTTCCCAGAATGACAACCTTTGTATAAAAACGTGTTTGCATTGGTGTTTTTTCTAAAAATGTCATGAAATTGAATTACATCCCATTTGCTGTAATCATTTATATTGCGAAGACAACAGTTGTGTCTTACCTATAAAGACAAGGTGCTTAATATTGCTTTCTTTAGCCAGCAGGGAAGGTTTTTTTCCATTGCCTTTGCTACAGAGAGCTGATCATATATCTGATGGATTCAAACTGGCAGGTGTGTGTTTTCGTTGTTCAATTCACACTCTGGTATTTATAGTTTCTGTTAGACTAATAATGAATCTTTGAAGAAGCCCATCTGTTAAGCTGCACAGCCACAACTTTGAAGACTTTAATTTCTCTTGAATTGCAGTATTCTCAGCTGCACAATGAAAGACATCTTTTGATCAGTCCACAGCATTATAATTCTCTGCCAGGCTTATTGTACTTACAAATGTCCTGATTCATATGCTCATGGTGCTTAGAATCTGCATTACAGAGTAACCTGTATGGAAACACCACAGATTTGCATGAGGCCAGCCCAGCTAAAAACAGGGTGGAAGCGGGTGAAAGCCCAGTCTGATGGCTAGGCTGTTCCTGCCTCACCCAGTTGACAAGAGCAGCACTTGATAAATTTTCACTAAGACTGAGGGAAATGTGGCATAAAAATGTTTCATGAGGACACGGAAACATGTCAAGGACAATGAAATTACAGAATGACTGAGGCTGGAAGGTTGAGGACGCATTGCTGGCTCATGGTCAGCTTGATGCCCACCAGCCCCTCCCCAGGTCTTTTTCTGTAGAGCTGCTTTCCAGATGGATGGCCTCCAGCCCATACTGGTATGTGGAGTTATTTGTCCTCAGGTAGAAGATTTTACACTTCTCTTTATTAAATTTCGCAACATTCCTGCTGGCTCATTTCTCCAGCCCGCTGATGCCACTTTGAATAGCAGCACAACCCAAATCTCCTGGAGCCATCTTCCCCTTAGGGACCAAGCAGGTCCCTGAAGAGGCCAAACCGAGAGCCAGCTGCTAACCTTCGTTTTAGATGTACAAAGTCTGTGCCATGTAAAAGGTTTACATTCAGCTGTAGTGAAAAGTCCCCAAAATGCTAAATACTAGCTCCAGGGAATATCAATCACAAACTCTCCTGGCAGGGGGCTCAGGAGGGAAATTTTGTTCCCATTGTCATTGGGTCTGTTTCTGAAGTCCTGACTTTTTCACTGTCTTTATTCAGGCAACTGCCAAACAATTGAATTTCTGAAGAACTTCAGACTCATGGGGTGAAGTCTGACAATGGGCCAGGGTGACAAACTGGGAAATTCTTACATGGGAGTCTGTGGGTTGCTTACTTTCCTGGGGGGAAATTTGGGTTATTTGCACTGTGTTGTAAAAGTGGAATCATAAAAGAGGAAAATGGGCTCATTTAAAA
This sequence comes from Pampusana beccarii, assembly GCA_013399365.1. Classification (NCBI taxonomy): domain Eukaryota; kingdom Metazoa; phylum Chordata; class Aves; order Columbiformes; family Columbidae; genus Pampusana; species Pampusana beccarii. Next base: position 557,457 of record VWYH01008860.1, on the reverse strand, counting down.
CCGACATTGCTTTGACTAGGCAGAGGTAGGTTGCAGGAAAAAATTAAACTGAATGCTGTGAATAAGTCCATACATTTCCAAATTGCATTTGCTTTTTACGTTTCCCTACAGTAAATTAAAAGAACAATAAGCCCCAAGTAAATGAGATGAAAACATTTTGTTTTAGTCTCCATTAGATGTTTTAGTTGACTGGCAAAAAATTTATAGTTGTTTTGCTGAAAAAAGATTCTTTTTATTTTAGCTTTTTTGTTGTTGTTCAGTCGGTGATTCAAAAAAGAAAAAATCAATTATTCCTAAGCTTCTAATTTTTCTTAAAAACTGGGGATGGCTGACAAAGAGAATCAGATATTTATGTAAATATCATAGTGGATTTTTTTTTACTTGGAAATATTAAAAAGCTCATGTGATATAGATCTAATTCAATCTAGGAGGGCTTAAATTTTACTGTGCTGAGCACTACAGAGATACAAGACTTGGAAAGATGGATAATAATACAGGTTTTCACAGATTAAAAAAAAAAAAAGAAAAAGCCATGGTTCTAGTACGAATGGTGTGGACATGCAAGATGTGTTACCTGTCAAATGTGATTGGTTTGATGAAGAAAACTGGCAAATCAAGTATAAGCACTACAGCATCAGAGCTGGAAAAGAGATTGGTTCTCTGTTGTACCCCTTGCCAATGAAGAAATGCTCTCTTTCATTTTAATAACATTTATTGTACTATGTAGTCTAATTTTTACTGAATATTCTTTTGGGAGACTGACTGACTAATTCCCACATCTCCATTATTTTTTTTCTAAAAAATTGTCTCTACATTTCTTCTGTTGTATCACCAACTCAGCTCCTTCATTTAAATAGTGTAAGTCTACTCAGCTAAATTTGCAGAGTCATTTGTTTAGGGAGGTCTGCTTTATCAAATGGAGTAAGGATGGTTCCACTGGTGATCCTTTTCAACTGTACGAATTAGAGAAATGCCTCAAATCCCTCAAATTTCAACTCTGCCAAGGTAAATTCTAACGTTTTTCTTTCTTAATATATTGAAATTCCTTTTCAAACAGCTCATTTGAAAAATAATTTGAAATGGAGAATTTCTCTATGTGTATATGAAAGGTATAATCTGTCAAGACAATACTCACAGTGAAAGTTACACAAGGCTCTTTTCCTGTAATTGTATTTAATCTAAAAGTTTATACAAGATATTCCAAAAACAAAAGGTAACTTTACATATCTTTTGCCATGTTTTTTATTCCTTCTGAGTACCTTCCAAACGATCTTTCTACAATCTTTCTCCACTAATCATGTCATCCAATAGAGGTATGTTCTGCAATTTTCAACTGTACATCAATGCATGTATTTAATCTTTCTAACCCTTTTGGTCACTGTCTTTCCTCTCCCTTATGTTCTCAGTCACCTTTTGACACAACTGACTTTGACAGACATTTGGATGCACACACACTGCTGGCAACCTACTGTCCATCACTTTTTCTTATTGCTGATGGTAAAAATCTTAGTGTTGTGTTGTGATTTTCTCCTTTCCTTATTTTCCATCCTTTCTGTTGCAGCCATTTTCCCTTATCTATTAATTATGAGGCATTTTCCTTTGGCATATCTTTTATTAACTTTTATTACCTGTTGTACTTTTTATCCTGGTGGGAGGGTGGGAACAGGTAGTTGAGTGTTGTGATTCCCTGAATTTTGCTCTCAGACAGTGAAGAGACAGAGGAACCAGTACAGAAGCCAGTAACTAGAGCCCTAAATGAGATGTTGAGACAGAAGGGTTGAAATTCTTGTTAAAGGAGACTTTGTGTCTGGCTGGACAGTTAACCCACCAGGGCCTTAGTTCCCTTAGTCTTTGGGAGTGCCAGTACCTCACATTGCAGAGCACTTGGCCCTATGGTAACAGGTAACTTCATGAAGAATGATGGAAAGCATAGGGCTTTATGAGCACTGCCCATAACTATCTTGGGATACAGGAGCTTTAAGGGCTCAAGGTCCAAATCCTGCAGGAAGGAAAGAGATCAGCAGGGACATATATGTACACTCTCCAGTCTCTGGTCTGGAAAAATCCTTCAGGTTGAGCAAGGAGTTATTGTTTTGTCACATACTGATCTCAGAGATGCCATGGTTGTTCTAGAATATTTTAAATATTTTTAGGATATATTTTACCTGGCTCCATTGCTCAATTTTGACAACAATGAAAGAAGAAAACTATGAAATATTTGTTGAGAACAATCTTTCTCTGAGTGTGATGTCAGAAATCCGGTGATGCGCTTTGGCAGAGCTTCTGCTAAAGTCTCACCTCAAAGGGAGATAACTGAAGACCAGCCCTATAGCTTCTTAGGATTATGGAAAATCCGGGAAAAAAGTAGGTATCACGGAATCACAGAATGTTAGGGATTGGAAGGGACCTCAAAAGATCATCTAGTCCAATCCCCCTGCCGAAGCAGGACAGTAGGGTCACCTTCAGAGAGGATCTGCTTCTCTGTGCTACTTTTGGTCATAATTCTCACTTATTTGCATGTATATATCCAGGCTGGTGCTCTGACTGAGACAGCAATTGAGGACTGCACTTGCCCATTGATATGGATTATCTCTTGATGATAGAGCAAGTTGGAGCTCTGGTTTGAATTTTCACAGGTGTTTAAGAGAATAGGGACATTCAAGCTCCAGATCAACTACATGGAGTTCTTAGAAAACATAAAACTTCATGTCAGATGCAAAAATTGTGCTCTTTGCCAACTGTTAGTATCTTTTAAGGTTTTCTTTTGGGTAGCTATTCTTCTATGGATATTCAGTATTTCTGTATGTATAGGGTTGCTATTAGCTATTTAGCCTTTTTTTTTTCCCCCTCAAAAAAATAACAACTTAGAACGTCCTTATGGACTGAAAAGATTTAATGACCTCTTTAAGAAGGTAGTGTTCAAAACTCTGCAGCATTCTGTAACTAATCCACTAATATTATAATGTTTATAATTGATTCAGCATCCACAGGGTCTTCGACAACATACCGGGAGCAAAAGCCAAGTGGTTTAAGTACCTGAAAGTTTATAATTGGATCCAGACAGATACAGAGTAAAAACAAAACCAAAGAGCAACAGCCAGGTCTGTGGCTGGCATAAGGCAGTGCAACTTCATAAAACCATCCACTATGTCCTTTCTGTAAGAATGTGACTCATTTTTACCATCAGTCGTTGTCAAGGTGTGAAGCTGATACAAAAGCAAAAAGAAGTTTCTGGCTTTTCTTTCTGATTGACTGAAATTTTCAATAGTGTTGGGCAAATTATTTTCGTAAAATATTAGTCCACATTTCAGCAAATATGAAGCTCGTTAAAGGTCCATCAGCTTCAGCAGGAAAACACAAGGCTCAAACTGATAGTGATGAAGGATGGAGCAACTGCTATGAAATTCTAATTTGGAAAGCAGGTGATCTTGGGTAATACACTGTACTTTATTTCTCTTGTATACATTAAATCAATAAGGTGAAACCATTAGTTGTGAATTTTTGTTTGGGTCATTTTAATTCCCTTTTAGTTGTATTTCAGGAGTTATTCTTTCAAGGATGTTTCCCTCTACTTTGTAAAATTTGTTTTAAACCTTAACTTGCACTAGGGTATACCTGATTGCAGTCTGTAACTTAATGTCCCCTCCTTGTGAAAAATGGCTCTAATATGGATGTTTGCTAACACACCAAATTGCTACATTCAGAAGGGTTAGTTGAAAGCCTTAAATTAACATAACAACATACAGATGGCCTTCAATAAAGAGCAATAAAAGTGTTCGTGGTTCAAAAGTAATTTATGTCTGGAGCTGTTGTCCTTGGCAACACACCTACACATTTTGTCTGGGGAATTTGTTACTGTTTCGTCTGCCGGAAGGGAAAAAAAGAATATTTTATGAAAATAAAAGGCAAAATATATTATTATGAAGGGGAGAGGAAGGAATCTAGATTAACACAGTACTTCACTATTTTTGTTAATCTCGATCAAGAGTTATCATGGAAGTATCTAGTATGTTTTAACTCTGTGTAGGAGATGTTCTATCTTGAGATGAGAGGATAAAAAAATTGGGTCTTTAAATAACATCCCCACAGAAACATGTCTTGATGTGTTTCTAGATATCCTTTTTCTCTTGTAAGGTAGAAATTTAGAGCTGCTTTCATCAGTTTATAATTGTATAGCTGTCAATTTTCCTTTTCAAACCACGGGACAAAACATTGAAAGTCATAAAAATTCATGAAAGAAAAAAATTAAAATCATGAGCACGACGGTGGTTAGGAAAGGTTATTACTGGAGCTATTTGATAAGAATATGTTCAATGCATTTTTTCATCAGAAAATGACACTCTTTCTAGACTGGCATGTACGTAAGTAATTACCATGTGCTCCTGATTGCCATGGGATAACTCTGTCTGGAAGCCTGACTCCACCACCCCCACTCTGCCCACAAACTGCACCCGCTTCTAGTATTTTAAAACTCCTCAAAAACTTTCAAGCAGCCCCAAACCAGAAACATAAATAGAAATCTTGTTTGTATTGTCCTTTTTATTCCAGTACCTTCTCCACCACACTAGTTCTCTCTCCTCCTTTCTGAGCAATCCCAGAGGTTTAAGGCTCATGTTTCTGACTACCTTCGCACAATTTTTTCTTTCTGGGCATGTAACATACACTGAATAAATGAATTGCATAACCAAGGCTGTTCCTCAGGGATCTCCAGATGTGCACTGCCCTGTAGCAGCAGAGGGACTTCTCTCGCTGGACCTCCAGCTGCTTGGGAACCTGAGCGAGCTTTTGCTTTTCTTTCTAGACAAATCTTGGGAGCAGAGAAGAGGACCTACATTGGAAACCCAGAGATCAGTTGCTTTGTAGAGGGCACTTCTGTAAGCACCAAAAATGAAGTTCAACAACTAGGGGATAACAGGAGAAATACTTGCTTACAATGAGGAAGGCATTATGGATTCTCACAATTTTCAAAAGAAACAATTCTTCTGGGTTTGGATAATTCTTACAGGCAGACCCTAAGTAAGCTACATGGATTAAGGTACTTCTGAAGTTAAATTTTTTTGGACTCAAATTGCAACAGAACCAGGAAAAGGCAGTTGTATCATCAACTCCATTCCTACAGTCACATCACACAATCCCTTTTAGGCATTTGTGTGTATATTGTGCAATGAATGCAGCTTCCTGACACATCAGAGATTATTCTCCACCTCTTCTGTCCTAAATTTAGTTTGCATCTTGTTCCTTTTACATTGATCAGACCAGACTCTCCATGCTCTAGAACTTAGGAAATTTCATCTTATTTCCAGCCTAAGTGCATTCAAATCTACTTACAGTATCTATTTATCTGCTTATTCCTCTGCCAGCGTTATCCTTTAATAGAAAAAGATCTTCTCCTCCCATATGTTTGAGGATGATCACATCCCATTTTCACCTTTTGTGTTTTGAGACTGAATAAACCCATTTCTGTAGGTCTCTTTTCACATGACCAATTCTCTTTATCCCAAACTTTCTAGTAGTCTGTTTGCACACTAGTCTAAGTTAACAGAGAAACAACAGCCATATTTCTAAATACCAGGCTGAATGGTATTGATTATTTTTCTTCTAAAAGTAGCATGTTAGACAGTGTACTATGTATCATTCTTCAGAATCTATATAAATTGGAAAATACGTCTAAAATATTTTTTGAAAAAATGCTCATTTTTATAGAAAACTTAAAGTCTCCTGTGCCTCCTCAAATTCTGAAATGAATATTTTAATTGAAAGAAAAAAAATGTTAAAAACTTGTTGGAAAATGATAACTAACAAATAAATCAAACATAGAGGGGCCCCTTTAATCTATACTGGAAAGTTTAGAAGAACTGCAGATCAGCAAAGTTTGGAAACCACTTGAATAAAGCACTGGTTTTGCAAAAAGCATGCTTTTCTTATGGTCTGAGTAATTTCAAAGTGTAATTAAAGGAAATTTAAAGGAAATGTTGTAGAGTCCGCTTTCAATCAACCAGTCAGTAATCAACATTCTGAAGTCTTAGAAAACTGTCATCAGCAAAGTGCTGAAAATTTAGAAAGTGACAATTAGCAATTAAGGATTAAGTAAATACAAAATGCAAACCATGCTGTTAACACTTGCTAATCAGAGGAAAAATGAATGGATTAAAATTTTATTAGAAACTTTTAATAAGCTTTAGAAATTTATGCAACTCTTTCCACTTAAAATGAATTTTCACTGAAAAGTAGAATTAAAACCAAATTACTGAAGATTTAAGTGTCCAGGTTTCATTTTACATTTTTTAACCTGTTCCTTCTCTAATTAACGTTTTCAATTTCCCTACTACAATGAAGATAGCTGACAGAGAAACCAAAGAGTGGAAAAAAAAAAACCAAAACACCTTTCCTCCCTGCAGCCTCCAAATTTGGAACTGAAAGTTTATTGATGAAAACTATGAAAAATGTTTGCACTTTTAAAAAAAAATTAATTCATTAACTAACTTCATTTGAACTCCTGTCTTTTCTAAAGGTATTTATTAATCTAAGCAGTTAGAGTAAGAAGGTGTAACCAATTCAGTTAACTTTTATTTTGTTTGTCATGTTTGAGCAGAACAGGGATCCATGTAATAGTTCAACTTCACGAGTCACTTCTTAATGAGCATTTCTAATTTAATTTTAGCCTTTAAAAAATATGAAATTTTAATTGAAACTTCCTGAAGCTCAGTCATTTATTTGCTCATGGAAGTCAGTATAGAAACTGTGCTTCTGGAAACTCCAATAAAAACAGTTTTATCATGAAGAAATTTTAACTCAAAGAAACCAGCAGTGAAAGACGAAATCTTGAATAAGTCCTCCTTGTTCCCCTAAACAGCCTTCCTATGAGAGAATTGTCCCTGGGAGAAGGTTCACAAAGGATGCACCACCATATTTCTATCAGATGTGGTACCGAATAAAAATGCAGTGGAAATAGGAGAGATGGCCTGGATCAGATGCACCACTGTGAGTGCAGGGTGCACCGCAACAGGGTGGATGTGTAGGAACAGAGCCAGGACTTGATACCGTTGGACAGAAAGTGTTTCTGTGGTCCTGGGAGGAGCAAACAACTCCCAGTACAGTGGGAGCAATTCAGAGACTTTCAGTCTGAGCTCAGGCTTTTCAGCAACTGCAGCAGGAGCCTGAACAGCCTTTACAGGCAGAGGTTAGTCATTGAGAGTCTTCGGTGACCCTCAGGTCTGTCACTTGGAGATGAAGTCATGCTAGGAGGTGTGCTGAGGCTGGGCAGGACAACTGGGACAGCACCTGGGGGAGCTGGAAGTGGAGTGGGTTCTCCCAGGAGTGGTCCCTAAATCAGCCTTGGGCACAACAGCACCTTCCCCTTCCTCTCTTTCAAGAAAGCCTGAAGCTGTGCTTTAAGCCTGGAATGGCTGAAATAAGAGTATTCATCAAAAACTCTCTTCTGCTGCATTTTTGTTCCCACTGCTTCTTTGCTGTTATTGCCCCCCTAGCACCTACTCATTATTTGTGTAAGTAGGGAGCCTATTTTTGACCTCAATCTTTCCCAGTTCACATACCCTTAAGGCTGACAATGCTGCTATAGTGTCTACAACTATCTTCCGTGGTTTGTTTTAACAGCTTCTACATTCTCCATTTGCCCTGTCTCACTCTACATTTCCTTCTTTTCCTCTTGAACAATTCCTCTGATAATTCCTGCTTACAACTCCAGGTATAGCCTGTGTCATTCATTATATCACAAATCCTTACCATTGTACGGTTTGCCAGTGGTAGCTGTAGCAGTACAGTAACATTTCCAGAAAACAGGGAATAATTGCGGAGCAGTGTTTTGGTGGTTAGGCATTTGAGAGATTCGGCTCTAAATAAAACCTTATGAAGACTCTTGTTTTCCTGAACCTTAGCTGGAATCTTCCTAGTGATGTATCCCTCCTGGGTCTGTGAACTCCTTCAAGACAACTGGAAGTAGCCTTGATTGTCTTGTATTGAGAAAACTGAACTATTTAGTAGGAGTGTGTTGATTCAAGTGGTAGTAAGGTCCCGTGTGCAGATTCCCTTTTTCTCTGCTTTGAGTGATGATAATATTTTTTTCACATGATCTAAATGATGACCTTCAGTATGGCTTTCTTTCAAGAATGTTTTATATTGTATTTTAATGATTTTTGAGTTATTCTAACAACTTTGATTTCTTTTTTTTTTTTTCCCTGGGTTGCCATGTCCTAGCAGACGAATACTATCAATAAACCAAGAGATCTTTGAAGTACCACTCACATCAACCAGTTGGAGGTGCAAAATGCCAAAAGCTCTCAACAGCTTAAAAGTTTTTGAAACTTATAATTCAGACACTACACTCATCCTACATACCAAGAGGCTGCAACACCTGGAGGCTCACATGGATTGCAACCATCCTCAGGACAGTGATGCATTGATACACACTGACTAAATCCCCATTTGGATCCAGGGTCACATCTAACTACTTGGAAATGAGCTGTTTGCGTGTAATTCAACTCTTTACTGGACCAAAGGGAAGCTGACTGCTTAAGAAACACCAAAATCCTCATTAGAAGAAAGTTTAGAACATCCTTTTAGGACATTTGAAATGTTAAAACTTTCCTTCCATTGGAGTGAGTTCCCTATTCTGACCTTTTCAAGAGCAAGGAAATGTGTCTGTAGCTGTAAAGCAACATAGCTACTGATCATTAATGAAGAACATAAGTTCTGTATAGCAAATGAATTTCTATTATTTGCCTGAAGAGGTTTTGGTAAAGATGGTTAATGATTTTTCATTTAAAAGTCAAGCCTCAATATCGTGCACTTTCAGAACATCCTAAATGCTCTTATTTTGCCTGGGTGGTAATTTCAGCTTGTACTTTCCAAATGCAAGGACATGAATACCTAAAGAAGCACAAGCTGTATCAGTTTCAGTTTAAGTAGCATGCTTAGCAAATGTCACTCATGTCTTTGTATTACTTTTAGCTATTGCACTTCAGCTGATATTAGAAATGCAATGATGTAAAATCTTCCCCTACTATTTCCTGCAAGTCATAAGGGTTTTTTTTTTTAAATTATCTGAATAAATGCATTTATTAGCACTGTTAACCTTTAAATAAAACTCCCATTACTGCCATCAGTCACCTAATTGGGCTTTCCTAACCTGCTTAAGCTCATTAGTTGTTCCTCCATCTTTCATATCAGCCTCTTTCTGTGATAGAGAACTGAAAACCCAGCACTGCACCCAGGGCTCAGCCAGCAGAGGTTGCCTGGGCAACCAAGATACAGGAATTGGATGTGTAGATAGTGGCAGGAGGAAAATAAAACCTCTAATAGGAAAAAAAAAAAAGTCCCAAACACTCTTTATAAATATTTTGCCATTTGTAAAACTGTTTATAAGTATTCCAGGGTAGCTCCATACTGGTGTTTGAGAAGCAAGCCTCACCTACCTTGCAGTGAGAGGCTACAAGAGCTCAGGCAACAGTTTAGCAAAGGGAAGGTTAATATGATCACAGCCTAGAATGATCCAGAGAGAGAAAAAAGACTTCTGATACAATAAGGCTTTCTATTTTAGAATAAAAGGTATAACTGTATCTGACAGCCAGATCTAGCTGAAGCTGAATACTTTCAAACTAGAAATAATGTATGCATTTTTAATCAGGAGAGCAGTTAAGCTTCAAAGAAACTCACCTAAGGATTTCTCTCCCTATAACTTAATTGTCTCTTTGTAAAATATATTCTCCAGCTTCTAGATAAACGGTGGATTTCACTAAGATCTCACTCAGTATAAGACATCAGGCTGCTGCCTTCTGCAGTTCAAATAGTTCCTAATGGATTAAAGTCTATAGGGAGAAAGCAGAGCAAAAGAAATAGTCATTAAAAAAAAGTGTCGTGTTTTTCTGATGATGAGTAAATAACGTGCTGGATCAGACCAGTGCTTCACCTGCTTTACTGGTTTTCATTTTTCTGCATCCTGACTGAGGTTTTTCAGAGAATAATTTTTTTTGCAGTAGTCAGTTTTAGTAATTTCTTATCTCTAGAGTCTGTTTCTTTTCAGTTCCAATGGGTGAAAGTGTGGCCTTGGTTATGAGTATGGTTTACTATCTGCAGTCTTTTCCATATCTCTGTATTTGCTTCTCTTGTAAATGTGTACATTCTAAGCATTTTTGTCATCCATATTTCTTCTGATCCTTAAAGACAAACTGTTGTTTTATATCTGAGTTAGTTGCTAATTGACTTCCATTGCTGACAGTTTTTTTCTTAGCAGAATTTAGCCTCAAACCTTAATGACTGGTGTTAACATGTACGTACTTCCAGTGGCCAGAGATCAAACCCAACACTGTTTCTCTTTGAATTCAAGATGTACCCCATCTGTGAAATATTTAGTGTTTTCCAGTGCTGAAATCTTGCGCACATTTTCATTCCAATAACAGACAAAAATCTCAAGAGAAGAGTTTGGGTAATTTCAATGACAAATACAAAGCTTATCCCTGACCACAACTTACGCTGTGAAGACTAGTTACTAAGTCACTTGAAAAAATAATTTCTATGTTGCAATTTTCTTAGTCGCTCTGCTTAAATGTCTGCCTGGTTTTGGAAGTGCTGCTTGTACATTGGCCTTCTGAGAATCACAAAGTGGTTGAGGTTGAAAGGGACTTCTGGAAGTCGTCTCGGTCAACCTCCCTGCTCAGGCAGGACCACCTAGGCAGGACCACCACCTGGTGGCCCAGGACTGTGTTCAGATGGCTTCTGAGTATCTCCAAGGATGGAAACTCCACAACCTCTCTGGGCAGCCTGTGCCAGTCCTAGGTCACTCTGACAGTGAAAAAGTGTTTCCTGATGTTCAGAGGGAACCTCTGTTTGTACCTGTTGCCTCCGGCCCTTAGGGGATGGAATAGCTGCAGTGAGGCAAGTAGATGGAAGTTAATTGATGTATTTCATTCTAGTGTCCAAATGCAGTGTGTAGCACAGGACAGTCTCTCACAAAATCTTCTGTTCTTTTCAGGGAAAGAAAGTGTCTTGCAGCTCATGCTGACACATCCTCTGCCCTGTCAGCCACTTGTGGATGAAGGGTTTGGCATTGGACATGTCCCTGGAGAACCCTGGAGCAAGGGAGATCTACACCCTTTTTCCCTGGGTGCCCAAGGGCTGGGTGACACGCAAGATCCTCGCAACAACCCTGGCTGTGTATTGGCCATGTCACAGCAGGCAGAGCACTGGTGGTGGCCCAAGCCACAGTGGGGTTGGTGGCGTGGCCCAGGATGAGTGTCTGCTGGCTGTCAGGGCGGTGAGGGATGGACAGCTTTGGGATGAGGCTGGGGGAGGCAGGGGCTGCCCATGGCTGTGCAGGGTTAGATGCTGCCTTTGTTGATTTTCCTGTTTATCAGCCTCAGGCCTTGACTTAGCTCCCGATATGGCCCTGTTCCCTCACTCATCTGCCACTAAGCTTTAGAATCTCACCACTTTCTACATTTACATTTGTCTAAGGACTACAAAAACACCCACAGCCTTGGCAAAAGAGAGCTCTACAGCACCCATCCTCTCTGTACCCATCATGATCCTACAGGCAGCTGGAGAGTCACTGCAGTCACATACAAAGGGAGCTCCACACCACTCACCTTCTCTGTGTAAAACTTACCTCAAAATAAATTTTCTGATTTGCGAATCCATTGGCTGGTTTGTGCTGTCTTTTTTGGAAAATCTTTTGGGACCTTTCCTTTTACATCAGGATTCCATACACCTCAGTTTCTTAGGAATTGGGATGAAAAAATTAACTGCATATTAGGCATCATATCTAAGATTAAGTCTGCAGGCGTGTGTATGTAAACCAGTTTATGCCTCATTTGAGCAATGTAGCAAATGTATGTGATAAAGGAAATAGCAGGTCCTTCAGCAGCATAACTGAACCCAACTGGCTCCTTGTGAGAATCCTTTTCACATGTAGACTTCAAACCTCTGGTTGGCTCTTGAGAATGCAGGAATGAACAAATCTTAAGTTTAGCATCAGAAGCGACAGACTGAGCACAGCAGAAAAGCTTAAGGACTTGCTTTGATTCATGGACATCAATCATCACGCTCTATAATAGTTAACTTCTTTGACAGGGCTGAGATCAGTGACTCCCTTCCAGAAAACTGGCAGGAAACCCCTCAATTGAAACAATAGAAAACACCCTCTTTATGAGTGTGCAATACCCAGACTGCAAAATTTTTTACTGCCATGATGGTAGGACTGCTAATGTCACAAGCAGCTAGTAAAACGAGCTTCTTGAAAAGAAGGGCAAATTCAATGTACTGTGAAGTTGCGTGTGAGGACCTGTGCTTTAAAGGATAAGGAACACACTGCACAGCAGCCAGCTGACCTACATTTACAGCTGAAGAAGTAAAGCTAACCCAGAGGGAGCTGTGTCTAACCTACAAATGCAGAAGGAGTGCTGGTCAAATGGACCATGTATTTTAAAACTATCAACTAAGCAGGAGCAGCAGCATGGGTATGGGTTTTCCCTGTTGCTCTGCATAAGAAGCAGGCTAGATCAATATAGTACAATAAGCCACTGCTGGCAGGGAAACACAGCTCAAAGTAATTCCTACCTCCTTGACATGCATGCTGTGCAGAGGCAAACCCTGGCTTGGAGGTGCTCCTAGACAAGGTGCCAGAATTACCTGAGCTGGACAAAGCAGGTGAGTCCTGGGGTCCTGGTGCAGACAGCAAGATGGCAGCAACACCAGCACTGCTTTGCTTTTGCTGCTGCCAAGCCCGTGGCAGCAAAGCTCACACAGGTAGCAACACCCAGCCACAAATTCAGCTTGTCACATCAGCATGGATAACCTACAGAAGCAAGGAGGTAAACAGTGTGTTGTATGGTCGGAGGGGAGAGGCAAAACCTCCCCGTTGCACCCAGGCATGGTGGTGATAACTGCATCAGCACGGAGAGGGAATCACACATACTTGGGACCAGATTTTCAGCCCCCACCAAACAAAGTAACTCTGTTGAGTTTGGCACAGTGCTGCTTCTCAGTGTATGAGGATCTCCTTGCTGGCCGCGGCTAAATGGGCTCTCAGTTAATTTGCTGAGTCCTGCCCCAAATACATTGACTCTTTTTCTGAACAGAGCCTTACCCATCCCTCTGTGGAGCTGCATGGTCGTATAACAGATAAAGAGCACACAAGCAATTACTGCTACAGTGGAAAAGCGAAGGTGTAAAAGAAAAATTGAAAGTTACTACAAAACAAAAATGCTTATCCTAAACTTGCCTATTAAAGATAAACCATAAGCATTAATTAAGCCACCTTGCCTATAGTTAAATTACATCACACCAACATTTCATTCCTGGCAAGCATGAGCGACAGTTCTATACTTTGGAGTTTTATAAGACAAAACCAGAGCAAGGAAAAGAGCTGTGCTCTGCTTAGTAAATGTATGCAAATAACCACAGCAGGAAACTGTCATTAAATAAAGCCCAGTTAGAAAGGTATCTCCAAGATTACTCAGTCTAATATTATTTTTCCTTTCCAGAAATCAAGTCATCTTTTTTTCAAAACTTCAGACAGACAGGACCTTCCCTGGGACCAGCTGGTGTGTTTCCACAGTGTTTGGGGAAAGCCTGAAACACAGACATTGCATCAATGCAAATGCCTAATACAGATGCAACTACCTCCTAGAAACCAGTGCAGCTTAACTTCAGTGTGAAGAGGGGACAGTCTTGTATCACAAAAGGAGGGAAGGAAGTTAACTGAATAGTTCATTTTCTAATCTTTGATGGAGACCATATTAAATAAGGGCAAGAGATAGGAGATTTGGTTTTCAGCCCAGGCAAGAACTTTTGAAACAAAAGCCCAATCTGCTGTGATGGAGCTGCTTGAGAAAATTCCTCTTTCTGGTACCCATTCTGGAAGAGGGAAAAATAATTCAGGTGTTCACTGTTTCGTTCCTGAGACAAGACCGTTTTCCCTCCATGCTTAGTTTCAAACATAATCACTTATATTAAGAAGATCACAGCATTTACTCGGTTCAGCAAGCTACTTCCAAATCTTGCTCCTCATAGTCGATATTTCAGCAATGCTCTGTGGCCAAAGTTAGGCACTTTTTTACTTTTGGTAAACACAAAGCCCTCCATACATTCAGGGAAGACAGACTACAAAAACATTTCAAAGGCAATTACAGGACTCAACAGCTTAAGCCTCTATCTTAGCCACTTTTGAGAAGGTAGAAAGTCAGTGACTACTTCAGACAAATTGGAAAATTTTACCCTGATCTTTACCTACACCAATTTACAAGAACCTGAGGAGGTGACAGATCATCCCACATAGCCTGAAACATCCTGTCAGACTTAATTTTTGCTAGCTGCATGTACGAAGTCTGCCGTCTCCTCTAAGAACAGAGGTGACCAGCACACACTCCCCATGGCAAATTACATCTTCCCTAAAATTGGTCGTCTGGAGTTATGAAACATTGCAGAACTCGTTGGAGGGAAAATAAAGAAACAAGTGTATGATCCCTCTGTAGTTGAGCCTGAAAATGATAAGCATGTAACATCAGGCAGAATATTTATCCAAAAATATTTCCTAAAAAGACAGCTGAATGGAGAACTTGGGTATGTTGGAAGCATTTTACATATCAGCACTAGACTATTGGCTGAAAGATCACAGCACTCCATGTTTTCACAGAGTTTTAAGTGCCTTACGTTCAAGATCCATGAAGTAGCAACTTAAATGATTACAAAAACTTTTCAAGGGCTTTTTTTCTCCACTTTAGTTACAAGTGTGGAGAAAAAAAAAATTGACTTTGTGCCATGCACTATGTTTCCATGTGAGAGCTTGTTCTAGCCTAGACTCCCACAAATTGCCACATTTTAATTATTTCTTCATCAAAGGAGCGACACCTATCTGGTCAAACTTAACTGGTTATATTCCATCACACATACGAAATGATGTGTGGTAGGTTATTTACAAAAGGTTAAAGGGGCACAAGGATTAGTTTATATGGAGCAACATGCAGTTTGGCCATTTGCTACTGTCAGAAGTTCAGACTCCTTTTGAGGGGACAGTGTTGGAGCAGCTCATGAGTGGCCATAGGTTGCTATATCAGTGATGAAGCTTGCCCAAAGTAACATCAATAAGCTTTCCCTCCTCTCCTTCTCCCCTGATTCCTTCCTGCATCTCCTTGCCCTCAGAAGGGTCACAAGAAAACAGTGACGAAGGAAAGCTTGTGTTTCTTTCTTGCGTTCAGGGAACCAGAAGTATCCATACACATATGCTTTGTAAACAAACAAGATTACATCGAAGATATGAGTCATGTGTAATCACTGTCATTTTGTGATAGAAACACCCCCAGAAGGCCCCGAACACTGGCTGCCCACTCGGATCAAAGTGGCTACAACAGCTACAACATAAGCGAGGACACGAGCTGCTCTGGAGACATCCTGTCACTCATCTGTCTGTTGCAACAGTAGGTGTAGAAAGCTGAGTTGTTGCCTAGCTCAGTAAAATTCATTTTATGGGATGTACAAAAAGGTTTGTTTAAAATGAATCTCATCAAGAAGTATCTGTAGGGTTGAACTTTGGTAGCATAAACTGAAAATGAAAATGTATCATTTTCGTTATAGTAATGGTATGTATCTGTGGAAGATTTTTGTGTTGTCTAAGTTGAAGAATACATCTGATATCTTCTCAAAACCACCACCACCACCACCACACCTTTCCTCCCAGACACATGCACACACAGTAGTACTATAGTTTGCTGCTGGAGCTGATGAGAGCTGAAGATGTTTGGAATAGATTTTTGGGGCATAAATACACTGTAGATATATATCTGTGCACCCTGTGACCTCAAAACCAGCCAAACAATTCTTTGTGCCAGAAATAAAGTGAAATAGGCACAGTGAAAAATGGTTGGTTTTTGAATGTGCTATTTGTTGGATGGCTTGATTGTTGGCTTGGTAGAAGAACCAGGCCTTACCTTCCACATTTGGAGACCATGAAGACAGCATCTGTGTAAAAAAATAATAAAAAAAGGAATGATTAGCAGCACCCTATCCTTAGAAGCCTTCCTTTCCTTCCCCCCTCTCCCCACCTCCTTTTTTGTTATCTCAAGTATTTTCAATCCAGCAAGGCAGTAATCACAGTCTTCCCCTGCCACATTCAGTAACTGGGTAGGTACCTTTATCATTTGGTTTCAGGAAGCCAAATTTTGTGCTTATGAAGGTTTCAGGGCAATTGCTAAGAAGAGAAAGCAGAAATACCCATGGGGTTCCTTTTCCTTTCCCTTCTGATGACAGCTCTCAGGAATAAGGAAGCTGCTCTTAATTAAGGCTACTGAATTAACATGCAGGTGTACAGGGATGTCTGTAGCACTCTCTCGCTTTCCCTCCCCTTCTGAGGCTTTGTGGATTCCCAACAACTCTTTCTTCAGGCAAACTGCTTTTGATGAAAGGTTTGTCAAGTTGCATTGCCATTTCAAGATACCCAGAGCTGGGACAATTTCATCTGCACAGTTATTCACTATGCAAAGAGAAATCTTTTTCTTTCTGCAGATGTTCAGCCCAGAACAACATTGACTAAAGAATGTTAGATTTGTACTAAAATCTAGTTCATATTTTCTGGACAGATCTGGACAGAGCCAGTAAAAATTAAAACCTAAAGAATTCCGACACGATCAAAAGATTTTTGTGATTTACCACAACCTAAAAACTAGACCAGAATTTATGAATAAATCAGGTGGTTTTAAAACTATAATTAAATCATCTGTATTTATAAAAGTAAAGTGGGTATTCTAGCAGAAATTGAGTTAGGGAAGGGAAAAATGCCTATGGGAGGGGGGAAACTGGAAAGGAAGTGGGAAAGAAGAAAAAGAAGAAGAAAGCTGAAAGGTATTTAAAAAGAAAGCTGAAATGTATTGTGAAGGGAAAAGGGAGGAAAGAAAGAGGGGAATAACAAAAGCTGAATCACCTGCAGATAGGAATGTCCAGCCAGAAATTACAACTGCTGAGGAGAGAAGGGGAAAAAAAATGGAGGGAAGAAGGTAAAGTCAAACCAAGTAGAGATAAGAATAAGTAATATAAAAATTGGATTTCATTCTTAGCCCCTAAATTGATGGGTTTAGGAACAGCCTCACTATAAAAATGGTCTGTTCCATGCCATAATCATTTATTGATGTTGACCTGCTGCACAGCAACTGATGAGACACAACCCTTCTCGGTGTCTGCCCTCTCTCCTTATTAAGGCACTTTTAATATTGATGGATGACATACTCTATGAAGATTAATGAAGCCTACATTGGAAGTGTATATTAATTAGAGAGAGTACTCAGACTCGTCAGAAGTCAATAGGAAGGTTTTGCAAGGCAAAAAGTAAAATTTAGCTCTCAGTCCTGTAGATCTGTATTTCCTACCGGACCTTTTAAAACGAACAGGTTTGTTGAATTCAAACTCTATTTACAAATTTCAAAAAATTATTAATGATCTTAGAGGCAGCAAAATACTATAAAAATGTTCCACAGTTGCATATATTTCTAGAAGTATTTTGAAGAGGATAACTTATAATAATGTAAGGTCTAAATAGCAGCCCCTTCATAAAACTTTTATTCAAATAAGTCATCTTGTTAACTTTAATAAGCATATTGGAAGGGCTCAGCAGTCTCAGTTGGAGTTACATTAATCCTTCTGTAAGTACCTAGAAGAGCACATTAACTTTAGGTACATCATACACTCAAAGAAATGGTCAAAGGAACATTATGCAGATAGCAGAGTTAAACACTCCGTAGTAGAAAATGCTGAGAACAAAATTGACTGTGCAATCTTGATTCAGGTCTTGGTGAACAGGCTTTCTTTTATGTTGTTTAGCCACATACAATACAGAAAGATGTTTTTCCCTCGCTTTCCTACTTGAATCCAGGCAGAAGGTCAGTAATGCTCAGGCAGTAAGCTTAATTTTTTCCTCATTAATGACTTAATTGGCATTGGTAAGTAAAAGAATCATTTTAGGAAAGTGTTATTTACTTGTACATCTCCTGCAATAACATTATCCTTTGTTTCCTGTTTTACAGAGGGTGAGTTCAGGCACAAAATGTAAAGGCAAACTTCAGGCGACTGTATGTATGATTGACTTGTTCAGCATATATATGAAAACTACCATAATGGACAAATTTACTTTCCTGGCTTTCTCTTAGTTGTATTTTGGTCAAAATAATAACTTTCATCTTCTGTTTTTCACCATACACCTTCTACCTTCTAATAAATGAGAACAGGAATACAGAGGAGTCAGCAGAAAAGGCCCATCTGTGGAGCATGATGTGGATAAAAAGATGTTTTGTGTCATCATGTTAATTGTCTATGTATCCTAAAGCACGAACTCATGGGATGAAGACAAGCCAAATAAGTAGCACAGCAAATTAAGTTTTGGGATTTCATAAGCATTGAATACTTTGCCTTGTTCTATTTTAATAGATGGTGTTGTTTGTTCTAAAACAAATTTTTTTAAAAAATCAAAAATTAGAAATATGGAGTGATGTTGACCTTTACCTCAGTCATCAAAAAGTGCAGTTTACACAATTATTACTTTGGTCTCTGTCAAGTGGGAGAGGTGACTCGGTGGTTTATCTGGGGACCATCTCTAGAGAGAGAATACGACACTCTACTAGACTCCAAACAATATAACAAAAGATAAGAAAGCTGCAGACCTGGGTGGAAAACATGATTTCACCACCCAGACTTACTCCTGTCTGAGCTTCTACTGAGTATATCAGCTTTTCCTCTGTACTGTACCGTTAGACCTACTGCCTGCCTCAGGGAGATTTTGCGTATCAAAATCCATTGGCTTTTTGAACAGTACTGTGTTTTAGTTTATTTTAAACTTCTCTTTTGGTTTACAATGTAATATCTTTTCTTTCATGGATTTTGACATCTTCACTATCTGGATTCCAGTCCTATACTCTCATTTAGGGTCTCCACATGGTGTGACTTACCTTTCATCCTAGGTTTACCATCCAGCCTCATCGAATTCTCCTGAAACCCTTGAGCTCTCCAGCCAATCTGCCTCATCATCCTTTGCTTTATCATTGCTAGTGCCCTGAGAGCATGAATGGGCCTTAATGATCCTCAACAGCCTCACCTGGGACCACTCCCCACCCCCTGATCATGGGCCCTGGAACCTCATTTAAACTCAGACATGGCTATGACTGGAGTTATGTTGTAGGTATGTTTGTCTCTAGTTCTGCTTTTTGGAGCTATCTCCTGGATGTCCCTTAGACACAGGTTGTAGGCTCACCTCTAGCCCCATCTCCTGCTGCTTCTGAATATCCCATGGAGACTCTAATACTCTGGACAAAACCCCTGCTGGTTGCACTCCCATCTCAGCAGTGGTGACCCAGAAACTGTGTGGGTGTCACATACCTGAGTAAGTACAGTCAACGGGGTACAGGAAAGCAGCAGAAATGAGCTCGTGGTTGCTGAAAACTGAAACCACATATAAGTAATATATCAAGTTATGTTTCAATTGCTTATAGTGCAATACGTGTTAAATCCCTTAATTACTTTGGTGTGGCTAGAACGAAATACCTTTTTAAATGTAGTGGGCTCAGACTAACAGGGACTTGATATTGAATGAGTAATATCAAGCTGCTTAGACTTGGTTGCAAGACTTGCAGTGTTTTAGTGTAATATACTTCGGAAAAAAAACAGTTAGGAAAACCTGTATCTATTGAGTTGACAAATGTCGTATTGACTTCTAAAGCACTTTACAAACAATTCATATTTAGCCCTGGTGATAATGTAGTCCTATAATTGCTACAAAACTATGTGAGCTGGTTAGTACGATTGTCAGTTTTCAGATCAGGTTGACTTGTTAGCTTCAAGATTTTTCTGCCTTGGTTCAATAATTGGGTCATGTAGTATTGTTTTTAACTAGTCTGAGCCAAAACACTCTCATCACTGTGGAAAACTAAAAATACAAAAAAAAAGTGAGGAACATCTTGTTGTGAGCTTGGTAACATATAGGAATTAAAATTAAATGTAACCTGCCACATTAAACTGGACAGCTCTAGAATGTGAGTGGGTTATAATTACTGTCTGATTAGAGAGTATCTTCTGCAAGTGATGATGTCCTGACAGGTACTATTTTAGAAAAAAGTCAAAGAGGCTTCACACGCAGGGCGATGTTACACATAGGCATTTTCTTAGCTGCAAGATTAAAAGATTTCTTTCAATTTTAACTACTTAATCGCTATGCCTTTGTTCCTTAATCAGTTTTGCTGAAAACTGATGTAATTTCCACCACTTCATTACATCAGTACTTCTTCCATGTTCAGTCACGTTCCTGGGAACCTTAAACTTTATCTAAGAACTTCAGCCAGTTTCCAAACTCTCTGCATGTAGATGGGAAATATGACAAACTGCACAAAAATCACTCCTGAAATCAGTGATCACTCCTCAAATCAGTGATCAAACCTGAGGCACACAGGTGTTTTGTTTCTCCCACTTCCAGCTGAATAGCAACTTCCATCTCTTATTCAGCGACACATTTAATAATATGATAATGGGCTTTGTTGACAAAGGCATTAATCCATAGAATGGTGTATAGGGTACTATATGTTTTTTGGCTTTGGCTCAGAACAGCAGCGTGATGCTCTTCAAGTAATAAAGAAGGAGCTTGAGATAATTGTTGTGGGATCTGACGTAGCAGACTTTGGCTGCAAAATTTTGAATAATATTTTTATGTCAGTTGGAACAATAAGTAATACAGCACAATTCCTATATTTGACCATTGGTGCAGCTAATGTTCCAGCTATACTTGGAGCTAAATATTGAATGCACGGCATCTGTAGCAGATGCAGCTTTTCAACAGTGTAACTTTAGCTTTTAACAAAAAACACAGGCTGTGTTCATCTAAACAATTTACAAAAATGTTTTATTTCAGAGAAGAAAAAGTGCAATCATGGAATGAAAGTCCTAAGACATCTGAGGAAACAAATGCTAAGATTCCTATGACCAAGTTCAAATAATGTTTTGGAACAAACTGCTTTAGTTTTAAGTTGTGTCTGTTGTCAGTGCTGGAGCCGCCTGCACATCCCCATGTAGCAGAGAAAGGGATGCTGGCGGAGCTGAGGAGCTCTGCTGTGTCTCTGCTGAATGCTTTTCCACCTCAAACAGTCTTACTAGACCAGGCTCAAGAACACCTTCTCATGCAGAAGTATGCTACTTCTATTTCTTCAACCCTCCCTCCTTACAGGAAAATGCAGCTCAGGGTAACTCAGTATAGAAAAACGTTTTGTACACCCTGATACATGTACTAGGACTTCAGTCCGAAAGGCACCAAAAAGTACATGTTTGCATACGTGATTGTCAGCAGTTGAAGGGATGGACTTGTCAGCTGGAGCAGTACTTTGGTTTCTCCAGCATTAAATTCGCTACACTCCCAAATGCTTATCAGGGTTTTCATGAAGCTAGAATTACTCCATTAGGCTACAAGACGTACTTGAACCCATTGCCTTGCAAGACGACATAGTGCCAGTCATGGTTGAAGGGGGTGTGGAAACAGATGAGAGCCTGGATGTGCCTGGGGTGGGCATGTGAACAGTTGAATGCAAATGAAATCATCTACTCAGAAGAGCATAATTTGCACCTGGAGAGGAACAGGTCATTAATGACACAGGACTGCTGAGCACAGCATGCTCCTTAAATTCTCTATGCTGAGATCTAGAAGCCATAGCGCAAATTCAGGAGGAAAAGGAAAACAAAACGAAAAACCGTATGCTGTCTCTACGCATCTGCTGACACGAAGGCATGTGATACAGCAAACAACTGCAAAGCTCTGTGGCAAATGAGTCAAAATGCTGAGTGGGTGTCCCTGGCTTTGACCACGCTAGACCACTTAGATGTTTCCCTTTTCTAAACTCATGATTAAAGTTTATGTAAGAGTGTAAATCTGCCTTTTTGAGGGGTTAGTAAAGTGTTTAGACGGCTTAAGTCGAAGAGCTAAATTAGAGATGTGGATTTGTATATGAATTGTCAAGTGGATAAACTAACTAAGCGGAGACAAGAATGTATTGCTCTGAGGAAGTTTCACAGAGGCGTTCGACAGAATGAGAGAGCACAGAAAAAGGTCTTTGTGATGCAGCCTAAAACCCAGCTGTGTGCTAGCTTGAGACCAGACTCTTTGCAAATAGATGGTATAGCTTTTGTGTTTGTGACGATGTGATTTTAAATTTAATTTTAAAACGCCTCCCCACAAGATACCCTGTAGATTTTTCCCACAGGGTAAAAGGAAGAGATGGAATTTAAGTTGTCTGATGACGAATTATTTGTCTTGCCCGAGTGCCTGGCTGTGCCCGTGAGTTATGTGTTTCTACCACTTGCCATGGGAACAGCAGGGAACTTAAATATCCAGAAGGATGCTTCATGTAGATATGTTAGCATGATCATTTCAGCTGCTGCATGCTTGTTTAAAATCAATTTTCTAATGGTAGGCTAGGAAATACTTCTTACAGTACTGTTTTGGGGAATTTCCCACTGTTTTGCAGAATTTCCCACTGTTTTGCTGGACTTCTGAGGTGTTGAGCACATCTTCCTACAAAGGAGCAGTGAGCAGGTGGAAAATGAAGGTGTTAATACAGTGCACTACAGGACCGAGCACTCTTCCATTAAGAAGGTTCAGCTATGAACTAATATCTTGAGAGAAAAATTAGGAGTTTGAAGTCGCTACCAGTTGTAACAAGGTTTGCATACAAATCTTCTGCTTCCCTCGGGAACAATTAAATAAAATCAGTTATATTTGCATATAAAATAGTTTCCCCTCCCCCCACATCTGAAAATAGGTATTATGAGACTCTTCTCTTTTTCCTCAGAAGAATCCACATGAGGATTATTTGATTGGAAAGCTTAAATCTGTTCTTCTAAAACCAAAGAGAAAATGAGATTTTTGTATACATTTTTTAATAATATTCACAAATGGGAATTTTAACAGCTTGGTAATCTGTGGAGAAGTTGTATTTAATACTTTAATGAATTTATAATGCTTCATGAAGTTATATGCTCTCATTAATTTAAAAATTAGTTTTAGGTATTTTAAAGGAATCTTGTTAACTAGTCTAGACAAAAGATAAAGAAGTCCTGTCACAGAAGCAAGGCAAGCTTTCCAAACTGTTAAGCTACTGAGAATTTGTCAGGACTTCAATACGTTTTCTTTTGAATCTCTGTTTCCAGTCTACTTCTATAAATTAAGATTCAACGTTAAGTCTTGAGACTAAGTTATGAGCCACAAGATAGAAATAATTAAATCTCCCTTATTTATTTGGGTAGTTGTTTTTTTTTTTTTTAATCTTAAAAGTCAACCTGTAAGATATTTCATACCTGTTTCTGTGTTTCTTTAATGCCCATAAGAGCAGCTCTGTTCCTCGCCACCTTGTTGCACCTCACTTCTACTTGGGGTAGGATTTGAAATCTCTTTTTTCATGGTGACTACCAGGGCTGACTCCGAAGCTCCTGGGCCATCTCTACATTAACGTGTGATTTAGTCCAGTGGGCTTTTCTTACAGTTGGGCTAGTGGATCTGTGACTGATGAGCCATTGGCCAAATAAGTATTTACTAGCTCAGGAACTTTCAGGACTAAGTTTGAGACCTATTAGTGAGAGTTAAGCTCTATAGCTGAAAATGGGTGACTTGTTATCCAGGTGGCACAAAATTGCTTTAAAGCCCGTTCGTTATAATATGGTGCTGATAAACATATGGAGATATATATATAACTGTGACCAGGAGGACTGTTGGACAACTCAGTAGGGCTGGTGAGGAGTGCCAGGAAAGCCTTGAAACCCCAGGAGGGTTTTACCAACCTGGTTCTGTCCCTGGCTGCCAGGTCCTGCTGGCCTTATCCCCACCTGCTTCCCTGCAGGATCCCCTCCTGGTACTATGAACTGCACCCAGCATTTTGGTAGCTCCCTACGTACAAACTTGGGGTCCTGGCACTTCTCAAAGCCCCACTCACAGTGCGTCTCAGGGGCATCAAAAGTGGGAGAAAACTAGATGCCCAGAGTCGCACTTTGTCAGGGCACTGCTCTGGAACATAGACTTTTTGTACCTTCCCTACTAAAACTGAAGTCTTAATGCTTTGCTCAAAGTATACTTTTTAGCATCCCTATTTGACTTTAAAAGTCAGAGTCCATATGTCAGCTGCGAAAGAACTTTTGAACGCAGCCAACTGCTTTTTGTTTCCATGGGTAAAATTGTGGCACAGGTCTGCTTCCAGGCTTGGTTGGATTTTTTACTTTTGTATTGTAAAAACAGAGAACTTGGAATTAGAAGTGAAGCTGGAGATACATTTTGTCCACGTCTTTACTTACATTGAGTCTGACTTGTTATGAAAGTAATGGCTGTCTCTTCTGAAGAAATATTTCAGGATGTGATTAATTCACTGCTTGCAATAGATTTTTGATGCCTCTTTGCCATATGTGAACGACCTGCTGAAACATATGTTTTTCAAATCTAAGCAAGAGTCCAATGTTTCAAACATAGCTTGTGCAGAACTCAGCAGCACTGAAACCCATAAGCCCTTTGCTAGAAATTACTACTGCAGGAGGATAATAAGGTCAAGGAACAGAACAGCAGTGTTAGCAGATCGATGCCTGAACTTTTGCTCAGAAATCCTGTACAGACATTGTGGTTCTTCTAGCTTCCAAAATACTGGGTTTTTTTGTTAAAGTTGTGCGTAAATTGTTGCTTCCTTCCTCCGTTCACTTTTCTAAGGAAAGTAAAGTTACGCATGTGCTGTCCCAGAATGTCTTTCTCTCCTTCCGCAATAATACTCTTTACTCATTGTTTAGTTCTGATCAAATAAGATAGAAAGATGGGAGGAAATGTCAGAGATTTATGGCTTCCAGGTCTGTTTGATAACCCCTCCCCATGCAGCCCTGAGGCTGTTGGCTTCAGGCTCACCAGTGATGCCAGCAGCAGCTAGCTGGCCGACCAGAACACCTCTGGCTCCAGCAGCATCTGCCTTCTCCTTCCCTGCAGAGTCAGCTGAGGACACGGAGGGGAGCTGAGGTTACTGCAGGGGTGGAGGAAGGGATGGGTGCAGAGCTGGGGAGTTGTACTGTAGCTGCAAGAAATCAGTCTTCATTAGTCCTGCTGCAAAGATTTGGAGTGATTTTTCTCTGTCACTCAGGAGACCGTCTTAATCATCTGGGACAGGGGAGTTCAGCGTCTTTCTCCTGATTGTCCCTCCAGAGGCTGGTCCTTTTTTATGGATAATCTGCTATTTGGTAGAGAAACACTAGGAACTTGCTGGAGAGTGTCAGGAGAATGCATAAGCTGTAGCTGCTGTTCTCCTTGGCCCACTGGATATTGAGATGTTTTATACCCACTTTCAAAAGGAAAAAGGCATTTATTGGAGGATAACAAGTTCGTCACTGGGGGGGATAACTCAGCCGTCTTCTTGAAGCTGTTACTGTATCTACTTGTATGTTACAAATCATATGCATTTAAAATAAAAGGAGGGTGAAAAAAATTCTGGAAGTGTTATGGTAGAGGAAGATTCAGAAAGGTAACCATGTTCAGCAAAAAAAACCCCAAAATAATTAAAAAACTAAAGTCTTTTTTCCATCCGCCAGAAACAAATCCTGAAGCAGTGCTAATGAGGTGTTTTGAATCAGTGTTGCAGGACAGCTAAGGCCCATTCTTTGGCAAACATTCGTCTACCCTGAGAAATATCCCAGGCATTGCTAATTCCTCCAACACTGCAGGTCTTGGAAGAATGGTTCAGCAGGGAGTCCCTGCTAGAAGCTACTCCACTTTCTGATGATTTTTCTGCTTTGGTTCTGTCAAAACTGAGCTTTTTTACGGGGATAATTTGATCCTTCAAAAATCAAGTGATCCGACTGAAACAGTATGTTGTTAGCAGATTACCAGTCACCTTCAGATTTCATCAGGTTTCTGCAAAATGCTCTTGTCAAGCCTGAAAGTCTTTTCATTCTCATTTGAAACTAATTAGAGGTTCTACCTTACTCTAAATTTATACAAGGCTGTGGCTGGGAAAAAAACAGTTATTCTTACAGCCCTAGCCCTTAGGAAGTGTCTCCATACAATACAGTAGACATCTAAATGTAAAATATGTATTTGGCATAATGTTTACATGCAATATAGTAAGACATTTGCCAGTCTTAAGTTACAGTCAAACACTTGCTGTGCTTTTTTGTGTACAGATAAACTCATACAGATTCTAAGGCAGTAGAACAGAATTAATATTCTGGTAATTATCTGTTTCCAATTAAAATATCATTGTGCCATGAATAATAATAAAAAAGAGCCAAGACTTTCAAATGTTTGAGGTTGGATGCCTTGCATTAATATTTATGAACCAAAAATAAATGTCCTGACTTCATAAAAGTGCTGTGCACTCAGCAGCATCTTCTGCAATCAACGAGAACGTGGAGACAGCAGGGTAACCTGCCTTTCTTCTGCATTTTAATTAAGGACAGGACTTGCTGCCTCGTTAAGTGCACAAGGCTGCAACACTTGGGTCAGGTGTGAGTCTGAGTTTCCTTGGTTAATGATGACAGTTCACAGTAATAACTAGTTTTAAGAAGCAGATGTACTTAACACTTCAAAAAGCATTCAGCAGCTTCTGAAATCCTGGCTTCTGAATTACAGGCCATTTATTTAGTCATCTTTTAGCTGCCAGTCCATGAGGGTGACTTGTCTGGGTGTTAAGGCTTTGTTTTGGACTCTGCAGTAGTTTTGTATGTCTGAAGATTGTGGGAGAACAAATTACTACCATCCATTCCCTTTGAAATAAGCTTGTTTAGGCTCACTGAAGGGCTATGAAATATCTTTTTGCACTTGAAAGCAGCAGTTCTTCAGAAAGATACAAATTCTTCCATCTGCGTTTGCTGTCCGAACACCTTTCTGAGAGCTTGCTTAACCACTGCATCTTCAAAAGCACAAGAGGAGAAAACAGTTGTGTTGCTCTGTTCTACATCCAGATTTGCAACACTGCACTTGTAAGCAGTGTGGGAGGCAACTGAGCAAATTCCAGGGAGTTTAATTTTGCTCCCTGCAGTTCCTGGCTTTGCACAGATGGGATGCAATGCCCTGATGCATGTGAAGATGCTGAGAAGTTGCTTGCACCAGCTGATGGATATTGACAAGTGACACAACATCAGCTCATCTGTTTAATGATGTTGTCTTTAGCCCTTTTCCCGTTGGATTTCTGCAGATATGTTCCTCAATAATATTCTCAAATTTTTAAGTCTTTGAGAAACTGCCCAGCCTTAGCCATTTTCCTATTGCACTTGGAGGTGCTCCTTTTATAAACAACGAGGTTAAAATTTTCTGTATCATTCTCCTGTGCATCCAGTTGCCTGTTTGCTGCTGGCCATCCAGCCAAGAACAATTTCCATAATTTCTTAGCATTGAGTGTTACGTTATCACAGGCATAACAGAGTTGTCCCACACATACGTATTAATGACCAATTAAAGTGGATTTCAAAACTAGTTAATCAAAAAGTATTAACCTACTTTATATCATTCAGAGTGAGCCACTAGAGAAAGTGCCTGACAAGCATTAGGGCCCCAGTAGTCTCCTGTACGGGGTCTCTGTCAGCTCTATCTGCTCCCCAGGACATTACAGCTCTGCCCGATGTAATCTGACATTGTTGAGTGAAATAAATATTTTAACATCCTAAGATGTGTGGTTTACTTTTTTCTTACTTCCGCTCTCAAATGCAGATGCCCACCAAACAATAAAATAAATCTTTATTTGGAAAAGACGATAGGTCATGGTATCAGCTGAAGTTAAATTCGGGGATTTTTTGCTAGTATAAATGGACAATATATATCAATATTTCCTGGGTTTTTATCATTATTCCCTGACTTTTATTCCTCCTTAGTTTTGCCAAGTAACATTCTGCTTTGCACAGGAATTTCACAGTAGTTTGAACCCAAGGGACGTCTAACAGTCGCGCAGAGTCCAGAGTCAGCTATTTCAGTGGAAGATGTAAAAATCCACAATTGGTAGACATCAGGTAAAAACATGCCATGTCAGTTCCTGGAATATAACAGAGATTGATTTACAGGCTTGTATATGGCATTTAAGTAGTTCTATTAACTTTGAATAATTATGTGAAGCATTTTTATCAATATACATGTCTGGCAGTCTGTGGCAAAATCTCTGCCTTCCTACGGTTTGATACTTCACTGCAAGGATGCTTTGTGCCAGACAGGTGACCAGTGACCTTTGCTTAAAGGCAATTCTCCTGGTTCAAAACTCTTTACTTTCTCCTTCTTTACATTCATTTCTCAGGGATATTTGAAATAGTAATTTTAAAAAGACAGGGAGTAACTTCTTCCACCCACTAAGTTGTCAGGAATCGGCACAAATCAATCCCTGGCATCCACGATGTGCCAGGGAGACTTTTGGGAGAGCTGGGGAAGTTCAGCGCTCCAACACTGGTGAAAATAACTCTGTGTCTGAGCATCACTGTGCTGCTTAGTTGGTGCCAATTTGCAGGAATATAGATTTTTCTGCTGATTGCAAGAACAGGTTTTTGGTTGGCTGAAGGGAAATATTCTTAAAAAGTCTCCCAGAACATTGCCAGACTTAAAGTCTGATGAAAAACTTGATCTGCTCCATTAATTGCCTTCCAGAACATCATTTTCTTTCAGAGATGCTCTCCTTCCTCAGCCCTCTGCTCCTATATTTCCTCAGCTTTAAAAACGCATCTCTGGCTTACTAAAGTCAGGAGAAACTCTTCCATATCACAGGAGATTGCTGTCTGCTTGGAAAAACCTCTCCTTTTTTGCATTCAGGATGAACAGCTGCTGATTGCAAGTGTTTTATGTGCACAGTATTACTTGCAGGTACCTGTGATCAGCTGGTAAGGAGGAATGTGGGAAATCATCGCTAGACAGCTGCTTAAATCAGACTGTCAGAGAGGTGAAATGGGTAATGGAGCCTTAAAACTCCTGAGGCTCCTGTTGAGTTTGAGCATAGTCTGCATGCCATGATGATTGAAAGAGCGCTGCACATTCAATTTTTTAGGTAGCGTTTGAGCCCTGTCCAAATACAGGAACTGCACAATCTGAAGTGAAATTAAACTATGCAGTTTAGCTGTGAAGTTGTGGTAGAAAACTAAAGAAAAAATTACAGTAGAACTCTCCTGCCATGAATCCAGGTATTTCATCGTTTTCCCTGTCTCAGGTTTTTACTTGTAAGCTGAGAACAATGCTAATCTTTCTCTCTGTCCTTTGTTGCCCACATGCGCTGCAGCTCATGGGGCAGAGACTATCGGCGTATGATGAGGATGGGTTAGGGAGGCCCATGGCTGTTAATGGAACAATTCTTGATGCAAATAATTAAAATGGGATAATACAATTAGTACGAGAAGGGGGAAAATGAAAGTCTAACCCACAGATAATACAAGGCAATTGCTTTATGCTTTACAAGGACTGTGAATTTGTTGCAGATTTCATTAATCAGACTTAAAGCCACCTCAGCATTATTGGGTAAGAGAAGAATTTCTTAGTCTTCTAAATGACGTGGCCTGTGCTGGGATCTGGATCTATGGATGGACAAAGACCATAGGCAGCCCTGGGCTATGGGCATATTTCTCTTCTTTTTGAAATATCATGCCCGTGGAAAGTGTCTGATTACTCATGGATTTTTAAACTTTTATGGCTTCTGCTCCATGTTCTAAGGTATGCTTTTTTCTCTTTCCAACCTGTCATGTTGAGATATTACTAAAAAGATCAAAGGCAAACGTTTAAATTATTTCCTTAGTTCCTATTCCATTCGTAATCTGAAGCCTTCATTACTGTCTTCTGTTTAACAGCCCCCCATGCAGCTACCTGTTTCCATTATCACCCCCTCATCTTGGCCATAGTGCACCTTCATCAGGTTTTGGTTTCATGGGAAGACCTCACCTCAAGGAGTGCAGTTTGGCACCTGTAGCATGATGCTCTGTGATCTTCCTATCTTGAACACCTTCAACCCTTGTTCTCTTGTTTCTTGTGACATTGGCTTCTGCAGCCCTTCACAAAAAGGCAGAGGAGAGGAAGCCACACCATGAGTCTGATCAATGTATCAATGCTGTGAACTGCAGAAGGCAATGCCCAGTGTTCCTGTGAAAACTGGTGGTTTAGTAGCATTTAGTGCTACGGTTGGATTCAGGGGCATGAACCAAAAGAATGGAGGAAAACTTCTACAAAGTGTTAAGAACTGAAGGAGAGTAACTTGGATACAAGACTGCAAATTTCACTGCTCAGGCCCCACTGCCTGTCAGCTTATGCCTTGTGAAATACATCACAAACCGTGACACTGAGCCACGTTGTGCACTTACCTGTTTGCCTATTCCAGCTAGTTAGAATTATGTAGGTTTTTTCCTATGGCTGTACAATATTAGTTAATGGGATGTTCAGCTGGATTTTACCAACAGTATGTAAGTGGAGGTGTTACAACTGAATCTTCACTTAGGGCTTAATCATACAATCAACAAAACTGCAGGATTTTGACAGCTAAAAAGCATCACTTGTGTCAAGCTAACACTGATTAAGTTGTTGGTGTGTTTCTATTAGGTTCTTTACAAGTATATGATTCTATAAGTAGCTGAGACCTTACCCTGGTACCACACTGTGCTGCTGATAATCCTGCATGGAGATGGTGCCTGTACGCATTCCTACAGAGCTGCCCTGCAGCTGGGTGATTGCTATTCCACAGCTGGTTTCTCTGGTCAGTACAGTGTGATAGTTCCGTGCCTGGTGTCTGCATAACCGGTGGTTTTTTTTTGCTGTCTATATACCTATGAGGACTATAAACAGTGAGCTAGAGACTGCTTAAAATTGTCCTACTTTTTATCAGTGGAAAAGTTTCTTTTGCAAAAGAAATCACATATATTAATATTTAGGGGAAAAAAATTGAAGAAATATTAGTATTTGCTGGACAGAGCCATAATGGGAATGCCTAGGCACTGATATGAAAGTTCATGTTGTATTCACAGAGAGATAAGATGAACTGGAGCCCCTATAAGCATTGGAAATACTGTTTGGGTGTTGAGTATTCAGGCTTTCTGAAAACATGGTTTTGCTCAGGGTATTTTCTTAAATTAAAAATCTTCACAAAGCAAACCATTATCTCTCAAAAAACCCTAAAGCCATAAACCGTGTTTTCTCTTACATAAAAGAAATTAAATATTAGGGATGAGTGAGTATTTTCTATTGAAACTAGTTTATCTATCTTAGATTTTCTCCAGGATATAAAAAGAGCATTTTCCTCTGTATGCTCTTTCCTTGCACCCCATCACTATACTTCAGTCATTCTCAGAGTGATAACATCCTGTCTGTGCAACGCTTTCTAGGCTGTCAGGATAACTACACTGGTTAGCAAAAATCATCACTGAGGGCTAACGTCACCTCCAGTTTAGCTGTTTCCCACTAATATGCATTTTACTGTCTTAATGTAGCTGAGTGCACGCAGATTTTTTTTTTTTTTTTCCCAAGTACAGACTATTCTGATGCATCTGGTTGAGGTGAAAGTAACATGGAGAAACTGTGGTTCATCCATGGATTTTCAGTGTGTTGGCTCAGCCAGGAAAAGTGGTTAAAATCTGTCAAATGGCATGATTTTTCTGGATGTGTTAATCACCACAGATTGAATGCAGAGTCCCATGGGAAAGCCCCAGTGTGAGTTATTGACATTGTTACCGAAACCAGCGTCCTGTGAAACTGTGGCCTTGGATAAACATGACATAGTATTGCTGGGTATGACCATTACACAGCTTTGTGTGCTATAGCTTGCATCTATGTAATACAAGTACCGAATACTAGCAAATCTGAATAGTGGTATTTTATGTGTGTTTTGTGTGGAGGTTGCTGACCAAAAGGAGCAGTAGAGGACCAAGCTGAGGTGATTATCTCATTTTGACTGAAACTTCCCAGTGTTACCGTATTTCCAGCAGTTGAACCAGGAAATGCTTTTATTAGACTCTTATTTCAAAATCTCTTCCTTGTAAAGGAGATTTCTGGATCAGAAGATAAAAACAGAGGCTTAGTCTCAACTCTCCCCACCCCCCAAAAAACCAAAACAAACAAAAAACAAACAAACCACCCCCTCCCAACAAAGCAAACAAACAAACAACAAAACAAAAAAACACCCCCAAAGAAACAGCATACCAGTGTGGTGTACCAAGGAAACCATGGACCGTTGGTCAATGTATTCGAATTCTACTTAGGAGGTCATCAGCCTATATTGGTATTAGCCACAGTAGGTGAGCTGGAAGGGTAATGGCATGTGCTTGCCAAGACATGTCAGTCATTGTCAAGTGCTTTTTTTGGCACATGGCAAAGGAGAGTGTTCAGATGGACTATGAGGAGGGAAATGCAGAAGCGTTAAGGAAGGTAGATCGAAATGGAGAAAGCATTAAAGGGTGTGTTTTAAGATCCACTTTGGAAAACCAGGCTGGCATCAGCAGTTGATTCAATGGAGCAGCTCCTGCTACTGCCTGAAGCGATAGGATATGCTGGGCCAGGGAGAAGGGCCTTTAGGAGTAAAAACAGGGGAATTTGTGTCTGAGGCAGCAGGGGCCAGTCAAAAGATAGGAAGGTGTCACACAGTCACAGAAATTGGCAGGAAGACTCTCGCTGTTCCGTCTTCCCAGGTAGATCTGGACTGGCAAAGTCACTTTTGCTATGGCCAAATAAAGAAGAAACCAGAAGCACTGAGCTATGTCTCATTACGTTGTCTTACAAGTCAACCTTACACGTGACTGTCAATATGGGCTGCAAATAGAAGAAACTTCAGACGCCGAACTAAAGGGATTCCCACCAAAAAAATCATTTTCCACTTTTCTAACAGGTGTCCTCAGCTGGATGAAAAGGTGAAAGATGTGAAGGACGGTGTGATTTGCCCTGTGCCAGCAGAGAAGGTCATGGCTCAGGAGGGAAGGAAGCTAAACCTGAATTCATGCAGAGATCGGTGGTGGAGCTCTAATTGAAATTTTGCTAACTAGCAAATTCTGAATTTTCCTAGGAAAGGTCAAGATAGTTTACCAGGGGGAAAAAAAGCTACTTCCAAAATCCGACAACTTACTTTCTTTTCCCTGGCTGCGAATAACTCTGAACTATTTAGATAAGTCTAATCTAGTGCAGTGCCAATAAAATAATCAGCCTTCCTTTAAGTTACTTTGCTGGACTATAACAAGCTCTTATCTGAGACATCTGAATAAAATAATAATTTTAAATCAAAAATATTAATAAAGTAGATATTTCAGATACTTCACTTGCAAATAATTCATCGTACTGAATTAGTTTTCTCTAATCAATTAGGAGTCTGCCAGGTACCAGCAAATGGTAATTTAACAGCAGGAACAATTTTATGTATTTTTAGAGAGGATGAGAGAGTAGAACCAATTTCTTTAAAATTGCTCCTCCATCCCACAGGGCCCTGGCTGAACATTTCCCTCCAACAACACAAGGGCTTATGTTCACCAGTCTTCCTGTTTAGAACAAGGATATATTGACTTAGTGCCACTCTGAGCCTTGTTATTTTATTTGCTGGTGGAGCACCATGAGTATTTACTTTTGTGAACAAAATACAGAGTTGTATAATTTCTGTACCTCAAGGACAAACCCAAGATCTGCAGAGACAAATATGAGCGCCCACAGTTTATACATATATAGCTCATGTGGTTTTAGCAGGATGGTGCTTTTATAATCACTACAGAAACACAGAGGACCAGAGTGACCCAGAATACCCAGGTGGTGATCTGAGACATTACAGACATACTGGTACTGGTTTTGCAGTTCTTGATAGATGCTGCTTATTAGTCTTTAATGGATGATTCTTTGGTCTAACACGATTTGTTTGTTCTTATAAGCTCAGATCTGCCTACAGCTAGCTAACAGGAAGCAGCAGGTCCAAATCATGTCTGAACTCTCAGTCCTCCCTGGCATTCAGTAACTTGATATTTTATTCTTTCACCCACACAGAATACAAATAGAAACAATGCTCTGCTTGTCTGTGTCACTTCCAGTGATGAAGTTAGTGCTGGTCACCTTTTCTTTGATCAATTTGGAGCCCAGAAACCTTGCCCTGAGCGGGAGGATTACAGTGTTCTGGCTGATCACTGGGCTGTGGGCTGGATTTGTGCAGAGACGTCCATCTTCAACCTTCACTGCCAGAGCTGGTAACTGTGCTTGGGAATGCAGGGGGAGCAGCAGGGAAAGCCTGGCTGCACTGTTGGGTAGTAGGACAGTCCGTGCTGCCTTAGCCAAAGCCTCTGAAGGCTTATGCAGGCAAATCTATAACTAGATGTCTTGCATCGGTGTGGTATGTTTTGCCATGGTCTTATCAGAAGCAGTGGTTAAGGATCATCTTTCAGTGTCCAAATCCTGAAATCTAAAACCTCTTGTGACATCATGAAAAACATGGCTCCCAGTCTTCCCTACCCATTATTTGGTGCATGATGGAGACAATGAGATTGGATTCTGAAAACCAAAAAATGCACCACTGACTCTTCTAGCTGTAACACCAGGGGCTTTAGTTTTCTCTATCCAGGTGTTCAGGCCAACGTCCTGCTCCAGCTGCTGGCTGGTACAAAGTGTGTCAGTCCAAGTATCATGCATTGATAGTGCAGTAGAGATATGAAAAGACAAACGACTCTGCTTCGGCACCCCCTTGTCACAGAACACCATAGTCTGACGAAGCCCATGCAGCTTTCAATAGCTTAAAGCAACACGTCTCGAAAGAAAAAGGCATTTGACCCTCGGGCAAAAGAAAGTATGTGCCATACAATTTTCGTTACTGCTTTTTGGTATGACTGCAAAAACTTGAAGGGCTTGGAGTTGTTGCATTTAGTGCCATAATTGGTTCCACATTTCACTGGGTGAAATCTCAAATACTCTTGTTTCATGGAGTTGAAGAATTCTCTGTATCTGCTTCCACAAACTCTGCTGGTTTTACTATTAGTGAGCATTTTGTTCTGTACAACTGGCTGTCTCAAGCCATCATTAAGGAGAATGGCAGATACAGCTCTCTGAAGTGATACAGGACATGTATAAGGCAAATCTGTTTCTGCTCATGGGAAACTTCTCAGGGAAAAGAACGATTTCTCTTGTTTTAAGTTGAATCAATGAAGACATTTCTGAAAATGCATTATTCGAATAGCTCCTCTCATACTTAAAAATAGCTATACGGGCTAATATTGGTACTATATTTTATTTGATGCCAAACACATGCTAAGCACTGTACAAAATTTCAAAACAAAGCCTCAAGTCTAATCTAAAGCAAATTTCTTGTTAACCATACACCTGTTTGTCACTAACCTAACTGAAACAACTTATAGGCATGAAGTGCAAGCATAAGCAGGAGTGCTTTGTGGGTCAAAGCTTGAGGGATTTTTAAGGGCATGAACCAAGGCTGAGGGAAGTCAGTGGGAGGCTCCTGCCTGCCAACGGATCTTAGAGGTTGGGTTGTAAAGACAAAAAATGAGTGCATAGGTGTGTATCCAGAAAGGTTCATGGAATTGTGTGTGATGACTGATGTTAGTACACACTTGAAACCCAGTGTCTCATGAGAGTGGAAAAAATGGGCTGTGCCATTGCTGAATGGTCCTTGTGGGACGAAAGTTTATTCTTCTCTCCAGCATGTCTCTTGTCTCTCACTCAACCACTATATGAAGACCCTGCTTTAATACAATAATTTTTTAACATTACCAGGGGCAATGTTACTAATTTATTTTTATAAATTAGGTCTCATTTTTCATTGGAGCTTGGCGAATTAAATTGCACAATATTTTGTGTCTGTATTTTGAAATTTGTGAAAAGCAAAAAACAATCCTGTTAAAAATGTGAATAATTATAAGGGTTGTTGAAATGTCAGCTTTCAATAATTTCAGCTGCAATTAAAATAATTAGTGTGCAATTTACTTCATGAAAATGTTTAACAGAAATGTTTAAAGAACATGCCAAATTAAAATGTACATATTTTAAGATTCATAAGGCTTTCAGTCAGGATCTCAAAGGACCTTATAGTCCCGCTATTTTTTAAATATGCATATTATGCCAAACTGCCAGACTTCTGGGCCTTTTCCACCTCAAATATTAGGATTCTCTACAAGCTTATGAAAAGTTTTTGCAGGTAAAATACACCTGAAGAAAATTTGCTCTTGATATTGTCAGTGGAATATTCTTCTCTATAGCTCATCATTCTCTAGTGCTTTGTCTAACCTTGTTGTAAACTAAGGCTATATAATAACTTAATAATTTAACCAGAAAAATGCATCTTGATGCCCAGAAATTGTTTTCCTATTATGATGAGGTAGGATGGAGTTGTGGCCAGCAGAGCATTGTGCTAGTTCAGGGCAGTGGCAGTACCAGAGCTTTTTTGTTCACTGCTGTTATATGCTGCTGTAGTGTGGATGGAAGAATTTCCGTGAACTTGCCCATTGTGGGCTGGAGCAGTACATGCAGCTTTTAAATGCTGGGCAAAATGGTATAGGAAACTTCTTAGTATCACTAATATCAGCCTTGGCTACTGGATCAGATATTCCATTACCTGTGCACCTGAAAAAACAAGACAAGACTTCTGCTTAGGGTGACAGATGATGCTCTGCAATGTGCTGAAGGTGAAACTGCTTGCTCCTAGCACCAAGCTCTGGGATGCTCTGTTCAGTTTTCCAGTGTTGCCCTTCCTTGATGCTGAGTTTGTTTATTTCTTTGGTGTGTTACATAGAGCTGCAAAGTGTGTAGGGTTTTTTGTTTGTTTGTGGTGTTTTTGTTTGTTTTTCCTTTATTTTGTTGGGTTCTTTTCATGTTTTGTTGTGGGTTTGTTTGTTTTTTGTGTGGTTTTTTTTTGTTGTTGTTTGTTTTTTTTTTTTTTTTGGTGTGTGTGTGTGTTTGCTTTGTTTGTTCAAAAAAAAAGAAAAAGATGTGTAGGTGAGTGTGTCTTGGCTTGCTGGCCAGCCCTTCTCACCCTCCTGGAGGTGGGAATAACCTGCCGAGCAGTTTCTCATCCACCCAATGAGTCCCTCTAGTGGTGTCATCCCAAACTAATGAGGACCAACTGCAAATCAAACAGAACAAATATTTTAATGCAACCTGTCATTAGTGAAAATACTGTAACTTTGTGAAACACAGATGTGTTTGGTCTAATTAACATCACGCCTGTGGAAAATCAGGTACCAGAGTAATTTCAGTGC
Organism: Pampusana beccarii; assembly: GCA_013399365.1. Lineage (NCBI taxonomy): Eukaryota > Metazoa > Chordata > Aves > Columbiformes > Columbidae > Pampusana > Pampusana beccarii. Next base: position 520,305 of record VWYH01008860.1, on the reverse strand, counting down.
CTTCAGTTTAACAGGAGTTGAAACTGTTTCCAGTGACAGCTGAGCAAGGTCCACAACTTTCATGCAAACATGGAGCAAGCTAAAAATATGATCTTTTTTCAACATGCAAAATGTTCTCCTCAGCTCTTCTCAGAAAGATATTTAAGGAGGTTTATCTTGAGCAAATTATTTGTATTTCTATGGTGACCTTGTGAGGTTCAATTTCAGTACTGTCAGTGCATGTATGGCAAATGAGGAGTTCAATTTGGGGTGTAATGTTCACAAATAGACCTGAGAAAATAAATTATATTTCTGCTTTCTTGAAGCCATACAGTGTTGGGAAAGAAATATTGAAAGGTTGGAAGTGAAATTGAAACATTGCTGAAAGTGAAATTAAAGAAATGCAGAATGGTCTTTTAAGCAAAAATGCACCTGCATGTGAAATGGTCAGTACAGCATTGTTTTAATTTTAATTATTAATGGTTTTCTTTTTGTGTTGGGGTTTGTTTTTAAGCAGTGTATTTAGGTAAACAGGAGAAATCAGGCTTATTTGTAGAGGCTTTCTTAGCTTTTGGTGTCCAGGGCAATCCAAATATGGGTTACTAGAGCTTGTTCACTTACCATTTTGGTCAGGCACAGGTTATCTGTTCCTTGCTGTTCCACCTGGATTTCCAGGCAGCTGAGTTCGTATGCTTTATTTCCCATTTCCAACAACGCCAGTGAGTCACTGGGTGAGAGCACCTGATATTTCCCTTTGGTTAGGAACTTATTTGATCAAACTTCAGCTTTATCTGGGAATACAACATTAACTCTGTTAGTCTTGGGTATTGAGAGATTCATGTGGAGAAATCAAATTAATTTCCTTTCTTCCACCAGGTTGTCAGTCAAGGTATAGGAAGCAAAATGGTATCATTTTTCTTTTCTTTTTTTTTCCCCCCCTCATACCTTGAGTTTAGATCAGATTAAATATGCTGTAATACTGCACTGTCAAGCAATGCTCTGCACAGACACCTGACCAAAGTCTGACTGACAAGCCAGTGAAACTGCATGTGGGTCTTTACCTGGTCCTTGGAGCAGGTGACCTCTGTTAGCCTGGCAAGGCAGTTCTGCTGCTTTTGGGCTGGAAATTCAGTTTCCAACCAGTCCAAAGCCAGCACAGCTCTTCCTACCAGGCTCTGTACTGCAGGCTGCAAATGTGCACAGACTTACAGCTAAACAGTCCATACTTCTACCAGGTATTGTTCTTGAGAGATGTAATGGATGAAATCTTCAAGGGCACCATCTTAAACCCACTGTTGAAGTCAATAACAGGGAAACACTGATTGGAAAGTTTCCTGGAATAAATCTAAATGTCAACTAGGTGCAAGCTGTTTTGACAGAGTTACAGGTGCTTTGGATATCACAATTTTGCATTTCTCAGTGGAGTGTTTGAATGTTGAAAGAGTCATCAAAAACTTATTTACATTTCCCTGAGTTTGACTTTTTATTTTAAATCACGTGCTACTTTAAAGAAAAATTGACTATTTGGGAGGCTTTGAAATAGATGGGAATAACAAAAAATAATATGTAGGTTCACTAATTATTAATTTTATTTAGAAATATAAAGCAGAGAGCCATGCCTGCTGGATATTTGTGTTTACTTCTCGGCACGCAGAAGTGTTCTGACCAGGGAGGGAAGGTTTGGGCTCTGGAATCAATACTGAGCACTGAAGTAGCTTTTAGATGCTCAGCTCCTGCTGTGCTTGCTCTAATTTGCAGTTTGTTGAAATCACGTTTTAAATGCTGCTGGAGAAGCCTGCTTTATCTCAGCAAGAAATCTAGGGAGGTTGGTAGTCGAAAATAATGGATCATCGGGAGATAAATGTAGGGATAATGTACGCAGCAAAAACTTCAGCCGTGAAACTTATTTTGGAGGAGGACAAGCCCACATCTCTGCTTATTTTTTACTGCTAGAGACAAAAATCATCCAACCAGTACGGGGAATGATTTGGTGTAGTGGTTACATTTGGGTCTTATGGCTGAAATCCCATAAGGACTTTTATGAATTTGATCTGACAGAGATAAACATCCACGCTCAAGCTTTCTGAAGGGGTCATTTAGGAGAAAGTCTGGCTGCTCCTGACCTCTCCCTCACATGCTGGATTTGGCCTCTTGCAGCATTTTGGGATGGGTGTCTGCAAAGCCAGCCGGGTTGAGCTGTGTATGCTCTGTATAACTAAAACATTCCTAGTCCCTGCCAAAAAGCACAGTAATTATTGCGTGTGTTGTAGAGTTACTTTGGCAAACTGATGCTTGCAGCAAAGGACATGTGAATGTTGGGCAGGAATCCCAGGGGGCAAGAAATAGCCCTCACCCTTCAGAAAAGGAGAACATTTTGATCAGTGAAACTTCCTCTCACCCTCCTCTTTGGCAGCCTCATTTTTTAGGGAGCCAGCAAAGACCACGATAACTTGTCCAGCAAGTTAAACTGAAAAATGAAAGGGAAAACTTCAGAAGCTCATGCAGCCTGACTCCATTCATTGCTATAGCAATAATTCCCCAGGAAAGCAGTGCAAAGAAACGTTTTAGATGATAATGTACTTTTAAAATGCAAAAACACTAGGAAAAACCCTCTCTCATTGTAACATATGGATCTGTGAAGTCCTTTGACATTAATAAGGTTCTTTGTCTATCTGAAGGAGTTTTCAAGTGGCTGGGAATGAATTTAGCAACTACTACCTTGCAGTTACAGGTGAGAATCCGGATGCAAGAGTGCTTAAATAACAGAATTTTTAAGAAGAGGTTGTACCCTGATATGAGCAAGTCCTCTGCCTTCTCTTCTTCAGTTTTTCAAAGCCCCCAGGGCAGTTAGAGATGCAAATGCAACTATTAATAAAAGTCACTGGCTGTCATTTGGGTGTTAATTCCTTTTTGTGCTTTTGAAAATCCACTCCATACCGAAGTGTTAAATTAGGAGAAACATTCCCAAGACTCATGTCCCAGCTAGAGCTGTGGTATGTCAGAGGCAGAGTATAAAACTAGGTTTTCCTGAAATATGTTATTTACTATCTGCAGGGTGCAGCCACATTCTTACCATAGCCAATTCCTCATTTGTCTATGAAGAGAAGACGCAAGAGCTCTTTCCTACCTTGTGAAGGCACTGGGAAGGTTACAGGCTGTGAGGTCCTTGCATTTGGCACAGACTGAAGATGAAGAGCTGAGGCTCTGCTGGAATATCTCCCTCTGACCTGTCCAGAAAGAGTCCTTGAAGGCACAAAGAGGGCTACCAGCCTCTCCTCTGTGTCTGCAAGGCTGTAGTCCTTCTGTGCATTACGTTTTTATTCTTCCAAACACCTGTAAAACACAGTCCAAGGAACCAGTGGGTTATTTGGCTTGTAAGTACTTTTAACCATGTTAACCATACCTCCGTGTTTACGTGCCTAGCGACTAGCAATATTGTCTTAATTAAATGCCTTTTGACTAGGAGAATTCAACTACTTTGTAACAGGAGAAATATGAAGCAGCTTTCTTATATGTTGGTATTTTAGTACTACCCTGCTTTTTCTAAACTAATTACGTAGTGACTGAGAAAGCATTTGAAGTACTTTCATTTGTCTTAAGGCTTTAGAGTAGCCTTTACACTGCATCTATTTCAGCTGAACAAATGGAAAATTCTGTTCTAGTCAGCCCAGATTGAGCTAGTCTTTGATTTAGGGTGGGTGTTTGTTTTGGGTTTGTTTATTCGTTTGTTTTTTTTTTTCCCTATGTGGTTTGGATTTTGCTGTAATGTGAAAAAAACCAGGGCTTTTGCATCCTGTACAGAACACAATACATTAAAAATAATGTGTGGTGCTTTTTTTGTTTTCTTTTCAAAATGGGGAAAAATACGGTTGGCCAAGTAAAAGTTTAGTTCCCCTGAAAAAAATGCTTTCTTTTATTTTGGGAAATTCTTGTTGTTACTTCTTAATAAAGCTACATGTTAGAATAATTTTGAATGTAATTGTCGAAAAGTTACTTGAGTTTTTCCTGAATTTTCCTTTGAGCTGAAACTAATTACTGAATTTAATCCAGATGTTCAAACTGTTTCATCCCTCTTGACTCAGGGTCAAGAAGAATCTGTCTGGGGGAAAGCCCTTCTGATCCCCAAGAAAATGTGAATTCTGAGGGGAAATGAGTGTGTGGGAGTTGCCAAGAAGGACCATGTATGTCCTCAGGGCACAGCGGAGCCAGGAGGTCCCACAGCACAGTGGCCCAGGGCAAGAAATCTAGAAGCAGGGAGGTGGTTTTCCTGAAGTCAATAGTATCCAACATTATACGATAGGTTATCCTATACAGTATGATTCTTATAAAACTAATATAATATTATATTATAGATAATAAAAATACAATGATAAGATAATCACTATAATATAGGATATAATAATAATAATAATAGGATAATTCCTATACTACAGGATAACTTTTAATACGTGATATCTGTATCAGAAGCTGTGGATTGCAGGGTAACAGAATAATTATTTCCAGGCCTCTGGTAGCTTGTCATCATCTCTGTCGCTACTAGGGTTTGCAAAGAGTGTGGGGCGAGAGAGAGAATGCAACATCTGATTCATCTCAGCTCAGGCACAGCAATGTGATCAAGCCAGAAATGGCAAAGCTAAAGGCTATCTGTACCTATCTGCGTGTTCAACTGTTCAGGTTTTCGCCTATGTGAGTCATTGGCTCTTTCAAACTTCAGACTGAATAAAGCAATCTTGAAATGAAGCACCAGTTACTCAAATGAGGGAAATATTCTTCCTAAATGGACAAAACAGCTATTGCAGTATCAGCAGGGATCAGTTTTTATGAAGTGAGGGTGGGAGGGAGGTAGCATAAAAACTGTCAGATGAGTACATAAATGTATTCACTGTATTTTGTCAGAATAGCCAGCATCATGCAGAAGCCCCTTCCTTTCACTGGTTGTCGGTCCTTGGGGTGAAAGCACAGAAGCAGCTGTATGCTTATCAAGGCTGGAGATGGTCTTCCAGTTGGAAGAGATGATCATTCTTGGTCATGAATGTGATAGCTATCCAGTGCAGTCTCAGACAGACTTCGCTAAAACTGCAAGATCATTTAAAAATGAGGGAGGAGAGTGCAAGCATGACTACCCATTATAACATATATCTGCACTAAGCCTTTCAGTAACAGAAAGTACACGCTGTGTCTTGCTGATGTTCAACACCAGCTCGGGGTCCATAGCAGGTCCTAGCAACATCTGCTACAGCAGAATCCGCCAGCAAGAGACAATCCACTGCGATGTTGTAGTTGTGTCAAATTGCATCCGGCTTCTCATGGCCGTGAGACTGAACATGGCTGCATGGACAACGGAGGGAGTCTGGTTCAGTGCATACCCGGAAGAGATCTATCACTGTGGCTCCTAGAGCATCTTCTCAAAGTCCCTGAGTGATGCAAGCCTTGAGTGGGAAAAGTCCCTTCCCTCCGTTGAAGGGTTTTCACTGTGAGGTGTAATTTATGCCTGTAAGCCAAGGGAAGTGAATCTCAAACCAGGTACTCAGTGGTCAGACCTCAATAAAAGCACACATCTTGTCCCCCAAATTTCTCTCAAGACATCATGGTCCCTCAAGGATACCTTTAGGAAACCCCAAGCCACCTTTTGTGTGCCTGAGTTGTTCTTGTGATTATCGGTGGTTTAGTACAACAGCAGGAGAGGACAGATGGACTGTTTGTGGACTGCATATAATGCTCCTCATGTGTACTGGAAATTAGAATATTGGATGAGCTGCTTAAGATAGATGTAGACATACTTTCTGTCAAGCACACAGCCAGCTTTTATAAGTATAGTATATGCTGCTCACGTTTCTAGCCACTGAATTCATCAGTACAATGAATGCAATTTAGATGGGTAATGAAAAGTCCTCTATTCTACCTTAAACTGGCACATAATTTTCCCTGTCAACAATCTGCAGCGCAGAGGTTGTTTCTGAAATTCCTGGCTCTGGAAGTTACAAGGTACTTATGAAAATGTACTTAACTGCCTGTGAGTCAGCATTTGGAGGTCTAAAACTCATTTCCAGGAATTACGTGATTTACAGGGCTTGACTTCCAAACCTGGTGACTGATACAGCAAGAGAAAGGATAAAGAAACTCTCAAATACAAACCCCCAATGCTTTTCAAATGCAAACCACAGAAAGAAAAGTCTGCCTCTTGAGACATATCTGTCCCTGTCATTTCAAATAATAGGGTAGTGGAAAAAATCTCAGCTATTTTCTCTTTGGGGTCACAGTTTCTTCACTTATGTCTAAAGATCACACTGAACCAGAAAAAGGAAACATTCTTTAAATTTAACTGTACTAATGAAGACCATTCCTGTTCTTTTGTATCCTTTAAATGTGGAATGAAGGCGTTTAGTGTATTACCAGTATCGTAAAAACTGATGGTATCTGCTAGGGGCAGCGCTATACGAGTGGAACAGAGGTGAGAGACTACTGGCAGCAAAAGTCTCAGTATTATTATTTAATGTTAATACTCCAATGGATTCCAAGAGTGCTTTGGCCAGGCTCGTTTCCAAAGAGCGGTTCCTAATAATGCCAGTGCTTTTCAGGTAGAAGTGAGACAATTTGCAAGCCCTCCTTAGGGAATGAGATAGATAATTTATTTAGAGCATTAAGGCAAAGGAAGTGACCCTTCCTAGGTGCACCCCACCACCTCCCCCAGCCACTAAGCAGGATTCAGTGGTTGCAATCTCTTAGGGAGAATAATTTTTCCTCCTGGCAGTTCCTTCAGCGGCTGATTGTGTGCTCTTGGAAATAAGTTACTGTTCTGTCTCATTTCCTTAATTTCCTGGCTCTATGTCCTGCTTTTCAGACAGTTATTTTTCCTTTTCATTAGGGATGGTAAAGGTGTAATTTGTGCTTCTAGAAGCCAAAGCAGTAGCAGAGCTAATAAACATGCAGGCGATGCAACCTTACGAGACCACGTGGTTGGAAGGGGCATCCACACTTCTGGCTCAAAGACAAGACAAGGCAGAGCTTGTGGCTACAGTTTGCCAGGAGGCAGAACGTCCACCTCTTGCACCAGAGCCTTGGCTAACTGAATAATGCTGTTCCCCTTGGGGTGGTATGTTTCTAACTGCAATGAAGCACATGACAGCAAAAAACTAATCAAATTTGTGGCAAGCATTGTAAATTTTTTTTGAAGAGTGGCATTTAGTACTTTTATTTGCCATCTGACAGCTATTTTGCTGCAGAAGTTACAATCCTCTTTGCTGTGATTGGCAAATACGTCTGAGGAATGTGGAAATACGTATGAAGTTCCAGTAGTTTTTAGATATACTTAGTTCTCTTGCTTATGGAAAAAATAGTTACTTGGTAAATTCCCAGTGTCATATAATCTGCAGTATCTCACATTGCTATCACTTCATTTTCAGGCCTGGTTATGCCATCGAAACAAACTGGCTTAATCTTGTGAGAGCAGATGATGTCCTCAGGTTTGTGTGTACAAGTAAAGCCCTCATCAGGATTACCTGAAAAGTTTAGCAGATTTTACTTAATTATGTAGCAGTTTGGGCTGGTATGTGTGATTTGGCCGGACCTGAAAATAGGTGGTTTGTTCATGTCTTTGATAAAAGTCTGAGGTTTGTAGTGAGAAAGTGGCCATTCTCCCTAATGAACGTCCTATCACGTTCATACATTCCTTGCATATTTCTTTTGCTTAGTCAATACAAACCTGCAGCAGGTTCTCAATTATGTTTGTACAAATTAAAAGCCCTGCCTGTGCAAGGTATGAGAATATATGAAATAACTCGGGTCAACTTGCTTGTGTTTTATCAGAACAGGAGAGGAATTATTTCCTAAGGTTGTTGCCAGGCCATTAAATAAAGAGGAATATGTCCAGTGCTCTGGTGGTAGCATGCCACTGGGGCTTTTCTTTCAAGCTGAAATATCGCAAGCCAAATGTTTATGTTCCATCTGGAAGCCAACAGGTGACCTGCCTAGGTTTTTCTGGAGACAGATGTTATAAGACATTCTACGTATTTTATGGATGGGGAGGGGGGAAAAAGGCAGCAAAGTTGTCTGTTACGACAGGAACATCTCAACTAAGGTAAAACAAGTTTAGAAATATTCGTAGACACTAGTCTGGGAATTGTGTGACACCAACCAGAGGTCTGACGGCACGCTTCATTTGCTCTTTGTCCAAAGCAAACTGGTATTCCTTCATCATAATTTCATATTACATGACTTCTAGGTCTATTCCTGGGCTGAGTTAAGAAACAAAGGAAAAATCATTTGAAAAGGAGGAATATTAAAAATAACTTGATCCAAACTCAATGTAAAGGTGGGTGTTAGGTATGAAGGATCCTTATTTTACATAGCAGTTTTGTGATCCTCAGTTTAGATCTCAACATTATACTGTAAAGACTGGGCTACTTAGAAGTAACAAGAAGAAATACTACATATAAAAAAAATTAGATAAAATGTTGTGTCTATGAAGAATATTGTACTGGAAATACAACAACATACGTAAACATAATGCTTTTGTGTGTGAGTAGGTAAATGTATACGCATAACTAACATATGATCTTTATTGCATATAAAACAGTAATGTTCTTGAAATCCTAAATAATTGAATGATAACCAATGAAAAAGCTCAGCCTACTATATCAAGTGCATTCACAGACTTAGAGGAAAGCTTGACATTTCAGTAGACATTACATATGCAGTTGATACAGCACTTGAAAAATGCAGCTGTAAATTATTTCTTATCACAGCCTAAATAAACCATTTACATTTTATCTGTACAAGAGAATTTCAGTAGTTGCCTTAGACATCATTACTGAGTTCAAAGAAGAAAACATTTTAACCAGGACACCTTTACATCTACTTTTGTTTTGGTGAGGGTTCTTTATGTTCTTATTAAATCACCTGTTACTAATCGAGTGAGAAAAGACAGGAGGGTAAACACGTTAGAAATTAAAATTGAAAGCATTATGGAAGGTTCCCATATTACTTGTTTTGCAGGCTGCAGAATTTGGCTTTAACACTGCAGCAAGCCAGGAGAGACTCACTTCTGCAAAATCAGAGGGTTCAGCTGACTCTGTATTGGCCACCACTGAGCCACCCACCTTCGATCCTGGGTGGATTCGCTCCCAGATGTGCAGAAAAAGGGCTCCACCAGGGCCCAGTTCTGGCAAAAATTGTCACTGTGAATTGCCATACTGCCAGACTTCACTCCTGGGCTGGGAGGAGAGAGGGGCAGTTTCAACATTTGCTCCTTGTTCTTTTTGTTTCGGAATTTCTCCACTAACATTTTGACCTGTATTCTCATTTAAAAAGGGCCCAAGTGAATGAGCAAGAATTGTAAATGATGGCCCAAGAAGGTACACGGTACCCTTCTGTTTTAGGTAAATCTTATTTTAATATTGGATATTTGGTGTTGCTTTTGCTTGGCCCTTTTTTTTTTTTTTTTTTTCCCCAGTGTGTCTATTTAATCCATAAATAACTTCCTATGGTGAAACAGCAGCCTCACTAACAGTGGAACATCAATTGAACACCACTACAAATGATTATATATTTTAGCAATTTTGCAGGGCTGTTTGTCTCTAATCTGTCGTTGTTACATTATGGGACTTTGTGTTACAACAAATCGCCTGAATTTGTCTTGCAACAGGAATGATAGCTATCAACCAGATGCTCATTCGCACACCATTGTCACTAAGGAATGGGCACAAGAGGTACAACAGCTCGAAGAGCTGACTCTGCTCTTAAAGCTGAGGCAAACAACTACCATTGCAAACTGCTACAATACTAAGAATTTTTTTAAAAGCTTTTGTATAAAAAATATTAAAAAACCCCCTAAATAATTGTCTTAAACAAGTTCTTGATGCAAAAACTAAACCAAACAACAACAAAACAAAATGCCTGAAGAAACAAAAAATTCATGCCCCCCCACCCCCCAAGACCCCCAAAACCACGAACAACAAAACCCAACTCAAAATAGAGTTTATTGCAACTCTCCCAATTGTCTCTCAAAACTGATATGATCCCATTTCTCATTATTTATGCTCACTGTGGTTCTCAAGAGAGCAGTGAGCAGCATGCCATTTTTGGAACTGCTATGATCGAGGGCATACATAGTTTAATTATTAAAACAAAGGTATTGTGTAGCATGCTCTAAATGCTACTGCTGCCACTTAGAAACTGATGTGAATTGCATTACTTTTAATAAATTAGGTACTTAATTACATTATAAATGTAACCTCTAATTGAAGCACTTTCTCCCAGTGGGCATAACTCCATGATGATTTGGCACGAACTACCTAGAAGTAGATGCATGCTGCTGCAGGAGTGGGAGTCTCACTAATAAGCACTTAAACATCAATCTTGAGTATTTTTGCAACTTAATGGATCTTCCCCCAGGATATATCTCAGAAGGATATTTGTTCTGCTGCAGTGTTCTGCTGCCTTTTTCTCTGATCCTTCACTTGTGACCATTTGTGTGTGTGCACACTTTTTTATTTGATAGCTTTTATTTTGCATTCTTGGATACCCACTGGTGTCTCCACAGTACATAAAGGTGGATGCAAGTCCCTGTTCATGGGTATTTCATGTCAGTAGTGGTACTGTTTTGTTCTGAATCTGTTTAGCTGCCTACCTACAGCTCAAGTTTTTAATATATGTAATATTACTGCAACTATTGAGTGACCTCTGATACTTCAGTTTGCTCTGTGCAGTAACTCATGGACCCGATTTAGAAGAGCAGTTCCCTGCTGAGGGTGCCAGGTAAAACTTCGTTCTATGCTGAAGTCCTGTATCATTCTGATTGTTAAAGATTTAACAGCTTTAAATATATTTAATTACCTTAGACTCTTAGCTAAAGTCTTGTCTAAACAGTTATTAATATTTTCCTGATAATCTATAATTTGTTGTTGCTGCAGCAAGGGATTATGTTTTTTGTTTGTGTCTGTAGTTACTTCATATGATTTCTACCCAGTTTAACTCCCAAGGTGGCTGAATTGATGCATTCAAACAACACCTGCCTATATTTCTTGTATCTAGACAGTGTTGTGAAATTGGCGAAAACAAAGTATAAATGAATATATTTACCTAATGCTACCATTTGATTGCAGGTCATCAAGGTGTTAGGCAGGTTTAGATAAAAATAATAATAATTTGTGCTGTGTGGTTGAAGAGCAGCTTTGCAGTTTCTTGCCCCGATTCATATTTTCAAGACTACCTCCTGGACTTGCCCTCTGTATTTGTGACCAGCTCTTCCATCGGCTTCCACTGGAGGGGGAAAACCTGGTGCTCAAACCTGAGCAAACAGGGCATGCTCAGGCCAGTTACAAGTTTTGAGCCAATCTCTGTAACAGTGGTGAAATTCACTTGCTAAAGCAGTGATGGGGGCCCCGAGGAGAGGAAAAAGATGTTAAGAATTGTTCAGTTTAGGCATTTCAAAAGGTTCACTTGTTTGCTCTCAAATAGTACAAGAATTTCCACACCACATTAAAACCTGGAGTCTGTCTGCTATAGTGACTTACTCCTGTCAATAGACAGTACTGAATAGCAGAGGGAGGTCTCAGGAAATAAAAGAACAAGAAAAGGCCATTTTGTGAATTGCTTACAGTTCAGTTTATTTACAACTCCCTTAGAAAATTTTTGTTTTCTAATTCTTATTTAAAATCTCACTTTATTACTAATCTAAGTTTTCTGCATGCTTTTGAATACAGTCTTAGTTCTGTCTAACACTGGCTAAATGCATGGTGTTGGGGACATATTTCTTTGGCTTTAATTATACTGTCTTTCACCATGCTTCTCCTGTTTCTCATAGTAGGTTGAATATGACCAGGTATTTGCCATCTAAAAAAATTCTGATATTTAAATTCAATATGGTATGGTTTCCTGGATTAGGACAGGTAAGGTAAATAAGAGCTGTGTGACTCTAGAAAAGTCTTATCTCTCAAAGGGAAGTTGAACAAGGTCATGTTGAAGAAGGACACATCACAACCATTTCTGGTTACTCTCTATATTCTGTAGACAGCACAAGAACCTTCTCAGTTTCTGTGGGAGACATCCAAAGATTAATTCAGCCACTTATGTATATATATATATCTGATAGCCTGTAATATTCTTCCCCCCCAACACTGCCACAAACCTCTCATTTTGAAAGATGAAGCCTGAATCTCATATATGAGATAAGCAGCCCATTTAATTAGTTTAGGACTCTCCTATCTGTGGGCAGACAAATTCCATTTGTTTCTCTGAAGTACGACAGTTCCTTTTCACATAAAGCTGAGAATGCAATGACATTTATTTTTCTTTCTATAAATTGTGTCACTAAATACCTAGTTAAAGTATGGGAATACCACTTCTGGTGGAGAAACTGCACAAAACCAGTCTGACTGTAAAATGGATGTCTGTAAACACAGGATCACACTCTCAAGTGTGTAGCTTCATTGACTTTGATTAATAAGGATTTGGTCTATTGGTTTTCTCTCAGATAAGTATTAATGTACTCTTCCTTTTGTCTCAAAATGGTTCTCTCTGATACCAAACAGAGAAAGCAGGACAGCTAAAGCAAGGCTTCCTAGCTAACACTTCTAATGGAGGCTATGTTTTTTTTCAAAAATATTGAAGAATAAACAGTGCATATGGGGCTGCTAGAGAGGGGCAGCTATTTTCACAGGGGGAATTTCACTTCTTCACCTTTTCTGGGATATGGCATTATCGAAGGCCAGCTCTGATGTGAATAAACAGACTGTTTTTAGGCTTCATTCTGTGCCTGGTAATTTTGTACTTTCAGCACCATCAAGAATCATATCTGCAGCTATGATGAGATGACAATTAAAAGGGGAACAAGAGGGATCACATGGTTTTGGCCAGATTACCTTATCGCAGTTTAGGATTCTGCAGTCTTGAGGCTGAGGATTTTACAGCAGCCTTGGGGTGACCAGTAGCAGCCTCTGAACTTCAGGGTGGTTTTGCTAGAGGCGTGAGCAGAGTCTACTGCTGGGCTATGGAGGAGCACAGTAACGTCTTGCTCTTTATCTGCTACTTTTAATTAACTAAACTTGTCTTGGTCAAATAATCACCGTTAAGTTGGGTCACTAGCGAAGGGCTTGCTTTTTGGGTGTGCCTACCTACTGTAGAGCTTGGTAATTCTCAAAATGTTTGTGCTGTTTTTTTTCTTGATACTCCCTATGGCCATTTAGCAGAAGGCAAATTTCTCCCCCTCTGCACCACCACCCTGTGTCAGCACTGTAGGTGTTGCCGCTCTTAGCACCCTTTCTGTCAGTCAGATATTGAATATCTCTAGTTATCCAAATTAACTTTTCTGTTAAATCCCAGAGCTGTTAGAGAATAACATTACAGAATTCAGCACAGCTGTGGGGTCGTAGTGTAACCTGCATTTGGAAGATAGATGTGAGCAGAAAGGTAGGAAGCTCCCGATCAATACTGCTGGGAAAAATAAGTGGTGTGTACAACATCTGTGCTGGGAAAGGAGAAACTGTCATCTAATGCTGGGTGTGGGAAGCTCAGGGATAGTCATGATAGCTCATTCTGCTGGCAGGATGCCCTCTCCCAGCTGATCTCCATCCGCATAAGGCAGGCAGCATGGGTGCCTTTTGTTTCATGTGGGGGAAAAAAAAAAACAACCACCACCACCAAAAACAAAAACCACAAGCAACAACACCCCCCCCTCCCCAACCAACTCTAAATCTTCTTGGTAAGCTTGACTCCCTACAGCTTTGCTCCATGTGCTTTTGTTACATGACATATGGCTTTATTATGAGACTCACCTTCAGCCTGTGAACTGTCTTTTCACTGCCTGGGACTTGTTTCACTCCCTCCTGCCATCTGTAACTGTGACAGTTAAAATCATGTTGGTCTGGAGTATATTCAGGGTTTGTTGGTGAAAAACCTCAGAGCTGAAGATGGCCAAGCTATTTTATTAGTAAAGGTCAAAGTGAGTGTTCATACGGGAGAGATTAGCTACAGCTTTGCACAACAGCCACAGTGGTTTCCTCATAAGTTTTTTTCACTAAATGTAAGAATCTTCAAAGTTATGTGACAGTATTACACCTTATTTCAGTAAGGACTAATTGAATGCACTGTGCTGTTCCAAAAGCAGTTTTGATTGACTTCTCTTTGTTCTCAACTTTAATCCAAATGAAAAAAAGGCACTTAATTGTGCTAATTAATTTATTTGTGTTAATGAACATCAATTGACTCATCCTTTGGTATTGCATTGAAATTTGAGGTGTGCTACAAATCAGGCATGGTTTAGCATTTTGGGGCTTTGAGTTGGTTATAAGTCTGCAGTAAATAAAGGAAATTGAAAACACTGACTTCAGGATGCTGGTTAGAGGAAAGCCCATGTTTTCAGCCCGAGATGTGGCTCAGCTGTGTTTGTGGCATTGGCTATTTACAGCCTTTTATACTCATACAGATTTATAAATAGTTTACGGAAATACCACTGCAGTTGAACAATGCAATCTTTATTTTTTCCAGAAGCGAAGATATAAGACACTGAAGGCTGGGGAAGTTGTTGATAAAATGTCACGAACGAGGAGTGGAGGAAAGCCAGCTCTGCCTGGAGCGGGATGTCACACAGCTATGAGGAGATGGACCTAGGTTCATCCAGCTGGGATGTGGCTTTTTTGTGCCCTTGAGGATCTGTTAGACCAGAGCAGCAGGGCAACAGCTTCTCCTTGGCTCATGAATTCAGAAGGATGACAGAGGTATGGCTGGGATGTCTTGTGAGGGGAACCTGGGAGGGGAGCCTGGCTCCATCCTTGTGACACTCACTCTTTACATATTCATAAACACTAATGAGGTCACCCCTCAGTCTCTGCAAAGCTAAAGAGACCCAGCTCCCTCAGCCTTTCCTCATAAGGGAGATGCTCCACTCCTTTAATCATCTTTCTGGCTCTCTGCTGGACTCTCTCCAGCAGTTCCCTGTCCTTCTTGAACTGAGGGGCCCAGAACTGGACACAATATTCCAGATGTGGTCTCACCAGGGCAGAGTAGAGGAGCAGGAAAACCTTTCTTGACTTACTAACCACCCCCCTTCTAATACACCCCAGGATGCCATTGGCCTTCCTGGCCACAAGGGCCCAGTGCTGGCTCATGGTCATCCTGCTGTCCAGCAGCACCCCCAGGTCCCTTTCCCCTATACTGCTCTCCAACAGGTTGTTCCCCAACTTATACTGGAACCTGGGGTTGGGTCTTGTGCAGTTGATGAGAGAGAAAAAAAAACCCACATGGTTACTGCTGTTTCTGTGCTTTCAAAGGTGATCTTTTCCGTTTTCCTCTTCTCTCGGTGAGCATCAGAGGCTCATCTCAGTCATGAGGTATTCATATTGGTCATTTTTGACTTTCTTTTTTCCCCACATGCCTTGGTATGAGGCCGTGATAATCCATCTTTGCTCTTGGCAAGTGTCTGCAGTGATTGGATGGAGGCCGTGGATTGGTGCTGGGGCCAGCAGCTTGCCTGCAGGTGGCATGTTATGCTGTACCCTTCCTACAAGTATACTTTGTGGTTGAAGAACTAGAAAGATTTAGGGTAGGTGAAAAAGGGGAAAGCGTGAATGGGAAGGAAGGGAGCCACGGAAGGGCCAGAGGTGGAGACCTGCCCGTAGAGACGAAGCTGTATTGGTTATTGCCTCCTGATGCTCAGCTGTTCTGGTGGTAAAAGACAAATGACGATCTCTGTCAGGATGGCAGTCTTGAGAAGAACAGAAAACTCTCAAATGTGGCTGAGTGAGGAGAAGACTTTTTTTTTTTTTCCTCTTTTCCTTTCCCACCATGGTGAACATGAGCAGCAGCATAAGCCTGCAAAACCATGCCAGGTATATGGTAGACTTCAAAACCAAATGTTTACAACAAAGCTAAATGGTATGACCCAAATGATGCTTGCTAGAGTCCTACACTCCAGGCAGGCTTCCAAGCTGGGTGGGAAGTGAGCTCGAATCTTGCCAGGTGAGCATGAAGTGCAGATGTGCTGACACAAACCTCAGTGCTTTACCACGCAAAGAACTTAGCAGAGCCTCAAACAGGTATAGGGAAGGTGCTGTATTTCACCAGCCACTACAAAAAGCTCTGTTCTGTGCACACACACACACACTGACAGGCAGCAACCGGTGGTTTTCTTCCACTGTGGCTGGCCAGACCCAATTGCATTTCAAAGCTCTCCACTTTGTGGCAGGATCCTGAAGCAAATTCTCTCCTCTTGCCCTTCTCCCTGGGTTAACTGCCCAGGACAGCGCAACACTTTACCCTGTCTGACAGAGTTTTGCTTTGTGATTTTGGTTCCTTTAAAATCTGATTAAAATACTTTGTGGAGGTGGGTGTTCTCATGTGAAAGGGGCATCTCTATCGGGTAGTCTGGTTAAATCAGGCATCATCGTTTGGGTGAGTCTGTCTGGATGCTCACTTGGGGAAGTAAGATGGCAGCTTTTGTTTCCAAATTGCTTTATATTTTGTGGAATTGCTTCCATCTGTGAGGCTTTAAAATAACATTAAATTTAAATGGCGGCATTTTGCACTTATTTTGTCCAAATGTAAATGTTTAGGCTGTTAGGCAGCAGAGACTCAGGCCCAGAATGAAACTTTTTACTTATCTGTTATTAAAGAAAATCCTCTGAGGAAATGTGGTCATAATTTCATCTGTCTCTAAAATTTCCACTCTGTCTTTAGTCATATTTCCTGCAATACCTCCTTGCTTTTCCCCCAAAAGAGTAAGTTCTTGGCTTTTTTTTTTTTCTTTCAGTTTCTTCAGCAGAAAAATTGGCAAAAACATTGTGTTTGGATGAATCTGTTGCAGGGAAAGAAATCAGTCACTTACTACCTATAGAAATCAACTCATGCAAGGTTATCTTGTGCATCCAGCTGGCAGAATTTCAAAGTTCTTGTTATCAGGAGTTGCAGCATTTCAACCTACCCAGTTTCTGGGAACATTGCTTTTTTTTTTCTTGCGCTCTGCAAAGTGGGTGAATGCATTTCTATTTATGGAACAAATGAGAGGTTTGCTTGACTATTGATTAGCTAACTTCAGAATCTACTTCAGCGAGGTAAAATGTGCTATCAGCACCTGAGGTTCAACAGTGTAATTAATAAAAGTTTAGCATTTGCCTGAGTTTCTGAAATCACCTTATTTGTTTGAATATTTAGCTAATTGCTAATTTTTTGTTTGTATAAATTCCTCAGAGAAAATGTTTATGATGGTGGAAATTGCACAAATAGAGCATTACTGAATGTTTTCTATCCTTAGGAGCAGCTCAAAGCCTTTTATATACCTGCTTTGTAACTTGAAGCCCAGATTGCCATTTAACTTCAGTTGCCCTTATTGCCATATAGCTTTTGGGTCATCCTACATGAAACTGCTTTCACTTTATTGCTATTTTAGAGCATAAGAGAATAAAGGACAAAACTAGCCCACTTCAACTCCATACTTCTAATTTTTCTCAGATTTTTCATATGGTGGAAAGTACATTTCCGGAAGATAAACTTGATGCTTAGGAAATATAGCAAGGGGACTGCTATATACACATTCTGTGTGTGTGTGTTCAAGCCATTTGGGGATTGAATGAGTCGGTTCGTAGCCACCGTGGGATTATTTTTTTCATGGCTTTCTGCTCAGATAACTATGCACAAGTAAATGGGAATTGTTAACAGCATTTGAAAAGGTGAGAACTGTTGTCCATATGTTGGTAGCTACTTGCACAGCTTTGAATCCCAACCACTTTTATCACAGAGCTAATACTTTTAATTTAAAATTAGCCAAAGTTTATTTATGAACTTAAGATCTATTAGAACTTACTGGCTCTCGAGATGAAAACAGGGTTGTTTCCTATTTAAAATATAATTTTTATCTGTAGAAATGCAAAGAAAAGCATGCTGATGTTTATGTGTCATTAGATCTTCACACTATCCATTGTGGTAGTAAACACAGCCAGAGCATATATGCAATATGAGGTGGGTAGGCTAATTCGGAAAAAAAATAAGTATCATGTATATTTTGCCATTAGTTGAGTATTGGGTTTTTTTTTCCCCCCCTTCTTCTCAGATTGAAAATATAGGAACTAAATTACTACAACATTTTGCTTAGGTGGCTGGGAAGTAGTTGGACTATGCCTTCATGTGGAAGAGTTAATCTACTAGAACAGGAGTTTTCTCCCTTCCAAAAAGAGAGATCTGTATAATTAGCTGGAGATTGCTATTAAATGACACATGCTAGAGAAGTCATTAGGCTGTTCTAGCTAATATCAGTGCTTGGCTTCTGTGGGCTTTCCTTTAATCAGAGAGGCATAATTATAGCTTCACCATGGGCAGAAGAAAATATGGGCTCTGAACTTCCATTCTATGTATTTGTATTTGTCTCATGTACCTCCTAGTTCTTGTCAATGAAGATGTGTGGGTGGAGGTCCAGTGGAGATCCAGTAGGTTGAAAAGTTCAAAACCATAAACTTTTGGCAAAACTTCAAGTACTTCTTCCTAGCTATGTTGAATATATGGTCCTCTGGACCTAAAAGAAAAGTATAGTCTAAAGCTCCTCAGTAGTCATTAAACAAGAGTTACCTTCACCTTTATTGATGTAAAAATATCCTCCAAAGAGATGTTGGATTAAATACAAGGCTAGGGTTTTGTGTTTTTTTTAAGCCCACAAACTAAAGTTGATGCTAAATCTTCTCTATCAAGGAAAAATGTCAGATGTCTGTTAAGTCATCTTTAGTACATTAAAGTGAAAGGACAGAGAAAAAGTAAATGAATACCTTTTAGTCACAAAGTATGTTTGCATAGATGTAAAAAAGCTGGCAAGCAGATGGCAACACATTGAATTTCAATAGGAAATCAGATCTGCAAAACCACTGTTTGTTACCAAGTTGCTATTGAAGAGAAAGATTATGATGACTGATAGGAGTCCCTGCCATGAACCCCTTGCTCAGGCTGGCAAGCAATTGTTCACGTGAATAGCTGCAATGATTTCAACATACTGGCTTTCTCCCCAGTGCAATGCAAGCGCATAAACTGGTGCAGATCTTTAGTTAAAAATCAATGTGCAGGTCAGCAGTATTTTCCCTGAGGACTGGCAGATGACAAGTTTAAGAGTTTATCAGTAATTGTGTGCATGTGCTTAACCCACAGCAAGTGAAGAGTGATGTGACTGAACAGGCGTTGAGCTCTGCTGAGCTGTGCTGTGTTTAGCACAAGCTAAAAACATGCTTGTGAAAAGCTGCCACAGCCCAGCCAATGCATGGTAAGTCTTTAACCTTTTCTGAGGCATGAAAGGGCCTTTTTCACAGGAAAATCCTGTCTGCAGAAAGTGGGGGAATTTCAGGAGGAAAAGCACAGAGACTGGTACAAGAAATAGCTTCAGAGTAGGAGGATATCTGAGAAGTGTGCCTGGGATGTGAAAATACATCTAGGAACCTGGAGAAATCCTTTCAAGAGCTGTTGGAAAAGAACAGGAGAAAGTCCAAGTGGTTCTAGGACATCACAAACTAGAGCAAAGCTGTTTTCTCAGTACCTGGGATACATGGCACTGTCTGAAAAATCTTGTGTGTTGTTGTGTGTTTCATCATGAGAAAATAATGAAAAAAAATTCTTTTAAAGTTATTGCTAGATAAACTTATGGAAGAACTGGGAAGTGTTGTCTTTGTTAGTCTAGCTAGAGTTTGGTTCTGTCTTCGTTCCAAGTCAATGTTTTTAATAGATCTAGGTATTTTTTAATTCCTTTCATGGAGTCTCATGTGAAAAGTAACAGAGAAGAAAAAATCCATCCATGTGATAGGCTTATGCAAGAGTCCCTCAAGTCATCCTGTTCTATGGGAGTTTGTGCCTCTTTTGGGAAATATTTAGAGCATGAAGACAGAAAAACTGCAAACCACTTCCATAAGAGATGGAATATTTTAAAACCTCTAAATGCCATCTTGGCACAGAGATACTTATTATGCAGTGAATTCTCAAAACTCTTGGAGGAGGGTCAAGGAGAGCATCTGTAGAAAGCAAAAATGTAGGTCTGAGATGCTGTGGATCTTTTAATAACCCTATATTTTGCTGTTTCCTCTAGGGTGTATTTTTCTTTGTCTCTTGTTTCTTAGTATGATCTTGACTATTTCTAGGGCTCCTAAACTTTGTGTCCTTCCAGTCATAGCTTATTGCATGTGATTTATTCTTCTGGGAACCATGCATTCACTGCTTTGCACACATGGACAACGCCACAGTTCTGCAAAACAGCTAAGGTGCAGCTTCCACAGACAAACATGTGGTAAGGCACAGCAGAGGAAGGGAAGATGATGTTAACAAATAAAGTGATATGGTCTAAAAGTTCTGAAAGACCTTAAGATAATGTTTTGGAGAAAACATCAGGCCTCCAGTGATCCCTGATATACCTTCTGAGTTGTATAACTCTTTCTCTCAACTTTTATTTTTGGGATATGTCTCCTCCTTAGCCTCAAGGATCATCTGAGGGTTTGACAAAGCAGAATGATGGTAGTTATGATCAAGTTCCTTTATGTTCTTGCCAGAATTTGATGAAATCACAGGAGTTTTGTGTTAGCTTTTAAAAATCTGTTTTTTGGTGGGGTTTTTTTGCCCCTGTTTCTATTTTCAGTAAGGTGATGTTGTGTGCATGCATACGTTTGTACTTTGTGTTCTTCATTCATGCTCTTTGTATGAAGGGTGTTAGCTTCATTAACAGCAGATGCTTTCCAGAATTAAAACCTATGTTGCTCCCTGCTTTTTACCAAAATAGCGATCTCAAAGACCACTTAAAGTGGAAGGGTCAGATACACAGAATCATAATTTAGGTCAGAAGGGACCTGTGCAGTCATCTACTCCAACACCCTGCTCAGAGAAAGGTAAACTTCAGAGTTAGGTCAGATGGCTCATGGTTTCATCCAGCTGAGTTTTGAATGTTTCCAAAGATGGGTATTCCACAGCCTGTCTTGCACCTTGTTTCCACGCTTAATCTCCTTCCTTGTGAGTTTTCTCTCTGCCCATCTAGCTGGAGTTTCCCTTTTCTTGCACCTTGTCACAGCTGCCTCCTCTCCTGCAGCCGTGCACCTCTGGGAAAAGTCTGGCTCTGTCTTCTCACAGCAACCAGAACTGTTCCTGGCCAAGCTGAAAAGGATGAGGTCTCAGGCTCACCTCACCCCTCATCCTCTAGCACCAGACTAGAGGAATCTACTCTGGTTTGTGGAGTTCCCTTTTGTACTGGGAGATCAAAGCCAGACACAGGGTGCCAGATGTGGCCTCATCAATACCAAGTAGAGGGCAATGACAAATTATTATTGGGGCTTTCAAACGTGATCCAAAAACTGAATCCATAAACAAATAATAGTATCATTTAAATTGCTTTTTGAAGAAAACTTAGCCATGAATATTTCTAAGGAAGTAAATGATGTGGCTTTACTTGCTGGCTTCTGCAGCTTGTGCCACAACATCCTTAATTCATGACAGGGGCAAGGTATTTAATGATTAAAAAATAATTAGAAGTGGAGATTATAATCAAAATAATTTAGGATTTGTATGTTGCCAATAAAATGTAACAATTTGAACACTAAAGTAGGAAAAATATCAGTGGATATGGAAGAAAGGTAAGTTTGAATGTTTGGCATTATCACTGATATGACATCATAGTCTTAATTCCCTAAATTCAGGTATACATGAAATGGGGATAAAAATAGATTTTTTTAAATTTTTGGTTTTTTTATCTGCTTTAGTTCATGGAATTATCTTGTACTTACACCTTACTGCTAATATTTTCCACTGAGGGCTAAAGTAACTGTTGCCCTTGCAATTTTCAGCCTTTATAAGCAAACTGCTGGTCAGTATAAGAATTGGAGCCAATTTTTAAGGGGTGTCAGTTGATTGCCTTGGTTGAGTACAGAAGTGAAGTGACGTCCAGGAATTGGCATCTGTGATTGTTCCTAGATACTGCTAGTGATAGAAAATCTCACCAATTTCCTATTGTCAAACATTTCAAATTTGTAAGCGTGAAACTATTCCAAACTAATTCCAAAGTCATGACCCCTGCAGCTGTGGACAAGAATCAACAGTACAAATACCATAGCCACAGCTGATAGTGTTGATTGATGGTATTGCCTTAGATCCAGCTGTCTCTATTAAAAAAGACATTATTAAATAGTATGGGCTAACAAAATGCACACTAATTTAAGCTTCATGTGCGCTGTGCGGGAAATCCTGTGTGCTACAATAGATCTTCAAATTTCTACCCATCTTCCTGGCTCGAGTGTCTAGCACTGTACTGGTCTTATGTATTGCAGCAAATACTTCAAATTTATCTTTTTTTCCTGTGTGTTTCCCAGTGGTTTCGCAGCTCCATCCAACCTCATGGCATAGCACAGGGATGGAGGGGCTGACTGCTGCCCCCTTGGACTTACGGGAAAGGATTTCTGGGCAAATCATGCCACAGGCAGAAACACACCTCTGCTGCATTTGCTGCTTTTGTGGAGCGTATTGCAAAGCCCGCCTGGAGTCACATAAGTGCGGTGCAAAGTTGTGTGAGCTTGTGTTTCGATCCTTATCAGAGAAAAAAAAAAAAAAAGAGGTGTGAGAAGAACTTTAATATGAAAGGAATAGTTTCAATTTAAAAAAAAAAAAAAGAGGTGTGAGAAGAACTTTAATATGAAAGGAATGGTTTCAATTTAAAAAAAAATAAGGAGAAAATTCACATGGAAAGATCCAAGTTTAAATTAATTTAAATCTGATCATGAAAGACTGATGGAGGGCTTCTGGTCAGCAAGGTAACTCATTACCTGCCTGTTCACAGCATGCCATTTGCAGAAGTGGTCCAAGTGAAAGTCGTGGCTGAGTCCACCATTTTGTTTTCATGTTCGTTTTGACAGAAGTCACTGGAAATTACCCTCATAGGTCTGATAGGATTCCTGTGGCTAGCAAAAGCAGGAACAATTCAATATTATAAACTATTTATAAGTCCCTAAGGTAGATTTACAAATGTCCTTAGCAACATCAATTTACAGCCTGTTAATAGCTTTAAAAGCTAAAAGCAGAACTGTAGACATTTTCTAGGCACCAAAAAGCAGCAAATGCTGACAGACAAGTAGTGAGTAGGCAGATCCCTCTCTGCCCACCTCTGATAACAATCAAGTTGCTGTATTGTGCATTAGCTTCAGGGAATGGATTAGCCCTTTTGGCAGCCCACTGTAAAACAATTTGCAATAATCTCATTTTGAGATCTCAAAGGCATGAATCATCCAGGTTAAGTTTAAATCAGGCTTCGAGGGCCAGATTCTGGTCTTGCATACACCACAATGAATAGAGAGCTATTGCATTAGTGCCAGTGTTGTGCAGAAGTGTAGTGTCAGTATGCAGGTAATCGGAATTGGGCCATAAGGGTGAAAAATTGGCATACTAGTAAAAATTCGCTGAGGGAGGAAGCATGGCTTATTATATACAACAGTAAAGAATCAACTATTTCTAACATTGAATGAGGAGCTTTCTTACAATAAAGAGGAGGGAATGGTCCAGTTTCGACTAAGTATTTAAGGTACTTACTGATTAGATTTCTATTTCTTCTCTGAGTTTGCCAGGACTCTTCTATGACCAAATTATAAGCATTTTGCAGGCAGACATGAATATTTGAATGCATGTATCCTCCCATCACAAAAATACATGCCCCTTTGGCTTGGGATGAGGTCTCTTATGCTGGTCCTTTCTTCTTAGTACATGAAAGAGGTGGCAGACATTGTGCTGCTAGATGGCTGTCCAGCCAATGTCCTGCTCTCCACTTGCATCTGAGGGACCCCAGAAAAAGAGCTGATGCTGTTCTTGGGGCCACTCTGGCCTTGTAGACAGTATCTTTGGCATTTTCTCCATATGATCAATTCTGAGACTGTCTTCAGCATCAGTGCAAAATAGGCTGCATCCTCAGGAGTAGGTATGCATTTTTCAGCTTCATACCGTTTAAACAAAGTATATAGCACTAGAGTTGTTCCTCTGTCATGAATACCTGGGGTGAAAGACCCAAATACTTTAGCTTCCTTAGACCTTCTCTTATAAATAGCTGACAGGGCACCTGTTTATACATTTTTGAGGCAGCTGACCCTGAAGCTTCTGATCCTTCCCATCCCTACCTTCCTATTTAAATTGCTTGTATTTTTCTCGTTTATGGGTTCCTGGTGAGCAGAGCAGATTTATTCCACTGGAGGAGAAAGCCAAGGGGTGGGCCCAGTGCTGATGCAAGAATTTTCTGAAGAGTTGCACACAGCTCTTCTTCTGTAAGCTGCTCACTCAACCTACCCCACCTTTTCTGAAAAGTTTACTTTGGAAATAAAAAGCTGCCTCAATCTCAAGAGCTTCAAATGCTGAGGATATAAACAGTGTCTAGAAATCTGAAATGGAACAAGGTACTGTTCTGTCCAGTGGCCTGGAATAAAAGCAGTGTGGCTCAGAGGAGCTTGCAGGGGTCAGGTAGTCCATGCCCTGCCTTGCAGCAAGCTCACCTCTTCCTAGAGCATTACTGACAAATGTGAGCCTACCCTCTTCTTAAAAAAAAATCTCCTGGGGACAAGATCCTGCTGCCTCCTGAAGTAAACTGCTCTGGTACTTACTTGTCTTCAGTTGCTATTGATATGTAACAGCCCTGAGAAGCTGGACAGGTCTGAACTTACTTGTTTTTTTCTGTTGTGATAAAGATAGTTTTGGTCTGCACCGGAATATTCATTTTCGAAGGTGTATGGGAGGGAGAAGACCAGAGCTATTGCTCCACACTACAAGCATATTCTCTGACTTTCAAAGCAAAATCAAGAGGGTTCCCCAGATCAAAATACTTAAAAGGCAGACTCATGGAAGCTGAAATTTCTGTAACCACCAGTCAAGCTCAGACTTGTAGGATTGTCATCATCTGGCTGCACCATGGGGAGTCTGTCAGCCCTGTGAAATGTATCTTCTAGGCTTTGCAGGTGCCTGCACGTGCAGTGCAGGCAAGGTGGTGGAAGGGCAGGCGCATTTGTCTTAGAAAGCTAAATTAAACTAGTGTGTCCCTGATAAACATGCAAATTATTGAATTGGCATATTCCTGTAGGGTGGGGGAAAAGGTTCATCTAAAAATTGCTAGCCAACCTTTTAGAAAACCACCCTTCCACCATGTGTTTTTCAAATATGCTAATCCTTTCCCCTCAGATAGTTTAAGAGATGCTTTTGCATTGATTTTCTGGGTCACAGTACAGAGATGCAAGATTCTTTTAGGCAATTCTATAAGAGCATCTCTGTATTTTCTTGTAGCAGGCCTATATACAGAAAGACTCCCTCCTCAGCTTGGAAGATTGCCAGACAAGAGACCTTCTGCATGTGGGTTTTGTAGGAAGTGATCTAATAAATGGAGGGAAAATACTGAACTTCTTATGTGTGTGCAGTTTTGTGATAGTGTATCTCTTATATTGCTGCAACATAATCAGCTTTCATTATGATTAATACTGTGCTGCCAATGAAATAAACTGCCTGCATACAGACGTTTAGGGGAACAGCTCATTGAGTGGGTTCACAGCTCTCAGATTCTCTTTCCCAGAACTTCAGTGAAGTAGGAAGGCATTTTTGATTTGTCTGTTTTACAGCCAGAACACCAATATTTGATTCTGCACATTCTTTGATCCTTCCGTTAATGTCTTCATACTGGCTGACTATGTTTTTACCAGAGTTATAAAGAGACCTCAGCTATAGCAAGAGCTTTTGCTTGTGGAAACAAACACTGCTGCTCCTCAGCTGCCATTCAAGCCCTGGGTTATGAGGAACATTTGCAGAAAAACGCACGCTGAATGTTAGAGCACTTTCTTTCCTGCTTACATGTTGTTCCCTCCCACAATACTTGGAATTTAAATGCTTCAATCAGTGACCAGGCTCTTCTTTATTTTGCCCAGAAAAAGTTGTTCCCCTCCCAGAAGTCTACAACATCTACAAAACCACAAGTGGTTCCTTTATAAAAGATTGGAGGCAAAGCTATTCTGTCTGATGCTTGGACAAGAGGAAGCACAAATGCTGCTCAGCTACACAAAATGAATTGAATGTGAAGGCAGGACACATCTTAGCAAAGCGCAGACAACTCAGGGTAGGGACAGGACTCTCTTTACAACTGTTACAAGATGTTCCCTCTTCACAGCAGTGGAAAGGGACAGAGATGCAGCTGTCAGGCATGCTCTCCTTCATCCTTACTGCCTTCAGCTCCAGAAAACATGCCACTAAAATATACACATACACAAGTCCTTCAGCAAAGGAAGTCTATTTGCAATTGGGTTCATTTATTTGAGACCTCTTTTAAATAATGCAGCTCCTTTCTGGAGCTTAGTGGTGGTTTCCACTCCAGCATCTCATACAGCACCAGAAGGGAATATCTGGATGATGGTTTCTGGTTGCTCATATGAAAGCTTGTCTCCATGAAAGGAACTAGGAAGTAAAAGGAGCAGGAGGAAATACTGAGAAGTTAAGAACAAGAACAGGTACAGATGGACCATGAGGGATCTTGCAAGCACACAGGGTAGTGCTTTCAATCCCCCAGCTAAGTCACTGGCACATGGATGCGTCTGTATGAAACAGGTATTTAAAAGCCTGTTAAAGTTAGTGGAGAAGAGAGGGCTGTGCAGTTGACCAGACATAAATGTTGAGGGAAAGCATTTGCCCTGGAGCTTCTCTAATGTAAAAATGTAGGTGGGTCTCAGTCTGCACCATCTCACATTAGCTGAGTTCTTGTTGTGTATTTCCTCATTCTTCTTCATTCTCCTTTTCCTCCTCTTTTTCCTCTTAGTTTTCATTTGCTGTAGTATAATAAGTACATAGCTGAAATGGATTGGAGGCCTAGAAAGACAACCACCACCATCCGTTGACTATATAGCCACGTAACCAAACTTTAAAAGTTTGCAGACTATGTCTCCTAGCTACAATCTGTGGGTCACATTGTGAGCAAAGATGTTTTTCATACACAGCACTCTACGTTCAGTGAAAAATTTTGCTTTTCACCAGCTTAGTTTGCTCACTTGTAACTGAGCACGTACTCTGGTGATCTACAGACTCTTGCAAAATTCCTTTTGATGTGAACCAAAATGACAAACACTGTTGTACTGACAGCTTAGGCATTTATCTTGTGGAGAATGGATCCTCCCAGTGTCTAAAATTAGGCTTATATTAGGTGAATACTTGCTTTGCTCACCAGAAATACAGTGCTGTAGAGTCCTGGAAGATACATCCCTCACCAGAAAACGCTCTCAAAGTAATTGCAACAGCGTTTTGTGTATCCCAAGATTACTTTTCCTCTCGGTCTTCTCTAAGCTAAACAACCACATTTCTTTCAACTGCCCCTGACAAGCCATGTTTCCTCAGGCCCTGATTATCCTTGTCATGCTCTTATTGACATGCCAATTGCCCCTGTCTTTCTCTAATTACAGTATTTCAGATGAGAGGCAGGATTCCCGCGGTGGCCATGGAAGGAAGGTGAGGGTTGCTTCATGTCTTGCATAAACCCATCTGCCTCTACAAGCCAGAAACATGTAGGTAGATACAGTGCAGCTGTGTGACATTCTAATCTCCTTCAGTTTGCAGGTTTGAGCCTCCTCTCCAAAACTTAACATTTATCAGGTTCTTTCCCATCTTCTATTCGTCAGCTGATTAGTCCTACCTTCTCACCTGTCCTTGCTGAATTGCATGTTATTTATTTCAGACTGCTACTCCAACTGATTTAAGATATTTCTTTCCTTTTATTTCTACATCCAGAGGGCTTGCAACTTACATTAAACTTCAGATTGTATACAAATTTCATTAAGAACACTCCCCACTCTCTTGCGAGTCATTAAGGAAAAGACAGAAATGCCAGAAGCAAGCTGGATTTTTGCAAAAAGCCACAGGACATCCTTCTGGTTTGACAGTGAACACCAATAATTTTTGGCATACTGTTTTCAGGGAATTGTATATAGTTTATAACAATTTCAGCTAGGGTAGTCATTAAGAAAACATAGTATAAGTACCTCCAGTAGAGTATTCAAGCTACTTTAAAAACCTTACTCTTAGACAGCAAAATTACTCCTTTTTACCTGAGTGCTGCCCAGCAGAGAGTCGAGGACATTTTATCATTACTGACAGTAGTAGCTTAGGAAACCAAGCCTGAGAACTCCTCGGCTACTGGACCTTCTTGCTGTTTTAAGAAAAATACAACACATCACATCCATTTCCTTCAAGTATTTTGGATCCATTGCAGAATAAAACGCATTATTCGACATTAGTTTGCCTTGGCAATTCATGTTGCAGTTTCTGTTTTTTCAGGGGCTTGTAAATTAGTAATTTTGTTGCACTGTCTCAAGGAGTGTTGGAGTTAGGCTGACGAGGCTACACCTCTGACATCTCTGCATTCCTACTCCAGACTTTTTTTTTTTTTTTAATTTAAATAGATATGCCACATGCACTTTCAAAGGTTTCTGATTTTACCTGTCCTCTAGAATTCTCAAAGAGAATACTTGTGAGCTTTCTGAAGATTGCACCATCACCCAGCTCCTCATACTCATCAGTGTGAGTTCCACAGGGTTAGCCTGAGCCAGGAAATGCAATTTATAGAAGTGTAGTATAATATAGGTTACAAATAACTTTCGGAGGCCATCTATTACAGTCCCTGCTCACAGGACCAACTTGAACTTATCGAAGCATTTTCTGCCTTTGTTTAGTTTTGTTTTCTCTTATTCAAGCTTAAGCTCTCTCTTTTTTATTAATGAGGTTGATTGTTGTAGCCATTTGATTACTATTAAACTCCAGAGAAGACTAAACAAAAGAGAAGACAGCACCAGAAAGCTGTTTATTGGCTTTCTAGTCTCACAGAGTGATGAACCAGGTCCTTTTATCTTCTTCTGAAGACTGTCTTCATTGAATATTTCCCTGTTTCTGTCAGTATATTTGTCAAAGAACAAAACAAACTACCTTTTGGTCATCTTGTCCCTACACAATCCAGTAACTATCTCACATTCCTCGTGAGTAACTTGAATTAGCAAAATAGTCTTTCCATGGAATTTCAAGAGTAAAAGTATCTAGAAGTGCAACTGAACTATTCAGTCTTTTCTTCACAGCAGCAGTTCCTATTTCACTCTGTATTTCTTCCTTGAAGGAGCAAGTACTAAACAATTCACGTTCTTTTCAATGCAAAGATAGCTGCCCCTTTCCTTACGTTCTTCATCAGGAATGTTACTGTTCATTGCCGTTAATTTTTCCCTTTCTACATTGTTACTCAATGTAGTCCTCAAAAATGTGTCAAGAATGTGTTTCTTAAAGTCACTTTTCACTGGAGTGGTTTTAAAACTGGAAATGCATTCCAATATTTATCTGGATTTGTTATTATTGCACTTCTAGATCTTAATCTGTTTAAATCTACAGAGTCTAAGTAATTTCCCAGAATTACTTAAAAAAAAAAAAAAAAAGCCCTGATCCTCTCTTACATTGGACAAGAATTATTTCCAGGCCTATCACATTTGACACAATATAGCAACGAATCTTATACGTATTAACCTCTTGAATATGAAAGAAAAGCATGTTACAATGTTGGCTTTTAAGCTCTTCCTCAGGTTTGATCTCTTTCAGAAAGAGATCAATACAATTTCTAACCGTTTGATTTTGAATGAGGTCTCTGGATCTCTTTATTAATGAAAGGTATTATCACTCATATTGATTTTTGCGGCATTGCTGATAGGGTTGTGGCTGCTGAAGCTGTGAACAGTTGGCTGAGTGCTGGGATGAGTGCCCTGCTATACTGCCCAGTGTGAATTTGTTGAGTGAGTGGGATCAACTTGTGATCACAGATATTTCAGTTTTTGAGAGGTGGAGACTTACAAATCAGCTCCTGAAGAAAGTTCATAGTTGCTTTCATCAAATGCAGCTTAACTTGTGGCTAAAAGCTTCTTTAAAAGACCTTGCTTCTTCTTGGGAAGTGTTATTAAAAAATAACCTTAATTAGGACTTCATACACCTCTGAAATATAGAACGTTTATAGGTACATAAAAGAGCATTGCCCGTTCAGGAGATGTGGTGTGTTATTGTGCTTTAAATATCTCTTACTTCAGCATAGTTATGTGTTCAGAGATACACTTTCAAATCTCACAAAAAAAAAAAAAAAAAAAAAGACTTTTCCTTTTAAACAAATCCCTTTCTATTACATGGGCATTCAAAGTAATCTACCTGTACATCTGTAAAACAAATGCAACAAACACATTTGTCTTGTATTTGGATTCAGCTCTACAGAATCATTTTATCTTTTCAGCTAAGCAAAACTATGACAGATAACTGAAAATGAATGTTGCAATATTGCATTGTGCTGAATTCATTCAATTCAGTTTTCTAAGGGAAAATATTGAGACATCAGTATCCAGCTCCATGACTTAGAGTGCCTTCCAGTCGTGTATAGAATTGTGGGTTTTTCATGAAACTGCAGCACTATGAAGAAAATGGTTCAATTTCTGCAGTTGAAGAAGCCTTTAAAAAAGCCCCTTAAAATTGAGGCCCATTTCTTCAGCTGCAAGATAGAAGTAACACCCACTGATTTTAAAGAGTGCTACTCATGTTGCACAGTTGGACGAAGTGCTATGATTAAAATAAAAATAAATAAATTAGCTCTTTTTTCTAATAGGATTAAGGAACCAATTGGTGCCCTTGCGTGGGTGGACTATGATGCAAACATTTAAACTATTCAAACCTAACTTTTAACACATTTCAGTGTTTGATTTCTGATATCAGCTTTATCTGTTATACAGCCATGCCTCAGGTTTCATCCAGCTGGTAATGAAGTTTCGGAGGAAGATGAATCTAGCTTTGTGATTGCAGCTTCCGCTTTCCAAAATATAGTAGCTTTCTACCTTGGAGTAAGGCAAAGGTGCACAGTATTTGCACAAGTATTTCCAACTTTTTTCTTTAAGAAACTGTTGTCTGTTTTCAGGAGTCAGTTTTTAGCTGCACAATATGGTTCCTTATCTGTGTGAAATGTTTCTTGTTTTTGCATGATCATATAGTTGTGATGTACAGGATGTTTGAAAAAGATGGACATAATTTGAAACTACTTCACTTTGAAATTGAGTCCATCTTTTTGAAACAGCCTGTAGATTGTGTGTTTTACCACTCAGGGAATATACACATACCTATTCAACAAAGAATGGACAACTCTTCTTTTTTTTCCCTCTCAGAAGTACCAGGTTTTTCATTATTGTTTTCATTTGAGTATTAGTCCTAAAGCCTTTTCCTGGCCAAGATTCTCCTCAGTTTCAAATCTATCGTTGGATTGCTGAGATACTTTTTAGTTATCTGTGGAAGAAACTTATCTTTTGAATGTCTTGTCTACAGTCACCTCTGTTTGCTGGCACTAGTGACAGCCTTGGTGATTGCTGAGAGTGTCACAGTCTACATAAAGGCACTTGAGAAAAATTTGCAGATAGGAAAGATGTTTTAATTACATAGAATTGAAGCCAAAAGGTTTTTTTATTTGAAACAAAGCAATAACAACAACCAACCAAACAAACAAAAAAAAAACTATAGGTGCATGAATGCATTTTAAGATTATGGTTTGATAAATACTCTAAAATGTGTGGTTGTTTGGTCTCCAACACACAAAGAAGAAAAAAAAAAGAGAGGAAAAAAACCCCAAACTTTCGTGGAAACATTGATATGGGTAATTAAAAATTAGATGTTGCAGTCAGGTGAATTTACCAGGCAGGTAAAGTATCCATCTGCTATGTTGTTGAGGTTCAATGACATGCTCTCCCATCTACCTCTTGTTTACATAAGTTGTTATTTAGGGATAGCTGTTGCCTTTTAAATTAATGAATTTTGTCTTAATCAGAAGCTATCAAATTTAGGCAAGTCCTTGTTAATCACTGAAGCATCAAGCTTTCCACTTAGCAATGTGTAACACCAACTTGGACAGAAATATACACTAAACAAGATTAAATGTAGCAGGAACAAGCTCAGGTATTCCTGAATCGCAGAACATTTTGTATTTGAGATGTTTTAAACCTCACCAATAGCAGGTAAGTGCCTCAGTCCTGCTGTGGTTTATCTCCTCGGCACTGTGGCCAGCTATGCACATTTGCTTTTTATGTTAGCTTTTCGTAAGAAGTTGCCTCCAGTTCAAGGTCTTGCCCTTATCTTCAAGAGACTCCAGGTAGGATTTGTCAGACCAGATGTAGACTCCTACATCTGAGTGAGTCATCACAGGCTCACTGTACTGTCAGTGAAGAGAAATAGGTGCTTGATTGCAGAAATCTTCTCATCCTGAGGTCAATGCCTAAAATAGTGCAGAGAAATCTTACCCTGCAGTGCTTATTTCTTTCTGTGGACTATATTTGGGTAAGATGAATTCCATATGTGCTCTGCAGCGAAGGGAAAAAAATGGTCTTCTGACTCTAAATACCAGCTGGATTATTACAAAGACACTCTACTACAAATATTTCTCCTGCTGGGACTGACTGAGTGAACAGACAAGTGACAAACATCTTACAGGACCTCATGAATGTCGGAGGAGGTGCCGGCTACAGGGAGAGCTGGATGTGAACACCCACAGGGCATGGCCACGTAGCCTGAGATACGAGCTGAGCTGCTTTTCCCGATTTGGTAACCTGCTACACAGCTCTCGTTTTATCTAAGTATAAATGTACTTCTGTTCAATGTAAAGACTGTATTTCATAAGTCAGTGACATTGGCTTTCTACTCCTCTCCTGGGAACAATTAAAGTATTTGATATTAAATCAGTGCATATGTTATTCCTGGTTATCTCTGTGATTGTTTATTACTCCATATGAGCTGAAAATAAATGCTTGGAACTTTGCAACTACTGTTTTTCACAGTGAAAATTCCTGATGGGGAGTGAGCAATTTCAAATGAAGACTCTTCTTCTTAGAATTTGGTATCAGGTCAGGCAGAGAGTATTTTCTGACTTCTATGACAATGAAAATGTGCTTACTATTTTTCTCTGTACAGCCTACTATCACTTGTCAAGAAGAGAGAGATGGTTTTAGGTCTCCTCAGAGGAATATCGAAAGCCAGTACATAAGGAATTTCTTCCCTTAACTAAACAACTTCTAGCTACAAAATAGGATAATACTATTCTTTCCACATGACCAAGGGGCCTTTGCAGAAGTATGCCGCTGCTTATGAAAACATGTCTGTCAATTTAATAATTGAGCAGATATCAGCTTTCATTCAGTCAATCAGAAATAATGTACTGATTATCTCGTGCTATATTTTTTTTGTAGACTGATTGAAACACTGTAGTTGAATACAAGCTTTCTGATTTCTTTCATTATCATTAAAATAATTTTCTGTTAGGTGTTATTTTTTGTATAGTAGTTGGTGCTTAGGGTTTATTACCATTTTTGTGCAATCTATTCCGATACTAGGAAATCCATGTCTACTTACTGTTGCATCAGTCTGCATGGTTTTGGATGAACAATACTTATGAGAGTAAGCAGATTGTTAACTGATTATAATAAGGTTTTCCATGTAATGTGGTGTAACTGATGGTCTTCTTATTCAAAATGGCAATACTGGAAGTAATTACACAGAGTTAAATAAGTTACTTTGATCTGAAACTAGTAAAGAGGAGGGAACACCTGGGATATTTTGAGGCTACAGTGATCTTGCTGACACAACTGTGATCCACAGTGTGGATCCACCAGTGCTGCCCATAACAGCAAGTTATTCAACTGATCAAAGGTAGGCTCACCTCATGGGGAACTGAGTGCCGCATTGGAATTACTACTTGGAGGCAATATTGGCTACAGCAGAAACATTGGCACCATGATACCTGTATTTAGACACTCAAAGTTAGATTCCTGCACTTTGAATGGTCTTCCTTAAGCAGACAAAAAGGCAGTGAAGACTTTGAAGACTGTTGGGCCAGAGCCTGAAACTCGTTTGTTTTCTTTTTCTATCTTTACTCAATCCCACTGAGAACACTTAGGAGTTTGAATTTATAAAGAGGCTTGTTCTGAAATTACTGCTTCAGGAATGTGGTGGTTAGAAGATACCATCCTTTACAAGCTCGAAAGACATGTATTTTTATAAGTCTTCACAGCAGACTGTCCTGTAATTCTGGGTGTGGTGCCTTTGGAAAGAAAAACACAATAGTCGTGTAAATCTTTGCTACACCTAGAGCATTTGCTAAGAATGTTGTTGCCATATTGTATCTTGTGTTTCTAAGGAACATATTTTCCTTATTAATTTCTTTCAAGCCTTCTAGTCTTTTCTGTTGGAGGTGCAGGTTGGTAACTTTGCATAAACCGTGAAAACACAGTTCTGCCATGCTTCTATGGAGCAACCTTCAATGGGGCTTTAGTTCACTTGGCCAATAGTGGCCAGAGGGAGTGAAGGCAGGGACATGGGCTGATGCAAAAAGATTTTACTTCAAGTTCTACAACTCATATCTTCCCCATAGGCGATGGTGAACAAAGTTTAATGTTGCAGTATATGGAAGGTAGGATCCGTAAGTAGCATTTGAGGTTTCTAGGAGTTTGACTCTGAGTACTGGTAGCTCAGCTTCTACAATTCCCCTTAGTGTGGAATGGATGTTTTTTACTTGTTACAGGTAGGAAAATCTGATAACTAAAATCTTATTAAAAAATATGATTACAAGTTTCAGAAAATGTTAGTCCCTCACGAAGGACAGGGACTCAATCTGGAAGATGAACTTCACGTGGCAAGGAGGTCTAGTAAGAGTATAGATATGTGTGTTAGGCTGGTTTCCACATCTGAACTTAAAAGAAACAGCTTATGAATTGTTTTAGAGAAAAATCTAATACAAAATGAAATTAAGTGTGTGCATATTCTTTTAGATAAACAGCTACCACCTCTTCTAGTCAATCTCTTATTGAGATTGTTGCACCTATGGTGCAGCAGCTATGCTATAAGCCAGTGATTGATGCCTAGGTATGTTTGCAGAAGCCTACGCAGCTGGAAAACATGGAGTATGTTTTCTAAACATGGGAAATTCCTTCTCTTAGTGAAGGATGAAAGTACACTTATGGAAGGATGCCCTAGCAGGCAAAACACAAATAGCACTTGTACTGCATGAATGTGGAACAGATATTGCATCTCAGCCCTCAGACCAGACACACATCTCAGTCTTGCATTGATCAAACCCTTAAGCTAGAGATGTTTTTAACATCTACATTTATAAACTTTTCACTGTGCTTTGTCTCTACTGAAAGGAAAAGCTGGAGAGTGATGTGTCAGGCTAAATGGTTGTTATCAGATATTCCCATAGAGCTTCAAAAAGAACTGGTGAACACGTCTGGTAATTGCCATACTTAATCTCTGGATGGTTCCTGGTCCTTCTGCTGATCTGCTCTGCTCATTCTTCAGTGAACATACGTCCATGGAGATTTGAATCTGTATCTCCTTATCCATCTCCTTCCTCCATGCTGGCAAAGACCAAAATCGCAGTATCATGCTTGCAGATTGCAAACATCAGACTTGATTGCAAAGTGTCAGACATTCAAAATCTATGAAGAGTAGTTCAGCTCCCATTCCTGTTTGGATGGGGTGGTAAATTTTAATTTAAATCTACATTAATTTGTAATAGCTGCAGAATCTGTATTTTAAAAAATACGCTGGCAAGCATTTTTTCTTGGTACTTCCTAGCAGAAACAATACAGCTTCTTTTGACCCTCTACTGAGGGGAAAGGACTTAGCTAGATCAAACATATGGACTTCATATTTCAAGATCCCATGCTAAACCTTACATGGGATATAAACATTAAAAGCATGGTCTAAGCAGAATTGAAGCTATGAAATCCAGAGTATCTCATTCAGCTGCTGCCAAACCTGTCTGATTATAATGCTATCCAGAAACTCATAATTCTGCTTGTGTGCATGCTCAGAACAGCTCTACCTGAGCCTGTTTCTTTCAGAAGATGTCAATGTATTACAGGGCAGGGACACAGAGAAATGTCCAAAGAGCTTCTGAGCAAACCTAGATGGTTGATGAGCTCCAGCCACTTTAACAGTACTGCTCTGCCCTGGCTAACAACACTTCCTAAGAAGCAAACTTGATTTGTCTGGATGGACTTTTTTTAAGTTAACACAGCTATGAGGCTTCCCCAATCTTATCTAGATCATTCTAAGCCAGGATCTTTGCTGAAAAGAGCGCTGCAGTCCTTTAAGGAGCCTAGTTACAATGATGTTCCTTGGAAACATGGGCAGTGATGGTTGTTCCTCTTGGATAAAAAAGCCTAGTCCTTAGAGAAAACCAAGCAGTAAGTCTTCACTTCTAGTTCTTCCCAAAAGAAGCTCCTAGACTTGTCAGAGTAAGGCCAGCATTTCGATGGAAGAAGAGTCATTGCACACAAAATACTCAGCTTTCATTGACATTTGACTTGCATCCACTTCTTGGTGTACTATTTGCTCTCGTAAGCAACCCTTTTTGGGTTAATGGCTATTTTGAATACTCTTTTGGACATCTCATCTCTTCCACATACAACTCAGAGTTCAACTACCCAATTCTGTACTCAGTTCTTTCTTCAGGAGCTTCTCTTGTCAGTACCTTACCTAGTTATTTGGCCTATTTATAGTACTCCCAGTAAAATTAGTGGCATATAAGATGATCAACATTTTGCATCATCATAGTGTCTTCACCCTATGATGTCCTTTACTGGCAGACTCTACTCAGATAAAACTTGCAGGTTTTCTTGCCTAACAATTTTTTTTTTCTAAATTTCAATGAGCCCACAAACTTCTGTCAGCTGCATCTCTTGTTATTGCTGAACTTCAATCAAACACATTCTGAGTGTCCGACAATTAAAGCATTAAGTTTAGCTTCATGTTTAATTGGAGAGAATTTTCTCAGCAAGTACAAAGGGGCACTGTCTACTGCCTTCAGTCATGTTAGCTTTCAGTAACAGAGACAGGTAAACTAATCCTTTCTTTCCAGCCAGACGACTGAAAATAGGCCAGGTCCCACTGGGAACAAAAGATGCTTCTAGAAAAGTCTGTAATTAGTCAACTTCAACTGTTCTGCACAAATACCTCATTAAAGTTCCACTACGATCAAGTCTGCTGATGCATAAGACAGACATAAACATATCAGCTGAAAGCTGTATTTTCTTTGATTCATTCTCTGAAGAAAATATTGCAGGGACTGTTTATCTCTTTAATCCAAGTAGACAGCCATTTTTCTTCATTGATAACCCAAACAAATGTCTGTTGTAGCTGACAGAATATTTTCCAATAATTTAAAAGGATTGAATAATTTGGATCAGGCCCTAAGAAAGGCTAATGCAGGGCCTGCAGAATAAATGCATGCTAGCACTTCATTCATTCATCTCAGATAGAGGCGTAGTCTGCAGCTGTGCCCGGCTACTGACTCAGAGTCAATGCTGGCTAGATTTTTGTTCAAAGTTCATATCCGTATGCCAACGTTAAGCCTGATGCTTCAGAAAACAAGATCAGAATGAATGTCTGATTTAAGATTAAGCATGGAAAAAAGAACAGCAAGGATGGTAATTTTGTTCATTTTTCTAATTTATTTGCAGTGTTCTGCATTATTTACCTTTTTGCAATGCAATTGTCTGCACATGAAACTCAAATTATCTCTTGTGAAATGTAGATTACAGAGTTCAGGACAAAGTGTTTTGCCTGCACTAGGATCTTAATCTTCAACACTGATTCTTGGTTTCATGCTTTCTCCGCATCCCACAAAACCCATCCACTGAACTCAGTCGACAGTTTCTGCTGGACAGAAGAGCACAAGGCAGCCCTGGTTAGCTTGCTGTTTCTGTGTGATTCAGTGTCAGATTGAAAAATCAGTTTTCCCCTTTTAAGTGTGAGGGTGTCATCTCCTGCCACTACCCTGTAACTGGGCTGTGCATCTTTCAGCTGGCAAAGGGAAGCAGAATAGTGATCTCCCTCCCTGCACTTTGGCTAAAGAACCAGCAATGCTAGAGAAAGTTTTTTTCTCAACAGAGAAGTCCTTGGAGGCTAATGACAAGCAGTTAAATGCGATATAACTTGTTCATATTATATTTCTTTCCTAACTGATACAACACATCTTTGGAAAGAACCTAGATCTTATTAAAATGAATTGGGGAAGACAGGAAGGAAAGGTAGAGGCTGAGGCTGAAAATATGAAGCTATATTTTATGATATTCACAGAGAAAACACATGACTGAGATGTCAATTAAAATAATGAAAAGAGATTTAGATAGAAGAGATGAGTCTGCAGCCAAAAAGACAAACAGAGCAAGGTGCAGGATTGATTTTGCCTGGGAAACTGTGCCACTTTTTAGTTTAAATGCAGTTGTTTCTACATTGTTTTCAGGGTTTTTGTTCAAGGGATTTACCAAAGAGTTTTGATGTTCAGTACTTGTTTTGAAGCCTTCTGCACTGCAGTTTGCTGTTTCAGATCCTGGGGGCCGACAGATGCTCTGATCCTTCTTGGTGCAATGCCAACAGTGGCAGCAGGTAATGAACTACACTGCGTACCACTAGCCCATATGGCATGTCCACACATTAATTAGTTCTCAAGAGTCAGTCCTCCTGAGGCCACCCATTTGTTGCTTTCATTGACTACTGCCTCATCTTATTAATCAATATTAATTTCTGCAAATTTCTGGTAAAGCCAGTTAGAAGACCTGTAGCAAGCAAACCTAGAAATATGGCTTTTTGTAGCATTGAAATTCAAAACTTAAAGGTTGACAAAGCAAAGATGACTTCCTAACTTT
Organism: Pampusana beccarii; assembly: GCA_013399365.1. Taxonomy (NCBI): domain Eukaryota; kingdom Metazoa; phylum Chordata; class Aves; order Columbiformes; family Columbidae; genus Pampusana; species Pampusana beccarii. The sequence goes on along the minus strand of VWYH01008860.1, from coordinate 481,645 downwards.
TACAGTTAGCACGTTGGAGACTGAACTTCTGGCTCAGAAAATCATTATGCAGCATTGATATACTGAAACCTGAATAACTGACAGAGGGACTTGGGTCTCTCCTCCCACACATGTTCTCTCTCTCTATCCTTGTGGTAGTTGGTGCAGATTGAGTTCCTGACATCATACCTTAATCTGATGTTTGGAATCATGTCCCTCTTCTCTAGCAAGACTTTGGGAAGAGAGGAGGAGTAAATGGTCGTTTCACTCTCTCTAGACAAAAGTAATGAGATCAATGAAAAAAAAAAAAAATCTATTAGATTCATCAGTTCCTGTTCAATGACTTTTTCTGCTTTAAATGTATCCAACTAGAATGCAATTCCCAATGCTTTAAGCTGAAAAATTCCTGCCAGGAGTCTTCCAGGTACTTTGGGCTTATATTTTTCTTTTTGCTTGTTGATTATATCAAGACACACTCCTATCCCTTGGGAATTTCATGCAGCCAAGGTCAACCTTCACCTTTCACATCAAACTTTTGGCCTGTCGTGTCCTTTGCCTTTCCAAATTCCTGGGAAACTCTCTCTCCATATCTCAGATTTTGTTATATGTTTCTAAATAAGCCATTCTCAGGCTAGCAAATGTTGATCCTGCCTGCTAGACTCTTGTTTTTGTTTTCACCTGAACTAGATTGCTGTCATTTGCAGGCAGGAGCACACGTAGTTTATATACAGCAATAAATAAATAAACAGATGAGATGACAAGCCAATAAGGAGTATATTTTTTTTATGACTAGAGCTCCTTTTAGTGTTTGAAAAAAAATCTTTTTGGCTTGGAGCTTGAATCAGTTGCCTAAAATAGGTTTTGAGGACCAGCTGGGATGCCTTAGGCTATCCCACCTAGCCTCCAGCTCCACCTCAGCATGCCTGCATCTCCTGTAGGTCCTGAGGCTGTTCTGCCAGCCCTGTGCAGATCTCCGCTCACCAAGACCGTCCTGCATGGCACTGGACCTGGTACCTTAATCTCTCTGAATGCCTTTCTCATGAATTTTCTTTTCTTTTTGTACGTTTTCATCCCTACATCCTCAGTAGCACCTCTACTTCCCTCTAGTCTCATCTTGCTGGTACTGAGATAATTGCCAAGGTCTCCCATGTCGCAGCAGGCAGCCTCCCTCCTCTCTGGTATCCAGAGGTGGGATGCTTAGGAGTAGTTCAAAGCTGCATCAGAGGTGGTTTTGATGGGACATTAGGAAGTATTTATTTACTGAGAGGGTGGTCAAACACTGGAACAGGCTTCCCAGAGAGGTGGTCAATGCCAATCTACAGCCTGCACTCTTGCAGAGGGCTGATGAGGAAGAGGAAGACATCTTGTCTGACAGCACTTCGCTCAAAAGGGGGATGCATCTGTCCTACAGTGCTGTTGCTGGATAGCAGCAGATAGGAGTACACCCAGCAGGGGTATGACAGGGCTGTAAATATGCTCTCCCTCCCCTCCGAGATGCAACCACAGTACCACACCACCACCCTCAGGGCAGCAGGAACCAGTGACGCAGCACCATGGATTCTCTTTGGCTCCCTCACCCCAGGAGGTCCCTCACCTGCAGGACTGTTCCTCTCCTGCCTGCAGCACCAGGCTCCAGTGCTGCTCCTGCCATGATACCTTCACTGTGGGGTCTGGGGAAAATCACTTGAGTTGCTATCACTTATTAATCAATTAATCTAGATTACTTTCCCTAACAGTGTGCGTGTTTTCTTGTGTTGGGAGAGTATTATGCAGAAGGAATTGGTCCCAGTGGGTGCTCTTGTACTTGGGGTGTTGGAAGACAGAGGTTACAGCACTGGATAAAAGGATGTGGAGTGCTGGTGCTTTAGTTGTGGAGTCTTCTCTCCCCTTTCTTAAAGATTGTTTTTATTCCTCAGAAGATGACAAAAAGAATGTAGAGACAGGCGGGGGCCTTTGCCAGGTCCTCAAAGTTCTGCTGCTGAGCTTTCCATCAAAAGCAGTTAATCCACAGAGTATCTATTCTGCTTTATGGGCATTACCCTGGAAAAAAGTGCTGGACACCAAAGGCTTTTCAGAGTTATCCCACACAGCTCTTAAAAATGTACCCATGACAGTTCACTTTGATATTATTACTCTAGACCTGCCTGCTCTGTGATCAAGGTATGTGTAACTTTCTGAAGCAGAACACAAAGCAGAGAGGTGTTGTGTGGAAAAGTGAATATTCATATGATATATATCATGATGAAAATGCATATCCAATAAAAGCAAAATTATTGTAGGATAGAGATACAGGAGAAAGCTGTATGGTATTGTGATATACAATGATCAACCTAATTCCATAACCAGTTATAAATCAAGTACAATCAAGTCCAGAGCACGATATTTTTTTTTTTTTTTTTTTTTTTGTCATTCCAGGTTTCAATACACATTACCTTTTTTTCTGTAAAGGAAATGTATTGCAAGCATAATAGTGAATTTCACAGAATGCATTTTCTCATGTACTAATGTTGTATCCAAATTTTTATTCAGCTTTGGGCAAGTGCTGGTAGAAATTTTAAGAGAACAATTAAAGCCTGAAGAATTATTTACATTACCATCAAATTAAAGGATTTCCTGTGTTCAAAGTTTCTTTGTCTTCTAGCAAGACCTTTTGCTGGAAGTTAAGGGACACATTCTCCTGTAGTTCTCAAAGATGTAGCATAGACTCCCTGGAGACAGAGCTTATGAAACAAAACAATCCACAGAGAAGATGATGAGACAGAAAGGGCAAAAGTGGAGTGGAGAAGGGAGAAAACTCACCAGTGAGACTGTACATCTGCTCAGCAGGGACAAGTGCATGGTGGAATGAAGCACATCTGAAACAGAAAAGAAATAACTGTCAAGGTAGATAATTGGTTTGATGTTTTGCCAAATGAGTGGGTGTTCACAACAGTCTGAGCAGAGTGTGAGTGGTTTTGCAGGTGGTCCTAAAACATGGAAGAGAGCCTGGGGACAGTGGTGGGGGAAGCAGATGTGCAGGAGGTTTGGGAATTTATTGGGTAAACACGCAGAAATCTGAACATGAACTTGAATCTGCCCAAGCTTCTTAAGGAAAAGTCTCACACGTTACTGTGGTGGTAGGGAACCACTTTAGAAAAGTATTCGGAGACTTGAAAGGAAGGAAGTAGCTGAATATTTTCACAATGGAAAGAGACCAGAACTAAAAGCCAGTTGGAAGATAAAGAATTTCCAGTCCCATGTTGGTTTGTTTTAATAGGTAGTTAACCTCACTTGAAAAACTTAAGTTTTCTGAACTACGGTTTCAGCTGCCAGCCATTGAGTTACATTGTGATTTTAGCTGATACTTGATAGATCTTACTGGTACCATTGCATATTCTTATGTGATTTGTTTAGTTTGGTTTTGACACATTAGTCTCATGCAGTGGATGGAAGAAAAATTTTCTTCCCTAGTTCGTTTTAGGGACATTTGGATTTTATATTACCCTTAAAAAGCTCTTAAAACACTTCTATATTTCTGAAAGCTAGGCAGATCCTTAGCATAAAGTAGTGGGGTGAAGTAATAAGAAGCTGATTATTATTTTGTAACATATCATAACATAACATAACATAACATAGCATAACACAAGAGAGTGATTGCTGTAAAAGCTGGTGCTAAGGTTGGCCCATTCACACTCTGTTTTGCTTCTACTCCCTACCCTGAAAATCTGCACCTGATATGAAAAACACAATATAAATTTGAATAAATTCACATCTCACCATACATTATGGTTCATGAACAAAGTGTAGACCATGATGTGAAAACAAAAACTCCTAAAGTTCTGATTTGATCTGGATAGCTTTTGTACTTCAGGACAAAGCTTGGCAAGTTGAGTGTATTTTTTTGCTGAAAGCCATCTGCTGAAAAAGATTTGATATTGAACTGTAATTTCAGGTTATTACTGCAAATTCTACAAAGGAAGGAAGTGGGAATTGACTACTTATTTTTCAGCTGCTCTAGACTAAATGAGAATGACAAGCACTGGGAAAAGAAACATCATTTCAAACACCAGGCACTGTCTCATGGGAAAGAAGCAGAAATAATTGATGTCTAAAAGTAAACTGCTCGTTAGGATGGACATGTGTATTAGAGAACCTGTGGATGAACAACAGGATTGACTTTAGTCAGATTTTTTTTTTCTCATTCTCAGTGTATAAAAGTATCATCAGTGAACAAAATAGGTCTACGCTGAAGCCAACACCCCAGGACAACCCTAGGTGAGATAATTTTATATCCAAGTTTTCTTGAGAACTAGACCAAGGCAAGTTGCCAGAGCTATTTCTGTGGTTCCTCAGCTCATCCTTCCACTGGGAGAAGACTGTTCACTGAGGTGAAGGTAGGAATAAAGTTTTCTTTTGCCAGCCAGCTTCGTTTTGTTCATTATAAGCTTGGCTGTGTCTCTGACTATTGCTCTAAGCCTGTCTTGGTTTTCTTTCATGTCCTTTTGTAATGCTTAAGTCTTCAAGCTGTCTGAAGGCAAGTATTACTCAGTGGGCAGTATGGTTACTGTGCCACTGCAGAGCAACAGATGCTATCCAGTTGTGTAAAGGGGAGAAATAAGTACATACGCTCATATAAATGTACAGAATCTTTCACTTAATGCTGTGAGGGGTCAACATGGCCTGGGAGCTGTGTGTGACCCCAGCTGGGCAGGCTGCAGTGTCCCTAAACTGGCACCAAGCCCCAGCAGCCAAACTCCAAGAGGAGATGGGTGCTTTCCAGGCCCTTACAGCACCTTCTCAAATGGTGAAGAGAAAGACCATCATGTCAATGGGAATCCAGTATGACGAGCTTTAAAAGAGCTTTACTCCTACTTTAGGTCAAGGACACAAGGACAACAAATCAGTGAATTTCATAGGGCCCTTGGCTGCAGTGCCAGGGGTGCAGTTCTCAGCACTCACAGGTTTCCTTGACACAGCAGAACCTTTAGCTTGTAAACCACAGAATTTGGTGAATCAGTCTAGCTCTGTCCCAAGTCTCCCCACAAAATTGCTTTTTCTATCACTCCAACTCCCAAGAAAAAAGAGTAATTAATAGCAGGTTCGGTTACTGACTACTGCTGTACCTGATGACATGCTCTGGTGCCTGGACCATGCACTGCTGCAGGTGTTGAAAAGCAGAGAGAGTATATAACCATAGACTGGAACCTGAGATCAACGTTGCCTTATCATAGCAGGCGGCATTGATGAAGGATGCCTACTGAACCTACTTCCACTGTCACCTGTGTAAGTGTCCTGGCGTCGGTAGCTGGTGTGGTGCTGTGATTTGGATTTAGAATGAGAATAATGGTGATAACGCTCTGATGTTCTAGTTGTTGCTGAGTAGTCAAGGACTTTTCAGCTTCTCACACTGTGCCAGGTGCACAAGGAGCTGGGAGGGGGCGCAGCCAAGACAGGCAACCTGAACTGGCCAAAGGGATATTCCACATCGTGTGACGCCCATATATATTTTCAGGGAAGCTGGCCAGGGGAACTGCTTCCCGGGGACAGGCTGAACATTGTGCATTGCGCATTTTGTGTATTCTTGGTTTTTATTATTATTATTATTATTATTATTTTCTCTTCCTTTGTTGTCCTATTAAACTGTCTTTCTCAACACAGGAGTTTTACTTCTTTTTTTCCTTTTTTTTTTCTTTCTTCCATTCTCCCTCCCACTCCACTGTGGGGTGGAGGAGAGCAAGCAGCTGCGTGGTGCTTGGTTGCTGGCTGGGGTTAAACCATGACAGCAAGAAAGCTAAAGCACTTATTTCATAGACATAAGTTAAAGCCTACAGAACACTGGATTTAAGATGATCTTTTTAAGCAGAACCGTGTCTATAAACACCTGATTTTAAAAATGGTATACGACTACTGTTTTTAATGCCTTAGCTGCCTTCCCACTCACACATACATTTTTGAAATCTAGGGAAAAAACTTAATCTTGCACCTCAGGCAGTGGAGGTACAAATTTGTCCTCTGTATTTTAAAAACTGCCATAAATACATTATGCAGGTGGATGAATAAGCAGTCTTACAGAACCGTGATTGCTTATTATGGTTTCCAGGGATTTTACTTCTGCAGAAAGGTGGCAATTCACTCACCCCATTCTGTTGTCTTTTGTTTCAGTAATCATTGTAATCAGATTTATTTTTGAGGTTTTCTGATTTAGGTGAAAAGCAGCATGTAAATAACATGTACTGCTTTAAATTATTGTTCTGTAAACATTTTTAAGTCTTTAATTTTTAGCTGAAAAAGAAGACAGAGCGTACGTTCTTTGTGGACAAGACCATCATATGAGGAAATCACTTTCCTGGACCAGTACCTTGAGATACAGCTGCAATTTCTGTGCTATGGTGAGTGAAGATGACAGTAAAAGCTCAATTTAACTGAATTTCTGTTTCATAGGATATTCTGACATTTGGAAACTTGTTTTTCTTCTGAAGAAGAATGATTTGCAATGCCTTTGGAAATCCTGAAAAAGTCTGATCCACTTTAAAAAGCGTCATTCCCCACTTCTAGGAAATCTTGTATTGCATAGTTGAAATAAAGTCTTTGTCAAAGGCAAAGTGTCATTAACTTTTTGGAAATGTTTATTCTGTGCAAATCACTGATGAAAAAAGTAAACATCACAGAGTCAGACTGAGTGGCTTCTCTTCAACATTCTTTCTTGTGGTCCCAGAGGACAGCCATGGTGTGCTGGGGGAGGAGTGAGCATCACAGCAGCTGCTGCATTTCCCTCCCACAAAAATTTCCAGCACAGAGCTGGAGAAGTGCTGACTTTTCCCATGACGATGTGGCACTTTTTATTCCCTGCCACTAACGAAGTGATTCTGCCGTAGTGATGCTTTGCCGTTGAAGTAGGTGTCACATGGGTTCGAAGATCCTGAGGACACTCAGAGAGGGTCAGGGAAAGCACAAGCTGTAATAGCATGTCCCAGATAGGGAAGACAACAGTGAGAAATGAAGAGATAACCAGTATAGCATATAGGGATGAGACCTCAAAGGAAAGAAAGGAAGGAAAAGAAGCTCCTGCCAAAAAAAAAAAAAAAGGCGGGGGTGGGTGTTGTTTGGGGTTAGTTGAGGGTATTTCTCAGAAGTGATCAGTAGTTTTCTTCCTTTCAGGGAGTCTTGAACATCTTTATTTCTCTATCCCTGCTCAGTAAGAAGCTGAATTGTCCAAATTATTCTCACACCCAAAGTTACTACTGTAAGGAGTTTCCTGTTATAGTCTCCTACAGAAGCAACCTCTCTGAGATGTCTGATGTCTGTCCACTTGCCAAGAACGTACTAAAACCAGTAGTGGATTTCAGCCTGATTTGGTGTCTCAATGGAAATAGACTTCCAGCAATTTTTTAGAAGAGGGTAACAGGAGAGAAGAAGAAGACTGGGGTCTTGGACTTTCCAAAGTTCATTCCTTTAAATTCTGATCATTATTCTCATGACTTCTCATTCTCTTGCCTTTTTCTTTTTCAGTAGCATGACTTTGCAAAGCACACTACCTTTGCCTGCAAGTGATATGAAGCCATGTGAGGCAAAGAGCCTGTTAGTGAAGAGTTCAAGAAAAGACTGCCAGATAGTCCCATCTTCTGTGCCCCTTTGTTGCCTCAGTAGTTGGAGCTAAGCTAGAAAGTGCCTCACCACTCTCCTCCTCTATTAAATCTACCTCTGCCCATCGTAATAGCTCCTCTTTTACTGACTTTCTGCCTCCAGTAATAATAAACTCTAATTCCTGTGCTTGAAACCATTGAAGTCTTTTTTACTAGTCTTATTTCAGTTACACATTTTTTTTCCAGGTATATTGCTTTCCACAGTCCATCCTTACGTCCACATCTGCTTCTAACTACAGAAAGTGGGCTGGCTGCTTGTCCTGAGTTGGAAAATGTTTTAGCTTGCAACCTGCTTTTTCCATCTTAGATTTAAATACCTTATGCTAATATTAGATCTTAAACTCTTCTGATGTCAGCCATTAGCACCTTCTAGCACAGCATTCTCCACGGACATTTGTTTTCTTCTTTCCTGTAATCATCTTTAAATAATCATGGCTGATAATTACAGGTGAAAATGCTTTTTTGCCTTGTTGTGAGTTCAGCCATCTACAAACAATTTAGTATCTGTTTTTCAACATTTTTTGTCTACCATCAAAAATGAGTAATATTTTAGAATAAACCCAAGCATATCTCACACTGTAATGCACTTATCTTGCCATTCTTCATGTATTTCTTTTTTCCTGGTTTACTTTAATCTTACAAAATTTTGAAGTTTTCTTCTTCCTCTTCTTATGCAACTTTAGTACTGTCATGTCAGGCTCCTGTCATGAAAACCGGTAATGAAAGTACTGCTTTTTTAAAAAAAACCCTCATTCACTAATCATTGTGACATCTCATATTAACTAGTTAATGTATAACGGCCTTTGGACATTTATGAATCTGTCATTTCAGAAGAACTAAAATGAAGCAACAGTATTTCAGGAAACCGAAGAACAATTCACCAAGGACAAAATTAACATTATGCAACTGTTCCGAAAATATTCATTCTATACACAGAACAATACACTTTTTAAAAGCAAAAATCAAAACATACCAAAGATTTTACATATGAAAGCCTGGCTGCTTTCTAGGCAGAATGTCAGTTCTGTATTGAATCCTTACCATTCTAAGGGCCTCTTCCTTGCAATCAAAAAACTCTTTGAACAAAACAGGAAAACGCACTGACTAAATTTCTTAGGTGGTTTTTTTTAAGGTAGTATGCATAGTTATTTGCTAGTGATCACTTTATAGGAAAGCAATATATCATGCAAATAACTACTGGTTTTATGATACTCTTACTGCCTCATGCTTTACCCAACAAGTAGTCTCACAGATTTTTAAAGGGTTTTGTATTATTTAACTGGAGTAAGTTTTGAGACCTGAGTGTTTCTTACTAGCATGTAAAAATGCTAGATAAGAGTCTGAATCTCACGTGTAGTTTGTCACTGTCATTAGATGAAGTTCCTTCTAATACATTCAGCATGTAAATATAATAAAAAGTGCTAAAAAACCCTACATCACCAAAGAAGTTGTGCATGCTGGGAAAATACTTTATTTCACAAATGGAGATAAATTATTTGAAAACACTGAAGCGAGATGGAAATGCAGAATGTCCAAAAAAAGAGAAATATTGAAGAAAAAAAAAGTTAGAAGAGTGGCTTTAGAGGAACATGCGTGAGATGTGACCTGGCAACATCTCGTGCTATGATCCCTGAGTTTCTTTCGCACCTGTACAGAGTATGACAGAATCACAGAATGTCAGGGATTGGAAGGGACCTCAAAAGATTGTCCAGTCCAATCCCCCCACCGGAGCAGGACACCCAGATGAGGTTACACAGGAAGGTGTCCAGGCGGGTTTGAATGGCTGCAGAGAAGGAGACTCTACAACCTCCCTGGGCAGCCTGTTCCAGTGTCTGTCACCCTCACCGTGAAGAAGTTTCTTCTCACATTTAAGTGGAAACCCCTGTGTTCCAGTTTGTACCCATTGCTCCTTGTCCTATCATTGGTTGTCACTGAGTCACTACTTTTTTTTTCTTTCTTTTTTCTTTTTTTTTTTCCTTTTTTTTTGTGAGAGAAATACACCTCTTTTTACTGAGCATGTATGAGGGCAGTTTTCAGATAACCGTGCAATAGCAGTGCATAGCGGTAGTGGAAATGGGTCTGTGACCTCCGATCACGGTGGCCCACATGCAGGCTAGCTAGAGTTGCTCTTTGCTTCTGCTGTACATTTCTGTGCAGTCCCTGGTAGTTGTCCAGGTGCATGTTAAAGAGCTCAGTGTGGTATTACAAGTCAAATTAATTATTTAGTCTGTGTGAGTCTTGAATTCATTACCTTGTATCTCCACTGAGCACAGGGGTACGGCTGCATGAATAAATTACTGTGAGATAAGACAGGCCGTGCACTTAAAAAGTATCAGCTGCCTTGTGGAACTTGTCTACTTGCATGCTTTCACTCTTGAAAAATATGAGGGAATTTGGGGTAACTTGCCTCTCAAAGTTTATGGTTGGACTTGATCTTAAGGGTCCTTTCCAATCAAAGTGATTCTGTGATTCAATGCATGTAAAACATCTTGCAGGAAAGTTCCTGGGAGCAGTTACTACGAGGCAGCTGACATGCTCTGTATGTCCATACTGGTTTTGATGTTTTGATAACTTTGCAATGACTTCCGAAATATGGGAATGAGAAGATCTGTACACTGTTCTTACCATAGTGAATGTTTTGCTGCATTTGCAGCTAACCCATCAAAGAACTGAATATTCTTTAAGAGTAGAACATTTTCTGGCAAATACTCAGGATATTCAAAATTGACACTTTAAACTGTGGTTAATGAGGCTGAAAATGACCTGGAAATGTTGTTTACTCCATTCCTTATCCAAAGACAGGATCAACAATACATTTATCATTCTTTACAGAAGTTTGCCTAACTTTTAACATGACCTCTGGTGTGGAAACTGATGGTTTACTGTTCCACATCGGTCTTCCAACAACTTTGGTTCATTCAACTGTTCCTTGCACGCAACCAGAAGCAATGTTTTCCAGACTTCTGTCAGGCTAATGACTTCTCTCTGGATCTTCTTTCTTTCTGCACTCTATTTCTGAATTGCATTTCTGCAAAAGAGCTACATAATCTGTTGTTCACCATCCTGTCCACTTGATCACTCTCCTTTATTTTTAGAACCTTGCACTTGCTGAATTTCATCTCAGTTTTGGACCATTCTCCCAACTTGTCAGGAACAAATCCTACAGCCTATGCAGAGTCATTTGTAGCTTTGTATTACCTGTGCTTTCAACAGGCATACTGACCATCCATCATCCAAATCATAAATTGAAATATTGTACAGACTTGAGAAGTCTTTCAATTTTATCAGTGAATTCAATGAATTAGTCTCTCGAAATGAGTAGCCAAACTCTTTTTTAGCAGTGTCATTGAGAGCACCTCTGTCCTACAGCACAGATAACAGATTTACCAAACCTAGATTTGTGATACCTACCTTGTCCTTCTATCCACAAAGGCTGATGACCCTGTTATAGAAATAAATGTATTTTGGCAGAGTCAAAAAAGATTATACTTAACAACTCTGTGTTACATGCTCCGTGTTTCCTTGCTAAGAAATAGTTGGCTAATCAGTATTTTCTTTGTTGCTCTCCTTTTTAAAGATAGGCATGGTCTTTGGCTTTATAGAGTGTTTCAGTGCTATAGCTGTCTGAAATTGCTTCCGTCAGTTCTAGCCAACAAGATGCTGTTCTATGCCTCAGAAAATGATACACTCAGCTTCTTTTTTTCACTGATAGCTTGGTAAATAGGAATACTGAAAACAAATATCTTCCTCTTGATTTACATTGAACAAACTGGAAACACAAAATTTGTTTCCATTTGGATGTTGCTTTCATGGTGCTGATAAAAAAAAATTACATAAGTGATAAAGAAAGCATTATTCATTTTACAGATAGTGCCGAGATCAAATTAAAAATGAAAAATTTCTTCTGCTTTTCCCATAATGGTTCTTTCTGTGGTAATGTCCTTCTTTCCTGGCTATGATTGATCGCTTTTATTAATTAATTACAAGCTAGTTTATCTTATTTCTTTCACACACACACAGACAAAAAGTCATTCCCCTGTCAGTATATTTAGTAGAGAGTCTAGTCCACAGTTTACTGCATTAACTTTATAGTGAGTTGGAAGCACGTGGGGAAGACACTTATAATCCCTGGTTCTCAGAGCCAACTACAGCTAAAAGTAGACTTCAGATCCCTGGTGGGCTTTCTCTAAAGTGAGTAATTAATATTGGGTACTTTGTGTCTCTGTTCAGTGACTCATCTTCAGTGGCACTCTTGTTCAGAAACTGTAGACCATAATCCCATGAGTTGATTGTGGCATATTTGGGTCACTTCAGAGGTCAAGTTCGGCAACTGAATTCTCTGAGGGAAAGCTGGATCTAAATAATGGCTTCTTTTACTTTCTTGTTAGTTCCAGCACTCTATAACAGAGCAGGGCGTCTGATCTTATGCACTTTTTTTGTTCCTTTTACTTAGTCAATACATTGCACTCTTGTCTTATTTCTTTCCTATGTTTTATAATCAGAAAAAGTCAAAAGACAGTATTGCATTCCTCATTTCATTAAAATTCTTGTTGGTTATTACTCTTTCATCTTCTTTCTTTCGAATGCCTCAACATCTGAAATTCTCAAGTGGTTCCTTCAATGTATTTCAGTTCATGAAAACTGTACATCTAACCTGAGAATGTTACAAGTAATTTGTTCTTTCATGGTGTATTGCTTGATTTCATTTGTGCTTGAGTGGTGAATGTGCTTACCGTTGGTAAGCACCTGGTTTGAACCAGGTAAGTACCTGGTTTGAACTGTATCACAATTTATCACACATATGTGTGAGTGCCCTCTACCTAGGAGCTGTTTCAGGTGGCCCTCCTTATAGATACTCCCTTATCGTTACATCCCAGGGGCTTTTTCATTTGGCAGAGCTGAACCGGGGCACTGGGAAATGCCATTAAACCCATGCTTCGGACTACAAAAGTGTTATACTTCAGTTTAATTCATGCTGGTTTGAAGGTGAATTAAAGAGGCTACTGTAAAACAAAACAGAAGAGTTAATGTGGCTTTGAGGACCAGTTTCATTTCAGAGCCAGTTTCAAACTTGTCTTGTGCAGATATTCCACTATCTCCGTCTCTGCAACCAGCAAAACTGAAGCCTCTTAGTCCTGCCTGGAGTTGGGCTTGGCTGCAGCAAAGCCCAAGTCTCTTCCCACAGATGAAGGTCATGAAGCCACCCAGGGACTGCTCCTCTCACCTTCTGGTGACTGTGCTGACCTCACTTCTGTCCTGCATGGGTGGCAGAAGGAACAACACTGGATTCTAAATGGAGCCAGAGGCACTTCTGATGCTGTTTATGTGGTTGTTTTCTGTAGTGGTGGGGAACCAGCTGTACTGACCAAGATTTCTCTTGGGTCTGTGCTTTGTATTCCTAAATCCTTTAAGGTACCAGAGGCACAGCCAATGTACTCATCAAAGTGTGGGTCAGTTAATACTGCCCTACACTGCTGAATGTTTGAAGGTAGCTCAGTTCTGAGAAGGAGTTGAATGAGATTTCCTTTACAGCCTTAGTGTTTCTATTATTCTACATTGTTTTCTTTACAAAATAAAAGTAAATGAAGAAGAAAAGTAAATGAAAAAGAAAGCTTTCTAAGGGGACTTTAAATTTTGTCTCTGCTTTTCATTTCAAAAGTAGGAGCTGGTTTTCTGCAGTTGTTTGAATTGCTGTCCTTTGAAGAGCAGTATTGCACGCAGGAGGAAAAGTTAACTAGGCTGGGAGGAGAAGTGATGATAGTTGTATCCCAGTGTGGAGGTGTCATGCAGCTGCCCACTAACCTGCACAGGCAAACATGGACTACACATGCTGATGAATCATGGTAGCAACGTCTTAACTAGGCTGACATGCATCCCTAAAGCTATTATGGAGGCACTGAGTAGAAAGAAGATGGTTCTCCTAATTTGTGTTTATTTGATATTTTCTAACTTCTGCTAAATTCCAAAAAGTGGAAAATAAAGAAGTTCGAGGAAGGTGAAATAACAACATTGAAAGACATGGTTCTCATACAGCAGGGACACAGATCTGACATTGACACCATCTATGTCAATTGCTTCTTCTTAGCCCAAGCTGGAGCTGAGATAAGCATGTCTAAGAAATGGTCAAAGTCTGTCTTTAAATTACCAGGTAATAAGTAACATTCAATTAATAGCTATGTCCTAGGGATTTTGAAGAGGCAAGTTCCTGCTGAACTGCGTAAAATATGATGTGATGTTATGAAGCTATCATGGAGCTTGACATATGTCAGCACTGAGAGTTATGTGGCCATTGTAACAACCTCAGGATTGCAGTGAAACAAGTAAATTATGGTCCTATATCTTATGTGATTGTTATTATGGTCTCGAAGAAGTGAGTGAGCTTTCTTCTAACTGCATTTCTAATAAGTATTCTCGAGGAATTTTTTGCTGGTGAATGTAGCACCCGGCTTCTGTTTCATATATTACAATGAAATTAGTGCCTTGTACTTGCAAAATGTATCATCAGTCATGTGTAAATCAGAGATCAACAGCTCTGGTTTATTGTTATTCTTGCAATAAGAATATATTTTTTGAAGCTGGAATCATCCTGTTTTATTTTGCTGTTACATTTGGGAAAACTTTACGTGAAATTATGTTTGCTTCTTGGCCAGCAACAGGTTTTTCTGTAACAGCTTGGCAGGTAAACAACATTTCATTATTTCTGCACTCTGTTTCATTACATCATGTTAATCTTCTTATGGAGGTACAAATGAACATGAATTCAACACTGGAAAATAATGTGTGCTGAAAGACTATTCCTTTTGAAATATTAAATCTGATTTTTCTAATGTGAAGAGAGATCTGTGTACAATGGGCCTGAGTTTTCAAACAGAGCCAATTTTTTCCAGGAACTCAGCTTTCAGACCTAAAGAAAAGTGGGGGTTTAAAACTAAGAAGTGTCTAATTTTTTTCCAAAGATACCAATGGATTATGAAAGGATTTGAAGTATTGAACTCTTTTAAGATACGCGATCATTCATTTTGTGTCATGCTCTTTTGAAAATTGCCTCTACATTATGCATTCTTTACGGCTTGATCAATTTTGTGTCACACCTGTGAATTGCTATTTTCATAGAGATTCATAGCTGTAGAGCTGTTCTGATACAAAGCTTAATGCTTTTGAAATTACATTATTGTGTGAACAGATGTGTCTAAATTACAGACCTAGAAGTTGAGGAGTTGGTATCTCAAGTATTCGTTTTCTTTGTGTCATTTTCTTTAATTAAATCCTCCAAGGAGTTACAAATTCAGAGATAAACAGCAATTAATAATTCACAGTGGCCAGAGGGAAGGAACAGCTGGTTGCACTTCATTGCGCAGATCTAACAACTAACACATAGCTTGGACACCAAATTGAAGGAGTTGCTCACTAGCTGATTCTTCTTCAATTCAATCTCAGTTTGGGTAAAGTGGGTCTGTAAACATAAATACTTGTCTTCATAAAGCAATCTAAAGAATACTTATTTCTCTAACCATTGTCTTATGAATACAATCTAGAATCTATTCTGCAAGGCACATTGGTATTTTACCTCCCCAAAATGGGATTCTTTTTAATCATCTGGTGTGTAATAGAGAAAAAAACTCACTGTGTGTGTCCTTTTCATGTCTTTTCTGTGTTCTGGAGACTCACTGTGGTTATACACATGGTAGCCCTATTTCATTTCCTGGAGTTTACCACCATGGGGAGTGACTATCACAGCCATTTAGTCATTGCAAATGCAAATATAGTGTTTAAAAATTCTCTCATATTCAGGCTCTCTTCAGTCCCCACAAAGATTTCTTTTGCCTTCAAAACCCACTTCTTCCTTCCTGTGTCTGTGCCCTGGCTCTTGACTGTTGACACTTTCCCATTCGCCAGGGATTGACTAAAGAACTTTTCTAGGTTACCGACTTCAAATCCATCCAAAACGTTCTGCTTGGGTCACATCATGTCTAGAATTGCCTCTTCTGCCTTTCACATTAAATCCATCTTCAGCGGTCACATTTTCTAAGCCAGAAATAGACAGACCTGAAGTGGATATTCCTGCAGACTAATCTCCAATTCCAGTGATTTGCATTGACTTTTTTTCCTTTTTTTCCTTTTTTTCCTTAAGACGTACTAATGCAGTTTTCTTCAACTAATTTAGATCATAGAAACATAGAATATTTTGAACTGGAAGGGACCTTAAAGGGCTCATCTAATCCAACTCCCCTGGAATGGGCAGTGACATCTTCAACTAGATCAAGTTGTTCAGACGGTCTACTCTTGAAACAAGACAAAATTTTAGGAGTCATGATAGAACCTGTGTGACAAGGAGTTCCACAGCTTCTTTTGTTATTGCTTCAGATGATTTTCATCTGCCATCTGCTCTTTTAATTTAGGCTCACTTAGTCTTTTTACAGGACACAGCAATGAGCAGCCATACTTTGTTTACTTTTTCCATCCCATCTGAACTACACTTTCCTGTTGTATTTCTTCCTTAGTCACATCTTTTCCAATGTATAGATTCCTGATATACTTTATCAGTCCTCATGCAGAAACTACTTGATTTTCCTTATCCTTTGCACTTACTTGAAATTAAGACTTTACGATCTGTTATATGCAGTATAGACAGAACCCTATACAAATCCTAACCACTTGTTTACTTTGCTTCAGCAAACTAAACATGAAAAATATGTCTACATCTGAAAATGTTGACTGATACCCTTGAACTATTATTTTATCCGTATTAGATTATAAACTACATGGGCTTGGTACCAAGTGCCAATTTCCCTTTTGAGTATATCTGCATTAATATTGAATAATAATAAGTAACTGAATATGCAACCAATGTTTAAAAGTCACATCCATTATGTAGAGAGTTTTCATTGAAAATAGGTAAAATAGTAGCCAAAGAGTTCCAGAAAGGATTAATCAGCTTGATTTCCTGTATATTAGTAATAGTTTAAGTTCTGAACACTCAGTAGTGGGTTTTTTTTAAGATAATGTATCTCTTTGTGGTGTTTAACTGGACTTAGTCTGATGCTTAATGGTAAGAATTGAGCACCTTTGGCTTTTGAGCAGCAGTCAGAAACATCCCGGAGAGTACAAAAGGATCAGCTTAGCTCAGATACTTTGGTAGAAATTTCAGGCTGAATTTTGCACCAGCTAGGGGCAAGGATTAAATTTTGCACTAAATACAACATTTCTTACTGTTGCTAACATAATTTTATTTTGACATGTAGTAAGGACTATTCCAATTACTGGGCTATTCATAGGTTATTTTGAGGATTCTGAACTTATGCTATTCAAGATCTTCTTATATTTGGTAAACAATCTTTCTCCCTTTTTTCCTTTGGTTAATTTTTTCATAAGCGTACTGTTTCTTGTTCCATACACTTTTTCCCTGAAAGCATGCATTATTTACTTTTATTTGTCAGAATTCATCTTATCTTGCAGTGTGCTGAATTATAGATAAACTGGAAGGTTAGGTGAGCTGCCTCAAACTTGCTGAGAGATCTTATCTATTCTTATCCTGTTTCAGGAAAAAAACTGCTCTGTTAAGGTGGTTTTGGTGAAAGTCTAAAGTCAGCATTCAGAACATGGATATAACTTTTGAAAAATATTGCTGGTGACTAGGGTGACAAGTATCGCTAGGGTGCCAGAAAGAAGAAAGGGTAGAAAACACATATTCTCAGTCATACGACAGCAATGTGAAGTAGTTTCATTTTGTTTTGTTTTCAGAAGGATGAAGGCCTTTCCAGGAGTCAGTAAATAGTGAAAAAAAATGTTAAAATGAGATTATTTGTAGTTGTTGGAGAAAGCAGGAGGGTCTATCACCCCAAATTAACTTGTCTGTTTTGTTGGCTCAGGTAGCAGCTTTTTCTCACAGTATCTCTTTGAAACTCATGCCCCATGAAAACTGTGGATAGAACCTCCACATGGAGTATCAAGTCTTCACACATACGTTTGTTTGAGGTTTTTTTGTTTGTTTGTTTTGTTTTGTCATTTTGGTTTTGGTTTATTTTGTTTGTTTTCTTAGTTGTTGTTGTTTGGTTTTTTGTGGGTTTTTTGTATGTTTGGTTGGTTGGGGTTTTTTGTTTGTCTGTTTTTGGTTTTGTTTTATTTTTCTTCTCTCTATGTGCTTAATATGCAGTGAAAAGTAAGATTCTAAATTTGCAGGTAAAGAAACATGCCAGGAATCAAATGTTCTCGATGTTGAGGAAGTAATTTGACCCTGTCTGAATTCTCTTTCATAAAACACAAGCCACTTCAGAGCTTTTTTTCAGGCTGTGTAACACTAGTGAAGTGACGAGGTCACTGNAAAAATATTGCTGGTGACTAGGGTGACAAGTATCGCTAGGGTGCCAGAAAGAAGAAAGGGTAGAAAACACATATTCTCAGTCATACGACAGCAATGTGAAGTAGTTTCATTTTGTTTTGTTTTCAGAAGGATGAAGGCCTTTCCAGGAGTCAGTAAATAGTGAAAAAAAATGTTAAAATGAGATTATTTGTAGTTGTTGGAGAAAGCAGGAGGGTCTATCACCCCAAATTAACTTGTCTGTTTTGTTGGCTCAGGTAGCAGCTTTTTCTCACAGTATCTCTTTGAAACTCATGCCCCATGAAAACTGTGGATAGAACCTCCACATGGAGTATCAAGTCTTCACACATACGTTTGTTTGAGGTTTTTTTGTTTGTTTGTTTTGTTTTGTCATTTTGGTTTTGGTTTATTTTGTTTGTTTTCTTAGTTGTTGTTGTTTGGTTTTTTGTGGTTTTTTTGTATGTTTGGTTGGTTGGGGTTTTTTGTTTGTCTGTTTTTGGTTTTGTTTTATTTTTCTTCTCTCTATGTGCTTAATATGCAGTGAAAAGTAAGATTCTAAATTTGCAGGTAAAGAAACATGCCA
This sequence comes from Pampusana beccarii, assembly GCA_013399365.1. Taxonomy (NCBI): domain Eukaryota; kingdom Metazoa; phylum Chordata; class Aves; order Columbiformes; family Columbidae; genus Pampusana; species Pampusana beccarii. Next base: position 463,143 of record VWYH01008860.1, on the reverse strand, counting down.
GGAATCAAATGTTCTCGATGTTGAGGAAGTAATTTGACCCTGTCTGAATTCTCTTTCATAAAACACAAGCCACTTCAGAGCTTTTTTTCAGGCTGTGTAACACTAGTGAAGTGACGAGGTCACTGCTGAAATTAATAACATAGATTCTATGGAGCTTGTCATGAAGGGTGCCGTGAAAGTGCTTTTGACTGTGATTGTGATTGTAGAAGCTCATTGACTACATATAAAAAACATAAGCATCTCTCTAGTGAAGTAGTGTTTTCAAAGTGAGTAAGATGTGACAAGGTCATTTTGACATCTTGTAAAACTGCTGTTAGTCAGGAATTTCCAAACTTGCTATAGAGCAGAATATATCTTAATAAATACGAAATCTGTATACTCATCTCTTTGTAAAAATGCAGTAACTTATAGCAACCACAGCAGTAGCAATTGTATATAATTATTTTTAAATATTTTTAGGATAAAGGGCTGGCACATTTCTTTAAAAAGTATAATTTTAACTTTTATTTTTGTTTTCTGTACTCAGTTCCTCTGTAACATTCCTGTCTTCCCTCCCATAAAGTCTTCTCTGCTATGTGGGTTGCTTCTGATTATTCTAGCTACTTCTTCACTTTGGATACCAAGTATCTATCTGCTAATCTAACAGTACTTTCTACTAGTGCTTCCTATTACCTATTAAGAGTGGATGGGAGAGAAATCTGATTTCTCTTTCAACTGAGAATATAAGAACATAGTAATAAAACGGACCACAAAGATCATCACATCATTTCCCCTGGGAAGGGGAGGGATTTTCCTGTGGTCTGTTGATTCTCCCTCTCGCCATGTATTGCTTTTGGCTTGCCTCCTTTCTTCTTTTGGAACTGTCCCTAGATAGCAAGGAAGATTACATTTTGACTATAGTTAATACCACTTCATTCATTATCAAATCAATATTCTTAGCACTATTTACAGCTGTGGCTATTTTGAAATTTTTCCAAGGCCAGGTTACAGACACATTGATTAAAAGCTGATTATAAACCATAAACCAGTTTACCATTACTGTAAACTAAGAAAAAATTTAAAAATAACACAAATAATGATGAACCAGCTGATTCTAAATTTTCATTCAGGTTTAATAAATTAACATTATCCATAATGTGAATGATGGCATCTCTAAAAATACTTATTACTTTCAGCCCGACATTATATCTGTCAGTAGCAGTATCTATCAGAAGAAACGTCAGCACATCTGTACTGTTCGCTGTGTTTGCCTCTGCTAGAGCTTGGGGAAAGAGTGCAATGTATACAACAAACTGAGCATCTTTGTAAATCCTACTCAGACCGTTAGAAGTATTGATTCAGAGGCATTATTCTGCTAAGGAAAATGTATGAATCAAAATGGGAGCCTTTGCACCTGTCTGTCCTTGGCCATCATTTTTCCTGTGTTTTTTTTTTTGTGTAAGAAAGGATCCTATGGTATTGATTTATCAGTATTCATCTTTGTCCTTACTTCTCATCTTAGACGTAACCAGTTAATTCAGGAGGTTTCTAGAAACACAGAAAAAATAATTAAAATTTAAAGATTTTAGTTGCTTATGACTCTGTCAATGATATACAGGTTGGACATGTCTGTATTCATTATTTAAAATAATGTACACCCCCCTATGCTTTGATGGACTCTGTAGCTGACAAGTTCAGCTTCCATTTCATTTATTGCATTTCTTTATTTGTTCTACTTATTGCTTCCATTTCATCCTTCACCAACAGAAACATTCTAAAATACGTTCTTTATCTTGTTAAATAATTTTTCACTTGTCCCCATTACCAACATACTTCTGCAAGTCTCCATTTACAGAATATACTGAGAAGCTAATGTGAGTTTAACAGCAAAAGGCATCACTGGAAGAAAAGGGAATAAATTGTAGCCTTTACTAGGATTGTCCCTCTTTGTTGTATTGAGAGTTAAGCCTTTATAGCTGACTTCTCAATTCATTTTTAATAGCATGAGCTGTAAATGTGCAAACCTTCCTCAAATCTGCCTATTGCTGTTAAAAGTCTGGGTTCCTGGGGCAGAGATTTTAGTCTGAGGTGTCTCATTATTTAGACATCCAAGTGTATCTGCAGATGATGTATCATGAGTCAAATCCTGTGACCATAGCATCGTTGTGCCTGATTTCTGAAATCAATGAGAGTCTTACATGGCCAAAGTAAATGGCATAATATTGTCAGTTAAAGAAAACAAAACAAAACAAAATAACCCATATCCCTGGTGAGAGCAAGAGATGGAGTCCAAGGTAACACAAATTAAGGAACTGAACAGTGAATTAATAATTTTGAAATTACTGAATAGTGCTATCAGTGAAAAAAACGATAGTACTCTGTGTTTATACAATGAAAAAAGAAACATATAAGTATTTCCAGTCTTTCGTTTTAATGTTTAGATCAATTTCATTCATATGTCCAGTTAAAAAAAAATGCTATTTAGCAAGTGACTAATTACATTTACTAAGAATATTAAAAAATCATAGATTCATAGAATCATAGAACGGCTTGGGTTGGAAGGGACCTTAAAGATCATCTAGTTCCAACCCACCTGCCCTGAGCAGGGACACCTTCCACTAGACCAGGTTTCCCCAAGCCCCACGAATCTGGTCTTGAACACTTCCAGGGATGGGGCATCCACAGCTTCTCTGGGCAGCTTGTTCTAGGACCTCACCACCCTCATGGTGAAGAATTTCTTCCTTATATCTAATCTAAATCTATCCTCCTTCAATTTAAAGCCATTACCCCTTGTCATATCACTACTCACCCTTGTGAAAAAGTCCCTCTCCATCTTTCTTGTAGGTACCTATAGGCTGCTATAAGGTCTCCCAGAGCTTTCACTTGTCCAGACTTAACAACCCCAACTCTCTCAGCCTGTCTTCATAGGAGGAGTGCTCCAGCCCTCTGATCATCTTCATGGGCCTCCTCTGGACTTGGTCCAACAGGTCCCTGTCCTTCTTATACTGGGGGCCCCAGAGCTGGACGCAGTACTCCAGATGGGGTCTCATAAGAGTGGAGTAGAGGGGCAGAATCACCTCCTTTGACCTGCTGGTCCCACTTCTTTTGACACAGCCCAGAACAAGATTGGCTTTCAGGGCTGCAAGTGCGTGTTGCCAGCTCATGTTGAGCTTCTCATCAACCAACACCCCAAGTCCTTCTCCTCAAGGCTGTTCTCTGTCCCTTCTCTGCCCAGCCTGTATTTATGCTAGGGATTGCCCTAACCGATGTGCGGCACCTTGCACTTAGCCTTGTTGAAATAAATTATTATGTGAGAAAATTATTAAGTGCAAAAACTGGAACCAACTTATTTTAAAATGACAGGAAACAATAGCTAGGATATAAGAGAATTAGGTGCTCAGACACTAAATGTTGTCCTGTCATAGGTTTGAATTTACATTTATTTGCCTTTCAAGTTAAAACCAAGCCAAATCAAACCTTCCATTATATCAGATTTGCTCATTTCTTTTACTATCTTAAACCTGGCAGGACCATTGTGATAACCTTCTCTGATTTTCTGCATGAAAAAACAAAAATAAAATAAAGGCAACAGAGCATTAGCAAGTAATACCTGTATCAGGCTCACAGACAGCAGAGACTTTATTTTTCGAAGAAAGAGATTTAATTTTGATCCTAATATTAGAAGCCAAATGCACAAACTAGACTGAAAAAATGAAGACTGTATTTACTATGCTTTTGCAAAGCCATATGACTAACTCATTACTTCCACTCTAAAGTTTTCAACTTTGAAATGTTTATTCGCTCTATCTATATATTATAACCTGTATATAAGTGATATTTCTCATTGTGTCTGACAGATGAAAAGCGTTTTGTCAAACAAAAACTCTCACCATTCTCCTCCCAGTGCATTTTTCCTTCTGATTAAGAGGAAGATCAGTGAAGGAACTTATTCCTCTGTTGCTGATTTTTATCAGATTTCTTTTGATGAGGAAAAAAATCTCCACATAGAATACTCCATGCATTCTAGAGGTATTTCTTGTTTTCATAAACATCATTATGCTTCTCTTATCTTTGGTTATTACATTTGACAGATAAATAGAAACGTGCATTGGATTAAAGGTAAAATCAGAATATCGCAGTACCTTGGTTTTAAGCACCTAGTCCATAGACAGTATCTAAAATCCAAATTTAAGTAGATAACATCTTTACATATGTAATTTTCATATATTAATATATATAATTTACAAATTATTTATTATAGTTTATGGAAAACTGTAATTATTAATTATTACAGTTAACAGAAAACCTCTAGATGGTCTGAAATCCCCATGCAGCTGGTAAGAAGCTGCCTGAATTTAGAAAAACTGGTGAAAGGAAGTTTGCTGAAACCCTTCATTTCTTCAGAGCTTAACTTGACTCTGTTCTTAAGCCAACTGTAATCCACACTGAGCTCCCTACTATGCAAATAGTAACACTTGTCAATTAACTAAGGAAGAGTTGGGGTTTTTATTTATTTTTTCCTTTATGATGCCTCTTTTATTATTGTCTATAGCCATCTAATGGCAGTATCTTACAGAAGACATATACGTTAATTTACATTCTTCAGTCTGATGGAGGAAAAACCTCGCAACTGCAGCCTCCCAGAATGGCCAAAAGTACATTTATGGGGAGGGGTATTTCCCATCTCGCTATGGATGCTGTGTCATAAAATAGCCTTGAGGAGAAAAAAGTGGAAAATGGCGTTGTAGCTTTTCTTCCATATGAGTACAAGACACTTAAGGGTCCTTAGATGAGTTTCTCTTCCAAGTTATTTCCAAGGTCGGGTTTTTGTGTTTGTGTTCAAAGACTCCTGAATGCACGATGCTCAAAGGGCTGTTTTGAATTCAGGCCCACAGAACTGTCTCCGTCATGAGGAGATAACTGTTAATTTCCTCTTTTCCAAGCAAGCAGCCTCAGTGCCCTCCCTCAGCTTCCCAGTCCCAACAGAAAGTAGAGAAAAACACATGGATTCAGATGTCACCCATCTTGGCTTCCAGATTTCTGTGTATTTTACTGTTGCTGCCTGGGTTGCAAGGAGAAAGCGACTGCAACCTAATTTTAGGGGTTGTTCCTGGCTGTGCTGGGCCTGGACCATGCCTGTTGGATGGGGTAGGAAACCAAGCTGCCACAGCACTCCACCTCTCAGAACCAGTGAGGATGAAAAGGCAGCTTAGGTGGCATCCAGTAGCAGACAGATGTTCACCAGAGCTCTCGGGGCATCATCTGTTTTCCAAATAAACACTCTTACTCTGGTGGATCACACAGCTCTTGCAAGATTGGAAAAACTTATTTTCTTGGTTTTCTTGAGATACCAACCAAGATGGAAGTCTCACAGCAAAAGGCATTATCATAACAGTTTAAAAACCTACATCAGATTATGGTTAAGCAACATTCTTACACAATTTTACTTGCCTCCTGCTTGGAAGGAAATGGCAAATGGATGTACAAGTCCACAAGTCCTGTTGTAGTTTTATCCAAGACATTAAAATGAAAGGGCAAATTTTAATGTACCGATTTGTTCCTCTTCCTCTGAAATTTGAGTAGTTCAGCGGGTTTAATTTCTCTATAAAGAAATTTGAGTCCACATAGTATTAGATTAAGAATTAAGTGTTAAGAGTTATAATGAGATACCTGCTATGTGATTTCCAGCTGCTGAGCACTAATCTTGCTAGTGAAGCTCACAGAAGAAAAATGCAAAACAAAACAAATTGACATAAAGTCCATTTTAGTGATAAATATGTTAAACCTCTCCAGTCAACCACTGTGTATCATTGACTCATTCTGCTGACAAGTGAAAAGGAGAGCTGGCTTGCCCATGTGTTTATGACAGCTGGATTTCTCAGAAGAGCTGGCACAGGGGTCCTGAGTGCCTCCAGGGCAGGTGGACATCTCTAATCCCACTTATTAACTGACTTGATAAAAACATTGGAAGCTATAAAAATACAAAAAACTAGAAGAAACTGCAGAAATTACTCATTCTTTTTAAATAGGGAGGATTGATGCATTTAAGAGTGGGCATGTTTGCCAGCAGTGGCAGGTCTTTGAGCTGAAGCCTACCATTTTCTCTCTGAGGGGCAGTGGACAGTGCACCTCTCCCTTCTCCCAGACAAGTTTGAAAGCACAATCAGGACTTCCATCCCGGCTTTCCTCAGTTACAAAAAAATATTTTTCCATGTGGCCACTCATGGTGTTGCTAGACTGTCTGACATAGAGATAAAGAAGACTCAAAACCTCTCCTTGACAGCTGCAATTTGACACAGAGCAACCCCATTGGAATAGAATTTTCTAGATGCACATATCATGGTGTGTGTCCCTTCTGGGTGCCACAGTATAAACAGGATATAAAACTACTGGAGAGTGTCCAGGAGAGGGCTACAAAGTTGGTGAAGGGTTTGGAAAGGAAGCCATGTGAGGAGTGGCTAAAGTCAATTGGTTTGCTCAGTGTCGAGGAGACTGAAGGGAGACCTCATGGCGGCTACAGCTTCCTCACAAGGGGAGGAGGAGGGGCAGGGCTGATCTCTTCTCTTTAGTGACTGGTGACAGAACCCAAGGGAATGGCAGGAAGATGTGCCAGGAGAGGCTTAGGTTGGACATTAGGAAAAGGTTCTTCACCCAGAGGGTGCTGGACACTGGAATGGACTCCACGGAGAGGTGTCACAGCCCCAAACCTGGCAGTATTTAAGAAATGACTGGACAATGCCCTCAGGCACATTGTGTGAATTTGTGGTTGTCCTATGCGGTGACAGGAGTTGGACTCGATGATCCTTGTGTGTCCCTTCCAACTCAGGACATTCTATGATTCTATGAAATTTTCTTTCTATAGAGAGCATGGGGACTCTACAGAATAAGTGAGGCTAGTGTTTGCGGCCCCTTGCACTACAAGTGGATGTTCTACCTGCCATCTTGAGAGGATACACATTGTTTTCAATTTTATTTTTATAATCATCTTGTGTTGGCTTAGTTTGGTTTTATAGTTTATTGAAGCACACTGGAAAGCAGGAATTCAGGAACTGAAAAATGTATTTGTGCCTCAAATATAAACAAATGCTGCTGAAGCTCACACTTCTGAGCGATGCAGCCCTGCCAAGCTCCTGCCAAGAAAGCTTGCCTACGCCCAGTCTCAATGTGAGTCTCTCTGTCTGGCTGTTTCTGCTGTAAATAAAGTTACTCATTGGTGAACATCCCAGGAAAACTTGCTGTTCACATGCACAGAGAATACAGATCCTCAAAAAAAAAAAAAAAAGACAAAAAGAGGAAAGAAATGGGTGATGACCAGGTCGAACTGAATGAACTGTGAAATAATAGAACTGGATTACTGGATTTGTTTTCATTCCAGGACAATGTCCAGCTAATTAGTGAACCGTAAAACCAGACAAAAGAGCAAAAACAGTACAATTTTATCATAAAATTAAAACCAACAACCACCCTATCAATAGTTATTGGAGCAGTGCAGTGTTGTTTTGGGTTAACGAACTGATTTATATGTCTTGCTTGTGGATTTTGACGAATGCAATTATCTGGAAAAGAAAAAAAGAAGCAGTTGTATTTTATTGGTTGTGAAATATTTTTATCACTTCAGCTGAAGTACCAGTTCTGTAGACACTTCACACATGTAAGTCATTATAATAAAGTCAAAGAAGCTACTTGGATGCATGGGGTTATATACTGGTATCTTCAAGAGCAGGATTTTTTTTCCTTGGGTTTTACACTGGACTTTACAAGAATAAATCCCAGCTCATGATTACACAGCAGCAAGTAGTCTTAGTTACTCAGGTTGATATTTGCTGTAGCTTAATTAGGAATCTAGGCTGCTCAGGTAGAGAATGGAAAGAGGTATGTTCCTGCAGAGCATGATTCAGAGCTCCTCATTTAGTAGCCTAGTGATTGCCCAACCCACATGTTCTGAATCTTCTCCTGGAGATGTCTGCCTGCCAGAGAGGGCTGGGCATGTCCAAAGTCAGGACTTAGGAATGCCAGTTTTGCCCTCATGATCCTTTGGCTCAGCTCAGCATCAGGACTGAGGACAGCTGAGTTTGGTGTGAAAGAGCATTAGGCAGGCTCCATGTCTGTTGAAGCTCCTTTTATTAATTTTGTTAATATCTTGTTGGTACAGCCTTGCAGCCTCCATTCCTCCCTGTTAGCGTACCACAGTATGTCATTAAACCCACAGTATTGATTTTCAGACTCAGAATCCAGATTCTGCATCCCCCAAAAGGCAGCTTAGCTTCATCTGAAGAAGTCACCAGAAAGAGATCCCTCCTGTTCTCCCTTCAGCACAGGAACAGTCTAGTTTGCCATGACTCTTATTTCACCCTGGCTTTATGAGCTGCCAATACACCAAGTGGCTTATTCAGTCTTCTCTCTGCCTACCAGTCAGCTTCCTGCTAAGAGTAATTGGCTCGGCTGACAGCATCCCACACAGATTTCACTTGGGCAGATAAGGTGGAAACCATTAAAGGCGGTGTTTGGAAACCAGTAAGGCTTCCTCAGTTCGAGCTTTCCTTTGAAGGTCCTCAACCCTGATGGGAAGTGAGCTTTGTAGGAATTCAGTGGGCTTCTGAAAGATGCTCTGACCTACAGGACAGCAGCTTCCTCTCCAGCTTCCCTGATGCAATCTCTGCATTCTGAAATTTAAATTTTTATTTACCACATGCAGCTGTCTCTATTACAGTAGCAACCCATTCATCCTCAGCAAGTGGGTGGACTTTGTTTCTCTTTTCTGTTAATAGCAAAACTAGATTTAGCCACTGTGCATTTCTATTACTCATAACTGTTCCTAACAAGACAGCCACCCTTTTCTTTTTCACTTCTCTGGGTTTAGAGAAAAAAGCTTTACAGTGGGATTTAAATCTGACACTGATCACTGTTGGAAAAAAAAAAAAAAAGTTAATGACCAAGAAAGACAAAACCATTCCTTTGATTCAAAAAGTACCAGAGGTTAGTGCTTGTAAATCTATTATTTTGGTACAATCCTGTCATGTGGAGCACATGGATTTAAAAAAAAAAAAAAAGGATTGGTCTTTAAGCCAAGTCTAAGGCACTGTAATATTTCTGGGGAGTTTACTTTCTCTCCAGCTGATTTTTCAACAGGTCTGACGAGGATGTGAAAGATTTGATCCTAAAATTACTGAAATCAAAGTAAACGTTCCCAGCCGTGCCTGAACTCTGTTGATTCAGTCTAGATTATTAGTTGGATGAACCTGTTTCAGAATTGTTGGTTTGTTTGTTCCAATAAGTCATCCTCCATCATACGTAACTGACCACATTTCACTGACAACAGTGAACTGACCACATTTCCTCTGTTGCAGGCTGTCCCCAGGGTATTTTCTGTCCTTTCCATTTGAAAATCTCTTCCTCCAGACCTTTATGGTTTTCCTGGAATCAGTGTTCAACCGTAAGAGATTTGTTGGTGAAAACAAATAAATCCACATGGTATCAATCTAAGGCCACCCTCTTCATGAGGACGTTCCCTTCCATGTGTTGTTCTGTGAGAAAATCTCTATAAACTGCAGTTCTGGTAATTTATAGTCTAAGATTCATTGATATTTATGATTCCAGCTAGCATATCTGAGCTGTGGATTTAAGACCTCACCACCGTTCAAGTGTGAGGACCCCAGGGCTTGCCCCAGATGAAGGGACGTCTCAGCTGAGCAAGCAGTGAGGTGGGTGAGCTGGTACCTCAGCTCTTCCCACTTATAGTCCCTTGATTGAAGTGCGTTTGTGCAAATACACCTGAATCTACAACACGAACTTCACAGTCAGAGCAAGCAGCGAGGGAGATAGCTTAGGGGAAAGTAAAATCTTACACTGCCACAGCAAAATCCTTTATCGACGCCTTTCACCTCAAACAAGCATTGGATGTCATTGCACCTGCCATGCCATTTGAAGTTCTTCTGTGAAGGTCTGATCGATGGACCCACAGAAAAGCCAGTGTTCAGGTTATAAAGAATAAATTGGAAAGTTTCAAATACTGCTCTGTCATTCAGCTCAATATTTTGTAAAGTGTTTGCGCTAATATCGAGTTGAGAATTTTATTTAAAATTCATTAGTGTGCATTTCAAGGTGACTGCACTCTTTATTCTGAAAACTTCTTCTGCATTACTTCATTCAGTCCTATAAACACTTATGGAAAGCACTCTAAATATAAACTCCTTTTGCACTTCTCTCATTTAAATTGCTTTCAGGAAAATGCTGATATCAGGAAAGAGGCACCCACATCCATATGTTTACATTTATAGCAAGTCTCAGTCACTTTTCTAATGTTAATTAGGAAATTATGCTATTTGAAAAACCTGTAATTACTCACAGAGCAGCACTCTGTCTTCATATTCACTGCTCTTATTAATGTTTATGGTACCTACAAAAAATGCATTCAGATTCAGGGCTGAGGCACACCACTGAGGCAGACAATATAAATAAAAAGATATACACTTTTCCCTCAGGGTGATGACAGGTCAGAATGACCACCACTGGGCTGTGTATAATGCTAGGCAGGAGAGAACCACAAGATGAAAGCTGTGTTCCTGCTGCAGAAGCACACATCATCTGCCTGCAGGAGACCTCCTCAACTCAGAAATGGTTGTCTGAACAGGGTTAGTGACAAAGAGAGGTTCCCCTGCCCCAGACGCTTCCCAGGGGACATTTTTTCCAGTCAATCATGTTGACAGATGGGTCTGCATGGAGGAATCCAGCTCTCCTGGATGGTCGGTGGCGGCAGCTGTGCGGTGCAAGCTGATGCATCTCCTCTGGGGCAGCAGGGGATGGTGCCCTGCCAAAGGGTTGCTGTGTGTGGGGAGGAATATGAGGCTGCAACAGTTTTTGAGATTGGGAATTGAACTGGTTTGCCACTGGAACAAAAGCCAAGTCTTCAGCTGTTTGGAAGACACAGTCTTGTCATTCAACTTTTTCTAGCAAAATGAAGGTCTACCTTATTCTTCTCAGAAAGAAACAAAGACCGATCATGAAACCCGGGTACTTTCTATGCAAAAGGACATCCTCCGACATCTCAGTCCTTCTCAGGCTAGTTGTTTGTTAACTTTTTAATTGGAAATATTATAATCTATCAAAAGCCTTGGGCAGGTGTGAATAATACATCATGCGTAGATATATCCTATGGGTTTGCTCCTTATGCAGTAGGTCCAACCTAGTCATGTCCCACCATGAGAAGTGCAGGGTCTTTGATGCTCTGTGTGAGTAGCTACTTCCTCGGCCAGTTGCTGAGGTCTCTCTTTAGGCATCAGTGTGATGTATATAATAAAGAATAAGTGCCACTTTGTGCACTTGAGAAGTACTGAAAGGTTGCATGCTGCAATTAAAATGTTTGTTGAAAATCAACAAGATGTTCACGTTTGACATGTAATTATACTGTTGGGGGGAAAAAAGTTGTTCTGATTGCTGCTAACTCTGGGAACAGTATTTAAAGTACATTTCGTATTGACTAGATGGTGTCTATTGTCTCAGTGAGAGATGGCTTTTTACAGTGCCATGGAGTAGCTTGTTCTTGTTGTACAGCTCATGAGTACATCAGGAATAAAAGGTAGTCACCTAATTACAGAGCAGGTACAGTGTTATTAGTGACGCCTAGTTCAAAATGGAACCATAATTATGCATGAAGATCACTCCAAGAAACACTTAATTGCATCACTTATTGCTAACAACTTATAGCTACCAGCATGCTGCTGAGTGATAAAAAGCAATTCTTCCCCACACACTCCTGGGTCGTATAATATGCTGAATCTCTGCCAGGATGGAGATTGAGGAAAAAGGTGTACTTGTAGCAAGGGCTGAGATATAGCTCTTTAGAATAGTACATTTTCTCTACAGCCAAGTGGAACTGCTTACATGTTTTTTATTGCTCAAAAAATATCCTCTCTAAAAAACAAAGCTTCTCCCAATGATTCTTGATATTGTTTGGATTTTTTTCCTCCGTTGTCAAGCGTGTAGCACATAAAACAAATTACTAAAAAGTGCAGTTATAAAACAGATTGTACAGATGTTTTTGAACATTCTGTTAGAAATTCATACATTCGTATGTTCACGTTCACATATTCTTATGGTTTAGTGTGATTTCTTAGACAGGTTTTATTTAAAAAAAAAAAAGTCACATTTTTAATTTAATGATTCTGTAAAATAATCATGAACAGAAGAGATCCATACTTAATTTTATCACATTTTGAAAAAAAATCCTGAAATTTTCGGTTCACCTTTCAGCGTGTTTCAACTCTATGAAGTGTATTGAGTTTCGTGATGAGAATTCTTAAGGAAAGAATATAAACGTATTTATCAAACAACTTAAGGATGATTTTCAAATTAATCTTTTACTTAAAAAAACTTCAAACTAATATACGTAAAAATAAATGTATCTGCTGTACACTTTGTTTAGACTTGCTATTAAGAATGTGAATTTTTGTGATTGAAGAAGAAAATACTGGATGTGCACATTTAGATATTCTTTTTTGCTTTCTTGCTTCAGATAAATATTTACAAACCCATTATAATGAAGATAGCCCTATATCATAAGGCTAACTTGAGTTTTTGCTTTTAAAGGCAGGAGATAGAGACCAGGCTATATATTTGATTTTACTAGAAACATCGGTGTTCTATTTTTTTGTAATTTAATATAATTCTGTACACATTATCTAATTTTCCCCGTTTTCTTTTTATATGTTTGCAAACATTATTATTACCTGGAACCAATTGTATTTATTTTTCTGCAAAACTTCGGGTAAAAAAAGGCAGAACTTTTGTCTTTCAGTTTTCCAGTACAGGGAAACTAGGAAGCATTCTTGCTGGGAACAAGATGAAGCAATAATTTCAATTTCTTAAACGGTCAAAATCCAGGTCTGAATCTGACCTTATCTTTAAGTCCTCACAAGGGAACGGTGAAGAGTTACATACAATGGTCCACCCCTTGGATGCTAATTCCAGTTGGCAGGTGTCAAGCTACAGAAATACCTCAGCAATGGCATCTGTTCCCTAAGGAAGTCAGCATCCAGGGCTGGAGGCTTTGCTTATTGCCTCGGGGCCTGCCATAGTGTTGTCCCGTCTTCCAGATTTCCTTTTGCTTGACTGTTTCCTTTATTTTTAACTCCCATGTCTGTCTATGAAATGAATATAACATCCACCTTCTGGAAATGGGAAACTTTGGGAATTCTGTAGGATACGCACATATGCAAAAACATACACACACACAGAGCATATATTTGCAACCTACATATATGTATACATATTTACAACTAGTTCCATAACCCAGTTTATTCTGAAAGTTAAACTGTGTCTTTAAAAAACTGCCTGGGGAATGAAAATAAACAAAGAGAACCTGATGGCCCTCCAGATGCCTTCTCAAGGAGTCTTAGCAGTGGGGAGAAAATCCTCGCACAGCTGACAAAATAGATGATCCAGTAGTGGGAGATGTATACTTAGATCTTACATCTGGGAAAGTACTGTGGGTCATGACACCCCACATGCTATAACCCAGTGTCTGTTCTGAGGGCAAAGGCATGGGTGGAATGGGGAGAGCCTTGTGTTTGCTCCCAGAATGGAGTCAGTGCCTTGGACAAAGAGAGAGCTATTTCAGTAAGGTTTTGCAGGCAATTAGCCTAAAATTGGGAAAATCTGCCTGCAGCTTATACCAGATGCTTTCTGCAAAAGAAGTGGGAGAAAAAAAAATTGAATCACATTTTAAAAATTATTTAATAGTTATACACAGAAAAAACAAGATTATTTCTTCTGAGATATGGAGTTTCTTCAAATATAGCAGAAAGAGAAGTTAATAACCACTATCAGGAGGTATGTGTGTCTCTCTGGTAATCTCCCTGAAAATGCGTAACGTCAAAAAGAGATGAAAAAATTGTAAGTGAAAACCTCTGTGAGAAGAAAGGGAAGCAGAAGATCTTCAATTCACACCACTCTACAGAGGTGAGGCTTTCAATGTGAACCAGAGCCCTTATATATCAGTAACTTGAAAAAAAGACATAAAAATTGACTGAAGGGGGTGGAAGGGAAGTGCATTATACGGAGGACAAGAAATGCACTATGAAATTGCAGTCAAATATATAAATCTGTGTGGCTGTAAATGACTTCTCAGTGTGGTGTTGTAGCCATGTGTTTCTTGGCATTTTCACAAATGGAAAAGCACTGTTTCCTGAACTGGCAATTGATCTGCTCCCCAGTATTAATGTTAGCATACCTGGGACTTCACAGCTGCTAGCTTTGTGGCTGTCCAGTTTATAAGAAATATTTTGATTACTGCATAAATTAATCCAGATTCTGTCACCTTCGATCATCTTACATGGTATCAATTTAATAAATAGGGTCATTATGTTTTTCTGCCAAGTTGCTCTTCTTTGTCTCCTTGGCTCTGGCTTTTCTGCCTTTAGCACCCAAATTAGATGCTTCGCCTCGTAAATCCTGCCTGTCTGCCCATTGCTTAAACCATGCATGAGACAAGCTCATGCTTTCAAAATCAGGGCCAGGCTTTACAATATTCCAGAGCACTTGTTAACATCTGCCTTACAGAGTAAGCCAAGTCTTGCCCTAAATGCCTGACTGGGGATGCTCTGAGGGCTGCAGTGCTGCCATGGTGGGACTGGGGGCTGCTCTGCACCTGGATGTTCTGTCGGCAGGGGCAAGTTCACTAGGTATGGCAAAGTACATTTTCAAAAGCATTTAAGATGACTGTATCTAGCAGATATTCACATGGGGATCATTAGGCTCCAAGCTTACTTTCCTCCTCCCTATCCACATTTTTTTCTGGTTCTGCCACATTTCAGAGTTCCTTCTCCAAACCAGAAAACAAAAGAGCAAACCCAAAGAAACAGGAAGATTTCTTTAGCATATTCAAAATTACGCATATTTCCTAATCCTGACATTTTACTTGATTATTTTTTATTCTTAATGTTTACATGGTTTCCTAAGGAAATGTTGTCATACTTGTCTCTCAACTCCCATCTAATAACTTGCATTGGCTAGTTTCAACCAAAAATGAAAGACGCGTAGAAGTCTGGACCATTGCTTTTACTAATTCTATTGAAGAGGTTAAGGAAAGATAACCTAAACTAATGTCACTGTTGAGGAAAGACGGGCAGAAGGTAACTGCTGTAGGCTGTAGGTCAGTCAGCACAGTTACACTTCCCTGCACTGCTGGGAGCACAGATGTGCTTCCTTACACACTCAGGCTGCTGCTCTGGATTTATACCCAGCCAGCTCAGTTCTGTTTGTACATGCTCAGACTGACATGCTTTTGCGTTATTGAGAAAAATCCAAGAGCTTTTAATATCAATATATGAGAAAAGAACAAACTATTAAACTCTGATTTAAGGAATAGAAAATGGGTAGTGGTTTTGAGGGGGCAAATGTCACATTTGAGAAGCAGGAATATTACAGCCGTAGATACTTATTGTCTCTGTTCATATGCCTATTTTCAAACAATTGATTTTTAAAAATGGTATTATTTTTAAGTATGCATGATCCTTGCCAGTGTCTTTTAGCTGCTCTAAACGTTTCAATCTGTGCATAGCTAACAGAAACCTGTGATGCCAAAAGCTCGTCAGACACAGAAGAATTACAGTAAGAATGATAGAAAGGGAGAACTAAAAGTATATAATGATCTGAATTAAAAAAAAAAAAAGAAATTGTCAATGGAGGCAACACTTTCCTGGTTGGACAATCATAAGGAAAAATGTGTAAAAAATTAGACAAGAGAGTCCAGAGTTGTGAAGATGGCATATATATATATATACATATAATCTTCAAAAACTTTCTTCATGGAGACAATGAAATGCCTAAGTGACATAGTGAATATTAAGTGGCTGAAAGGTCAAGAATTTGTGAGCAGTCTCGATCGGATCATCAGCACTGAGATGAATGAACCCTTTTCTGCTCAGGTTTATATCATTTACCATGTCTGCACCCCTGCAGTCACTGGCCATCACATGTATGAAGTGGATGTCCAGGAGGCTCCATAAATACAGCTTCTACACCTACCCCCAGAGCTATTAAGTCAGAAAACTTTTCCTAATCTTAATAATGAATTTGAAACATTTACCATGAAAGGCCAATAGACGCAAAACCGCAGTGTAGCATAGGAGGAGACATAAAGAACGTCACCAATGTCCTACCTGCCTGCAACAACAGGAAATTTGTTGGGTGAAGATGACCAGGAGAACAATCTCAGTGAGTGGATCCCCTTTCATACCACACAGCAAGGCAAAACCTCAATAACCTGCTACACCTGACAGTCTGACCCAAGGGGAAAGTCCTGTTACTGAAAGGGCAAATGGTTTGGAACAAAGGATAAATGGACATCAGACGCCCTGCCCAATACAATTTGTTATAAAAGTGTCCACAAACAGAATAACACTATTGTCAAGCAATGTGTTGTTTGCATTATGACTAATTTGTTCCATTTTTTGTTTATTTTTTCCATTTCTCTCAGAGGTGGCCACCAACACTATTTCTGCAGGAAATAGTCTTCTGTGCCTTGTTTACACTGCTTAAACACACAGTTAAACTAGTGAACCAGTGTTTCCTCTAAGACACATATTTATCTATAATGCTAGCATGAATGAGTACATCTTGGGAATTCTACTTTTAAAAGATATCAGAAAGATGTGCTCTACTGAAATATCTCAAGACCACTGACTTCTACTAATGACTTTTGGGTTTCCTTGTTTTTAATCCCAACTTTGATTCCATTCCTGTGGGATGCTAAATCTTGGCATTTGACAGTTTTACAAAAAAATGTGGGTTTTTTTTTGTTTCTTTGTTTTCGTTTGTGAGATTTTTTTGTCTGTTTGTTTGTTTTAATTTAGAGGAATGCAGCATAAGGAATGTCAGAAAAATGAGGACATGGCTTCACAGAAAAAAACATCTAATGTTGAAACACAAGTATTCTTGAATATCGTCACGAAAATTTCCATGGAAAAATGTAATGAAAAGTTACTGTACTGAACACAGAAATTTAGTCTATCAGCAATTAGCATATCAAACAGATATGCATCCTTCTGTAAATGAAGAGCACAGTGCCTCTTATGAATACAGCTGACCAAGGAACAAACATCTCACAAGCATAAACTGAGGTTTCAACCTTTGTCTCCATCCTAATGGGTCTTGAAAATAAATGCCGTTGTTTGTGGGGATTTTTTTAAGAGAAAGTGCAAGAACTTCACCTGTAGTAGTGGTTAGGACAGATTGGTGAGATATAAGAAAAATTCTTGACCTAAATCAGGCAGTACAGAAGTTTAAATCTCAACTTCTTTCGTCCCTCCTGGAAGATCGGTCCCAACAGAGCATGAAGAGGGTGATCTTTCTACATAGGAAAGCTAAAGACAGAAAATTTTGATGACCTTCTTGCTTGAAAATGTTATCAAAACAGACACAATCCTACTAACAATTTTGGTTTAGTGGATTGATACTTTCACAGAACCACAGAATCACAGAATGTTAGGGATTGGAAGGGACCTCAAAAGATCATCTAGTCCAATCCCCCTGCCGAAGCAGGACACCTAGGTGAGGTTACACAGGAAGGCGTCCAGGCGGGTTTTGAATGTCTCCAGAGAAGGAGACTCCACGACCTCCCTGGGCAGCCTGTTCCAGTGTTCCGTCACCCTCACTGAGAAGAAGTTTCTTCTCAAATTTAAGCGGAACCTCTTGTGTTCCAGCTTGAACCCATTACCCCTTGTCCTATCATTGTTTGCCACCGAGAAGAGCCTGGCTCCATCCTCGTGACACTCACCCTTTACATATTTATAAACACTAATAAGGTCACCCCTCAGTCTCCTCTTCTCCAAACTAAAGAGACCCAGCTCCCTCAGCCTTTCCTCGTAAGGGAGATGCTCCACTCCCTTAATCATCTTAGTTGCCCTACGCTGGACTCTCTCCAGCAGTTCCCTGTCCTTCTTGAACTGAGGGGCCCAGAACTGGACACAATATTCCAGATGTGGTCTCACCAGGGCAGAGTAGAGGGGAAGGAGGACCTCTCTCGATCTACTAACCACCCCCCTTCTAATACACCCCAGGATGCCATTGGCCTTCTTGGCCGCATGAGCACAGTGCTGGCTCATGGTCATCCTGCTGTCCACCAGGACCCCCAGGTCCCTTTCCCCTACACTGCTTTCTAACAGGTCATTCCCCAACCTATACTGGAACCTGGGGTTGTTCCTGCCCAGATGCAGGACCCTACACTTTCCCTTGTTATATTTCATCAAATTGTTCCCTGCCCAACTCTCCAGCCTGTCCAGGTCTCTCTGGATGGCAGCACAGCCCTCTGGCGTGTCAGCCACTCCTCCCAGTTTAGTGTCATCAGCAAACTTGCTGATAGTACACTCAATTCCCTCATCTAAATCGTTAATGAATATATTGAATAATATTGGCCCCAATACCGATCCTTGAGGCACTCCACTAGTTACCGGCCTCCAACTGGACCCTGCCCCATTGACTACGACTCTCTGGCTTCTTTCCTTCAGCCAGTTCCCAGTCCACCTCACTACCCAATCGTCCAGTCCACACTTCCTCAGCTTAGCCATCAGGATGCTGTGGGAGACCGTGTCAAATGCTTTGCTGAAGTCAAGGTAGACCACATCCACCGCTCTGCCATCATCCATCCACCTCGTTATTTCCTCATAAAAGGCTATGAGGTTGGTCAAGCATGACTTCCCCTTGGTGAAGCCATGTTGACTGCCCCTAATAACCCTCTTATCCTTGATATGCCTTGAGATGGCACCAAGGATAAGGTGTTCCATCAGTTTCCCAGGGATTGAGGTGAGGCTGACCGGTCTATAGTTACCCAGGTCCTCCTTCTTACCCTTTTTGAAGACTGGAGTGACATTTGCTTTCCTCCAGTCCTCAGGCACCTCTCCCATTTCCCAAGACTTGGCAAAGATGATGGAAAGTGGTCCAGCAATGACTTCAGCCAGCTCCCTCAGCACCCTCGGGTGCATCCCATCTGGACCCATGGATTTATGGGTGTCCAGGTTGCTTAATTGGTTTCTAACCCATTCCTCATCAACTAAGCCATTCTAGTGGTCACAGAATTACAGAATGGTTGGGGTTGGAAAGAACCTCTGGAGGTCGTCTGATCCAATGCCCCTGCCTAAGCAGGGCCACCTACAGCCAGTTACCAAGGACCATGGCTTTTGACTGTCTCCAAGGATGGAGAATCCACAACTTCCCTGGGCAACCTGTATCAGTGTTTACATGCTCACAAAAAAAAAAAAAAAGTTTCCTGATGTTCAGAGGGAGCCTCCTGTGTTTCAGTTTTCCTCTACCGCCTCTTGTCCTGTCACTGAGCACCACGGAAAAGAGCCTGGCTCCATCTTCTTTGCACCCTCCCTTCAGGTAATTATACACACTGATAAGGTCCCCCCTGAGCTGCCTTCTCTCCAGGCTGAACAGCCCCAGCTCTCTCAGTCTTTCAGCACAGCAGAGATGCTCCAGTCACTTAATCATCTTTGTTGCCCTTCATTGGACTCTCTGCAGTCTGTCCATGACTCTCTTGAATGGAAGAGCCCAGAACAGGACACAGCACTCCAGGTGTGGCCTCACCAGTGCTGAGTTGAAGGGAAGGATCACCTCCCCTGACCTGCTGTCAATCCTTTGTCTAATGCAGCCCAGGATACCATTCACCTTTTCTGCAGCAAAGGCACATTGCTGGCTCATGTTCAACTTGGTGTCCATCAGAACCCCAGGTCTCCATCTGAATCTATAATCACCACTAGTATCTCCACAGCATTTTCTTTTCTAACCAGAATAGGGTGAAACAGGGTATTTTCTCTCCGTTATGTCAAAACCTCTTTCTGCTGCTCTGGGAAGCCAAAGAGGTATAAAATGATTACTTGTACCTCCAGTTCAAAGCCCATCCTCTTCATGCTGCCAGAGTGGTGCAAAGGGAACTTAGTGAAAATGTAAGTGAAGTCCATTACTTGAATGTCATGCTGATAATGAACCACTGCATGGACTTAGCTATAGTAATTTTAAGAGCCACAGTGGTTTAAAAGTTACTCTTGCAAAATTCTTTTCTTTTTGATCTCTTCCTGCAAGAACAGCAGCGATTTCCAGCCGAACAGTTGTGCCCTGTCAGAGCTCTGACCTTACATGTACTCTGTTTTCAGGGGATTTTTTTTTTTTTACACTGTTTTAACTTGTGCTGTTCAAAATCACCTGTGAAGCATATTCTGCACTGGCACACCAGTCCTGGAAGATCACCATGCAGTTGGCTTCGTCTTCCCTGCAGGAATCACTGAAGATGTGACAATCTTCTCCTGGTACTAGAGATGAGGGACAAAGGCACCTTTGATGGGATTCTTTTTTCTTTTCAAAACACCAACCCTACTGGTTATTACTTGTTTGCACAGCAAACAGGGGGAAAGAATGCACTAGAAATAGTTGCTTTTCTTCCTAAGAGAATATGAGACATTAATTAGGGTTGAAACAATTCCAGGATCTGCCAGTAGTCCATTTTCTTCTTACAGCGTAGTTGGGAAGGCACTAAATAGAGAAAGTTTAGGAAGACTAATCCTTGTTTTGCAGATGTAGTTTCTTTTTTTGGATGCAAGCATCATTTTTTCCAAGTCACAACAGGACAGCAGTGGAAACCAGGTCCCTAAATGCCTTTGTAAATCAAAGTGAAACTGTAAGTGAAAGTTAATGGGTTCCATGCTTAAATATGTATGTCTCTGAAAATTTCCCTCACCACTCACTCTAATATAAATGTGTGAAGGGAAAATTGAGGATGTTACATATTTAGAGTTCAGTAAAGCACTTGGCACTGTGTTCCATGAAATCTTGCTGCTAAATTGATTCAGATTGGCTTGGATAGCGGCACACTCATGTGGGCTGAAAACTGCCTGACAGATTGTAAACATGTGGCAGTGATAAAGAGTCCTCCTTCTACAGTGTTAAAGATATGTGTCTAGTGGCATATACTATAGGGACTGTGACTAATCAAAACTCGTTACATTATATTAAGAGTATGAACATCTTCAACGTTAGCTGAAAAGAGAGACCTAAATCTGGAAAGACTGAAGTATATATGGCTTTGCAGAGGTTTATTAATCTTTTTGAAGTTTAGAGATCAGAAGTCCTGAAAAGAGTAGCTCTAAGAGATTAGAAATAAGATTATTATTAATTAGGACAGGAAAACAAACAAACAAAAAAACACCCAAAGTACGTAATAATAAAAAATGCAATGAGAGGCCGTAGGCTGGAAAAGCGTAATGGTTTATTGAGAATAATATGATACGGGAACAAAATAAGACAGTGACTTCAGAATGTGTATAGAAAGTTAAGATGTAATGGACTAATTTTGTTCTGATGTTAGCTATTAACCACGCTGATTATAACTATTTCATTACTATTGCTTGAAATCACCTTCTTTCTCCTATGGAACATTAAAAAATCAAACGGCTCTTCCGTTGTGTGGTGGAACAGCAGTTTGTGTAGTGAAGCTCTGAGGCATCTCTTGGTGTTGCAGAAATATGAGTAACACAGACACCTTTTCTCTAAAGCTCCAAGATGGCTATATCCTTCCTAAAGACTGCATTCTTCATATTACCTGAAACACATCCAAGGAAATTCAAAGAAGTACAACAAATAAACAAAAAACTGAACTGTGTTTGACTGCAAGAAAAGACTGAAACAGCTGAACTTGCAGAATTTTCTACAAAATGAAGAGGTACTAGCTGTTTTCCTCCTTGAAAATATTTAGAGCTATTTTATTCCTTTACAGGCTCACTGAAATCTACTGGAAAAACTATGAGTAAAAATAAACATTTTACATACTATTGAGCACTTAGCACTCAAAATGTGTGTTTTGCAAACACAAAGACAAACACAATCCCTGGACTGAGTAGCATGTAAATCAAGAATTGTTCTACAATCATTTCACTGTAGTTTTACCCTGATACAACATTAAGATACATCAGTTGTTTCACAGGACCCTCACGAATGCTACATCTTCAGCTGGGTGATAAATCTGAGTTCCTCTTCAATGAAAAAGGAGTTATTTACTAAAAAATAATATTGCCTAAAGAAACAGGTACGACTGATAATTGGTAAATGTATAGCTTGATGACATAACGACACTATGTATTTGCATTCTCACTAACATGTCAACGTGTGCAAAAACCTGTTATTACACCCACGTCTTGGGAGTTTCATAGCAGGTACAAAGTATGCAGCCGTTTACCATCAAAAATTCATGTTAAAAGCTGGCAGGTAATCATGCACTCACAGGTGTTTAATGTAAGCTTTTACTGATAGGTGTTGGGGGGATGCTTCTGCTTCACATTTTAAAGAGAGGAGAACATGTAGGTTTGATCTGTCAAAATGTGAAGTCTTTCTGGCAAATGGCTTTACATACTCATGAAGGGAATTGATCAAGTGGGTTCGAATACAAGGTAAAGAGAAATGCCATGACCTCCACCAAACTCTCAGCCAGCTGGTTAATAGACAGTAGCACTTACCAGTCTGTATTTGGGTAGTTTCACAACAAACAGGCCAGCTTGACAAAATGGTTGTGAACCAGTTTTGAAACAGAACTTTAATCTGAATGAAGCAAAAAAGAGTATCTAGGTTAGTTCACAAATTAATGTAACATACATTTGTATAGCTACATTGCTATTTCTACCCATTTTTTCAGATATGTGGACAATAAACTCATGAATTGGCAAAATAACCTGTTTGCTTTTAGCCTGGACTGGCAAGGCAGAGAGGTTTTCTTGTTAATCGTCATCCATTATTGCTTAGCCAGCTGAAAAGAACTCTGATTATGACACTCCTTGCTTTCCAGCACTAACACTATAAATTGAGAATAATTAAAGGCAATCAATGATGAGAAAACTAGAATGCTGCAGTTTATTCTCAGTGTGGCCAAATATATACATTCCCAGAGGGGAAAAAACCCTTAAAATTCTAATTTTTTTTTTTTGTTACTTGGATCATCCAAGGACAGAGGATGGAGCTAGCAAAAATAAAATAAAATTAAACTCTAGATATGTATATATAAACCAAACTGCAGAAAGAGAAATAAAATACAAATAAGCAGCTAAACCAAAGACTTAGACATTTTTCCCACTTAACACAGATACATCTTCCACATTCAACATTTTGGATATAAACTTTTTTTTTTTCCATTATTTTGTTTTAATTTTATTTTTTTATCAGAGGAAAGCACTATCAGCTTAAACAGAAAGGATGGTTTGCCCTTGTCTGTAGACCCACTTGGAAAAGTAAGGTACGTGCTTAGTCACTCCAGTTTAATCTTGCTGAGTGCCTTTGGGAACCAGGAAACTGAGGCTTCAGCAGAGCTGCTGGCCTGAGCTCTGCTGGAAAGCTGCACGGCCAGTGAAGCCTGAAATCAAGAAAGGGAACGGGTATGAGCCCATCACCTCTCTGCTGGAGAGGGCAAAACACCACCCTCAGATCTACGTATTGTTTTGCCGTTACCTGGAATCATCAGGAATTTCGTCAGATTAAAATACGCAAAACTGGTTTTGTACCACATTTGAGAAGGAATAGGAATAAAGCTTGCAAGTCAGGAAGCCTCCACGTGCCTCCAGCAGTCACTAAGAATGCTGGTCTTATAAACCAGCACATATTGTTTCATGAGATTCCAACTCTTGTTTCTGTTACAAGATTGCTTCTCATAGACTTCAGAATCGTGCTGCATGTCACTTATATTCAAAAACATCATTTGAAGATTCTGAATGCAGAAACAGCCAGATTTCAATCATTACTTTCATACAAGTATTCTTTTAACAATGAAATAGGGTTGTCAGTTTTTATTTGTGAGGTAGTTATTATAAAAATCAATTTACATAGAAGGCAACCTTAAGCTGAGAAATACCATCAAATGGTTATATTCCTTAGAGAATGCCATGGGAAACTGGTTTTGGTCTGTGATATTTAATACTTTGATCAGAGACTTGGAAGATAACACAAGATCACGGATATATCTTCAGCTCAAAAAGCAAATGGAGATAAGTAGGAATAAAGAGGACAAGTCTATAGCCTGTCATGGTCCAGATCACTCAGCTAAATAAAAACTACTATACAGTATATTCTCTAAACCAGCTTAAAATCATCTGTAGGGCCATTTAATTTAGTGTATATTGATAAGAAAGAGCCTTCTGAACTTGGGAGTAAAGTACTGTAACAAATATTTTCAGGTAACACTGAAATCAGCTGTATCTATTGCCACAGTGTGATGTTCTTTAATATAAGCGCTCAGCATAAAACAGAGTATCTGCATAATCAATGTAGTGGGTATTACTACTTGTTGTGAGCACATGTGTGTTTAATTGTGATTTCCACCATTAAAGACACATGTTGAACTGGAGAGGGCTCAAAATAAGCACTGGAAATTGGTGTCCTTGAACTGCTAGTTTACAGTAGCAGATTTTAGATAACTGGCTCTTTAATCTGGTGAATAAATGTATAAGCAATCCCCTGGTTGAAGTTAAAGATGAACAATTTCAGTTCGGAAATGAGCCATACCTTTTTCAACAAGAGCAATCAGCTGGGACAACTTTGGTAGATCACCTTCAATACATTCCCTGCATAAGACTTTTTTTGTCATCAAGATTGAATTTTTATTTAAGCTGTGGTGCAAACAAGATAATATCACAGCCATTTTTGACAGAATGTCAGAATAAATTATCACAGTGGTTCTCTTTATTCAGCTTTAAGATCTATAAATCCTCTTAATACACCTGGATTATTGATTTTTAACATTAGCTAATTAAAAAAAAAATCGCAGCTTTCAAAGCAATGCTGTCTTTTAAGCTGTCATGCATAAAACCACTTAAAGTTAGCAAACATCTTGTTTTCAAATACAATTCTGCAACATAATTTGAAAGGAATAACACATACATAATCTCAAAAAACATTGACAATTTTATAAAACAAGCTTAAAGAACTGTTCCTGGCATATTTTTACTAGATGTAGTAATCACAAACAGCGAAAAATGCTGCTCATAAGCATCCTGATTACTGAAGCCAGCAACCGGTTATGTTGATCTATTGTCATGGCTGGTGATGAGTCTTCTGCAGCAGAGCCTGTACTCCTTGTAGTTTACACCCAGTCCATCATATCTTGTATTTGAGGCCCATCCCTGCCCTCCATACAATACATCACTCAAAGGCAAATCACTGAGCTGCAGCAAGTGAGCGCCACCTCCTCCTGCACTGAGCAAAACCTGTCCCCGCTGACCTGGAACATTTCTCACCTGATGTGGTGCCTCCTTCCCATCACCGACCTCAAATAATCAGGCACGTGACCAAAAATGCCAATATCTCGTTCTCACAGAAGACAATTTTTAAGGAATTTGCACATAGGGGCCCCTGGCAGGGTGGCACCTCAGAGGCAAGGACTAAAAGACAATGATTTTCATCTCTTCTGCACACAGATTTGATGATGTAAACATGAGATGCAAATTGTGGAAGTGAAAGAAGTGCGAATATGGGCAAGGATGAATAAGAAAATACAAGATAACAGGAGTACAGGCAGTGGCTGCTAATCGGGAATTGATAGAAAGCAATTTTGTGAGACATTTCAAAATGTTAAATCTGTTTCTATTCAGCGTCAGAACAAAATGAAAGCTTTCCAAATGTTTCACTAAACCGTAGACCAGAAATGGCTGCCTTCTGTCACCCAGCAGTTTGGTTGCTGACCTCTGCAGGCTCAGACCCCTGTTTGGGTTAAAAAAAGGCAGATTTTTTTTTACCCTAGATTACTTAGGCAGATTAGGGGACCTGAAGATTTCCTGTCCTAGATTTACAGCTGAATTAACCCAGCTAGTGAAAGGGCTTTCCCAACTTTTTCTTTTTTTGTGGGGGGGAATAAAGGCATTTTTTCATATGCCTTTTCCTGTTTGTTTTTTTTTTTTTTTTTTTTTTTTTTTTTTTTTTTTTTTTTTTTTTTTTTTTAAGTTGCTGTGTTGAAAGTACCAGCAGCTGGGACTGCATTGGAGCAGCAGGGAGAGAGAGGGAGAGTGCACAGGAGCTCCAGACACCAGTTGCCCAGAACTGCTCTGTGTGTGACAACAGACCAGTGTATTTTTCCTTGCTCAACTCATTGCATGAAGCTAGATGATGGGTACAAAGCTCTGCTTGGCTGTTTCCAAGACTACTGCTATGTTAATGAAAATGATTACCCAGGAAAGAGACAAATCCTGAAATGACCTGAAGAGGCACAAAAATGAACATAATTATAAAAAATAATAATTTAGAATTCAGAATAAATTAATAATTTGTAACACACCTCCAAAGAACTTGCAAAGGTTACAAAACTCAAGGGACCTCATCAGGATAAGGAAAAAACACTGTTCTGAGAATAACTGATTTGCACTGGACTCCTAAGTGAGGGTCAGACAGAGTACAGGGCAAATTTTCTGGTACTTTTGAGCGCCTGTGCCTAGACAGGCATAACTGAGAGCTTCAGCTACAGATAATCTCCCAGAGCCCTTGCAGNAACCACCCCCCTTCTAATACATTCTTCTAATAATTTCTTCTTTTACTACTTGTGAAAGATGCTCATGCCCACCACCTGCCCTCAGGACCAAGGTCTGAGGAAGGGACATGAAAAAATGCTATGTGAGAAACAAGCAAGAATTCAGTCCAAGGATTACCCAAGTCCCTGCAGCCACCAACCTGGAGTCAGGGCAAGGTTATTCCACTGTAGAGTATTGTGGAAAAGAGCCTTCCTGTGGTCTTCTGTATAGGTGAGCAAAGGTAGGTGTAGAGCTGGGTGAGGGGAATGGCTTTAGAGAGCCATCACCCACAGCTTGTGCTTTGGTTCCCCATTCCTGTGTGATTCTGAATTTCTTATCAACTTTGGTAACATTTGTTTGTGGCAGGGCTCCTGGCAGAACTGGGGACCAACTTGTCTCCTGTTATTCAGATGAAAGCCCATCCCAGGTAAGATTGAGACTCATAGACGGGTGTGATATTTTTCACTTCTATGCTTCTGGTGGGAGACCGAGTCTCTCTTCCTTCATAATCAGAGGGGATGATTTGGGGCTACTTGTTATTATTGTTCCTAAGCAACATCACTTACAGTGGGAACCCTGCTATGCCAGTGAGCAGAGTTTGCATTATACCATGTGAATTTTGTCCTGGCAGTTCCCTGATTTTCTTTCTTTACCCTAATGAAAGGGGGGCTTTTTGGTGTTGTGGTTTTTTTTTGTGGTTTGGTTTTGTTTTGTTTTTAAAACACATTCAGTGAAACATGTAGTGAAAGGTGTGTGATAATAGAGACTCTGCGATAGCTGTGCATGCATAATAACCTGTGGTCACATTTAAATATCTTAGCCCCAGAGAGTGTTTTTATGAAAGCAGCATACCACAGGCTTATTTATTACCTGCCAATTCCATTTCTTGGAGTGAAGTTGCTTCTGAGACAGAGTTTTTTCTGCAAAAGAACATGTTCCTGCGGATGGATGTGGGGGTGGGTAGATGAGTGGGTGGGCAAGGGAAAGGGATGGATGTGATGGGAGGACAGTACCTAGATATTACAGAATTGCTGTAGAAAGTATCTTGCTATTTATTCCTCAAAGCAGATGATGCCAGTTGTTTACCTTCACCAATAGAAGCTGTACCTGTTAGTGGGGGTGTGGAGAAACCTCTCCGCAGTGACAGTTAAGGGAAGGCAAGCTCTTGCTTAAGGTATTCAAGCAAGAACGTGACACAGGAAGATTAATGTGTGAAGGTTAAAGACCTGGGGCAGGGGAAGCAGGGTTGACTGTGTACAACCCAACGCTGTTGCCCTGAATTATGAGGACTGGTCTGCTACATATCCATGAGGGGATAAGTTATGTGACACGTCCATCCCTCAGGAGGGAATTTGCAGAGCTGAGAGGCACTGTGCCCTAATGCCGGAGCAACTTGCCCCTCTGTGGCTGCTCTGGTCACATCTGAGTTCAACCTAAAGTGACTTGCCCATTCCAAAACCTTCTCTGTTCCTTTGATTCAGCATTTATTTAAACTACTCCTGAGCTTAAGAAAGAGTTCTCAGTTGTGTGTGTGCACTCCTTCCCCTACAGCAATCTGAAGGGCAAGCCTGCCTTGCACATCTCTGTCCCTGGGCAGCTCAGCAGTGATCTCTGTCAGATCAGCCCACCCACTGCACAAGGTGGGGTTAATTTTTTTCTTGATATAATTTGCTGAGTGTTCTTTATAATAAGTAACTCTAACCAATATGGCCCCCATCACAGAAACTTAATGCTGTTTCTACAGCCTTATATTTGATTGCTTTCATTTCCACTGTGTTGGTTTTCCCAGTGGCTTTAACGGACTTGTCTTGGGTTTGCACTGACTCAAGGAAAGCAAAATCAAATTCTCTGTTTAAGAAAGAAGTGTGGGGGATTTTAAGCAAGTAAGGCAGGAAAAGGAGAATTTCTACAGTACAAGAGAAGAACACATGCTGTTTTTTTCATATGTTGGCTCCTAGAACTTCACTGCAACAGTAAATAAATTGCCTCAGCAGTTTCTGAAAAATGCCATTTAATGTTTGCTGGCCCCTGGGAGTGCTAAACTTTGTCACATTTGTTGAAAATGCCAGTAAAAGACTCCTGGGAATTTCATCCTCATGCCTGCAGCTTTGATAAATTTTATAACAAGCTGGTGTAGCACAACACTGCTAGTATGAACCGCAGTGTTTGTGAGGCACTGTGGAAAAACAGCAAGAAAAACATACTCTAATCTTTATTCCTATCATGTTATCAAATTCCTATCGATATACCAAATCCTTAGGATGTGGACAAAATAGATGAAAACGGAAGGAGACTACGTGTGTTCTTACATTGAGATTCAATATTGAGAATCCACTCACCATTTTATTTTTTCTCAAGACTGCAAAAAAATTGTACCTTAGTGAAATTAAAAATTCTGGTTACGGCCCAAGTCCTGAACATTCCATTGAATCAGGAGTAACTCTGTTGTAGAGCTAATCTGAGGAAAGAACTGAGATAGTCTGGGTATTTTGAAGAGCTTAATGCTGAGTTATGGAAGACAGAGAATCAAGTTCCTATGCCATTTGCTTGAGGGAACAATATTCCTCCATTAAAATTTCAGACCTGCATTGTAGCTGTAAAGCTGTTGTGTGTAAAAGCTAGTTAGTATTTGCTTACCTCCTGACACAAACTTCACTCAAATACATTTATTTTTCTGCTCAGTAGAACAGCATATTTTTGCATTCACATTTTTGCATTGTACGCTAGGAAGAAAGTCCAGAGAGCTTTATTCCAAAGCTGAATCTTGCAATGCAGAATGCTGGTTCTATCTACTGCCTCATGTTGTGGAAGACAAAGACAAAATGCGCTGGTGGAAGAAAGAGGAAGCATTGACACATTTTCATCCATATCTATTTTTAGAATTGTATCTCAGCTGAAACTGGTTTGAATCCTCCGAATATTTTGCTGGTTTCCTTTCATCCTCCAGTATCTGTGCACTTTTCTTTCCATTAAGAAACATGAAGACTAGAATCACAGAATCATAGAACCCTTTAGGTTGAAAAAGACCCTTAAGATCATGAAACCAAATCCTTAATCTAACACTACCAAGTCCATCGCTAAACTATGTCCCTAAGTGCCATACATATGTCTTTTAAACACCTCCAGGGATGGTGACTCAACCACTTCCCTGGGCAGCCTGTTCCAGTGCTTCACAATACTTTCCATAAAGAAATTTTTCCTAAAATCCAATCTAAACCTCCCCTGGTGCAACTTGAGGCCATTTCCTCTTGTCCTATCACTTATTACTTGGGAGAAGAGACCAACCCCCTCCGTGCTACAACCTCCTTTCAGGCAGTTGCAGACAGTGATAAAGTCTCCCCCCAACCTCTTTTGCTCCAAGCTAAACAGCCCCAGCTCCCTCAGCTGCTCCTCATCACACTTGTGCTCCAGGCCCCTCACCAGCTTTGTTGCCCTTCTCTGAACTCTCTCCAGCACCTCAGTGTGTTTCCTGTAGTGAAGGACCTGAAACTGAACACAGTATTTGAGATGTGGTCTCTCCAGTTATTCTTGTGGCATTATTACCTGTTTCATCAAACCTCAGCTCCACCCTCCAAAATCAAATATTTTATGCTTGCATTATTTTGAGATCAGTTTTTGCAAGCTGCAAGAATATGTCTCGTGTGCATAAACACAAACATGAGCCAAAAGATTTTTGCAAATGTATAGTTTTAATCCAACTGCAACTTTATCTGTTGAACTATGAGATTTGTTATTATAGTATTTAAGAATTTTGAAGTAATTTCAGCCTGCAGAACTGCTGTACAGTTAAGCTTCTTATTTCTTTTGCTGTTCTCCCTTCCCAGGTAGTTATGATAAATACACATACTTTTTACTGCTCCATTTTTTTCCCTGCAAAGTAGGAGTCTACAGGAGGAATGTGTAGACCTTTCAGTTTGGCTTTACTCCATTTTAGGAAGATCTTTATGACAAAGCTATTCCACAGGTGGTAAATGTACCCACTGGAATTCTGCCACAGGAACAGTGTTGTGGAGCTGTATTAGACTGATGAGTCAGGCCTCACATCCTTTCTGAAGAGACTAACAGCATGTCAGTTATTACGTTACTACTGTCTACTTGCTTATTTGTCTTATTGTTGCAGAAAGAATAAAAGCCATGTTAGTCTAGTAGGTGAGAATGCCCTGCTTGCTCAAAGTCCCTACAGTTGAAATAATAATAAAACAGGACTCTGAAAAGAAAGAACAAGAGAATAACAAAAAATTAAATTGCTGCTGAGTCTTGATGGGCTGAAGGACTCTAGCTTCACTAAAGCTTAATTAACTAAAACTAACAAGACAACAATGACACACATGCTGCCATCGTGGTGATGAGAAGATGTTTCCATGTTCTTGTTGGGAACTGTGAGTATCAGAGCTGTTTGCAGAGAATGCTGAAGAATCTGATAGGTTTTAACTATTCTTCCTCACTTTTGAAACTGGTCACTTTTTAGCAAGCGGCCTAGAAGTGAAAAGCTTTGTTCTTAGTGTTGGTTCTGTGGGCCATGCCATTTCCCCCCATATTGGTCAATATAAATTAAATTCCCTCTCTTCACCTATTATAAGACAAGCTGGGGGAAAGGGTTGCTTTTTTCTGTACTTGCAAATTATTTGATGTAATTTGTTTGAGACCTCCTTCTTTCATCATGCTTTCTTAAAATTAGAACCAAATTAAATGTGTTCCTAGCCTTTGCAGAATACATTGATTAGAGCTGAATTATGCTCAGTTGTGATCTACATTGAAATTTGTATGACACATCTCTCCTGGAGTGAAACTAAAAGGGAATTTCAATTGTCCCCTATTTCTTTTCAGTGAATACAGTCCATTAACCATTAAATCAAACAAGTTGTGGTCAATATTTAGAACAGATGAATGTGTAGATTTAATGAATGATGCAGCTACTAGAACAAAAGTCTCAAGTACTTACTTAATCTGTGCTAACTGAATAGTTTATGTCTATTAAAGGATAATTAATGACAAGCACCTCTCTTTTTTTTTTTTTCCTTTTCTTGTTCATGTTGCAGCAGTCTCCACTGTTCCCAGTTTCAATCAAGACAGCATCCTTGATTGTGAAAGTAAATACTGTAAGATCTTGATTGGGAAAATATGTAGGTTTAGTATGGCTCGTTGTGAGCATTTGCAGTGATTTATGTGTGTCTGTTTACAAGCAAAAAGGTAGCATGAGTATATGTGTTTTGAGGGGCTAAGGTAGCAGATGCCTACTTTCATAGACCCATAGTGGCAAGTTCAAGCCTTCTGGTCTCACACACATGCCAATTTTCAGCTTCATAAGCTGTAAACAGGTATTTGAACATTAAGCTGAAAGGTGGCTGGTATGAAGTGTTATGGGTTGCGTCCTGTAAACGGTAAAGTGTTAGCAGAGGACCCACATCCCACAGAAAGTCATGCATATGCTTAACTTGTCATGTTGACAAAGTTCCACTGAAAAGAGAGGGAGAAATCTAACAATTTCTTTTCTAGTGGGTCCTCTGAGCCCAGACTAATGTTTCAGGGGACTGTACAACCCACTGTACATGTGAAAAATAAGAATAATTTTTTCCTGTCTTTCTGCTGCTTGCTACCTTCTTTTTTTTTCTTGTCTTGTTTTGATGTGTTCTTTCTCCATTAGTTTTCAGAAACAATTCATTCTTCATTTGAAAAGGCTGTATTAGAGAAATGATGTGTGCATGCATAGAAGAGAGAGAGAAAGAAAGAGACAAGTTGCCTTCTGTCTGGATCCAACAGGAAACAGCTTCTCAAGTAGCTCTCACAGTAAGAGTACAGCACATCTAGGTTGTCTCTGTGATGATATAAAGTAACATTCACCCCACCTCACATCACTACACAGACAGCCTCTAATCCCAGATGGCTAACATAAAAACTCCATAACCTTGTGATACTATTAAATGAAAGATAGGTTATAGATGGATTCTGACTAGCAGGAATCTTAAGTGTTGCTGCTGTGAGACAGGGAGTATCTGCAGAACCTCTGCTCTGCATGGATACAGCCAGCTTCTCCCATGACAGTTCAGTTTTTCCCAATCCTCTGTGCAACATTTCACTCTGCGGTGTTGGTTCTCTGATGACAGAAGTACAACAACTGAACTTTGAGAGAACTGGTATTGTCATGCTTTTATAGATTTTTTTTCAAATGCTTACACAGACATATATTGGATTTTTGTTTGTCAAGCATAAGCACTGTCAACTGCATCTGATCTTTTTTAACTTTGGAAGCGACAGCTTTCTGATCAAAGAAAACATTAATTTTCTTTCCATCCTGAGGAATAATACAGTTCTGGTCCTCTTCCAAATAACACATCTCATGTCTTGTTGCTTTACTCTTTCCTTAAGACATATAACTTACCATAGCAAGCTTTTCAATTAGGGCCTGATCCAAAACTTATAAATGCTGTTGGAAAAACAAACGAACAGACAAACAAACATTGCCTTCAGGCTCTTCCAAGCACTTTTATGTGTTCATACAGTGGTCACACTTGCGTGACAAGGCTACATTGTAGGAACAATATATACAATGCAGCATTTCCTTAGGATATTAATAGTCGTTTTGGATAGTGGGAAGGCTACCCTTCTTTTCTTCATGTCAGTTCTGGCAATCAACTGTAAAATGTGATGGTGATTAGACATGGCAGATTTTTTTCTGTAACAGTTCTTTTATGCACCAAAACTTACTTCCTATATATTTCCCCCTTCTATATTTCTTTTAATTTTTAATCTAAGACAAAGATTTATAGCATCTTTGGGCACTAGCCATGTGATCCACTTTCTTGACAGGTGCAAAAGGAGAATTTCTGGCCTCTTTCATATCTGTCTTTTCAGCTCTTGCCACAGTGTGATAACTGAAAAAAGCCCTTTTTTTACCATTGTACTGCCATGTTAAGAGTGTAAATGGAAAATGGTGAGAGAGAGACTTTAGTTTTCCATAAAAAGTGCCAGCACCACTCTAATGTGGGCAGGTGTTCAGCCAGCTGCAACTTCAAAAGTGTGAGTCAAATTGGTCAAAGTGAAGTCTCTAACCAAACAGCATCCTTTCCTCTATTGCTGACCGAGGGGCACAGTGGGGATACCCAAGGCAAGCATAACCCCTCTAGGTGCTAGGAAATCAAAGGCGGGGTGAGGGCAAGTAGTCCCTCAGATGGAGGGGGGAAACCTTCCAGTGGCACAGACAGTAGCTTTTCGACAGGTTCCATGAATGCTGAATGCAGCCGGTGCGCTCAAGGCGTTCCTGAGCACGGCGCAGGCATTAAACTACCAGCAGCTCCCCGCCAGCTCTGATCCTTCCTGAGCTGCGCATTAGCGGAAAGTTGGGCTTCCTGTTGCTGTCGCCTGCGGTCCGGGAGTGAATCAAACCGACTCCGCGATCCCTGGCTGAGCCTGTGCCTCGCAGCCGCTCGTCTGCGCATGAGTCGCCGCGGGAGGCTCCGCGGCTGGAGTATTTCAGGGGCTGGACAGCGGGGGAAGATGCTCAGTGCCTGAAGGCGGCCGTGCGCCCGGCGCAGGGGGACCCGGAGAGGGCGCCGGCGCGGGGGGCACCGCAGCCTGAAGGCAGCGCGGCTCGGCCGTCGGGGCAGCTCCCGCTTCAGCACCGCGGACAGCGCGCAGCGAGCACNGCGGCCGCGCTCCCCGCTAGCCCCGGCCCCACTACCCCAGGCCTCGCTCCCCCCTACCCCCGATCGCGCTACCCCGGCTCCGCTTCCGCGGCGTCCCGACCCCTCTCCCCGGCTCCGATTCCCGGGTGCCCTGACCTCACCCCTACCTCCGGCTCTGGTCCCCGGGTGCCCCGTCCCTACTTCGCCCGGACCCCGCTCCCCGCTTCCTGGCACCGCTACCAAGGTACCCCGGTCCCGCTCCCCCACGGGAGCTCTCCCGTCTGCCTCGGCTGGCCGCCCCCCCAGCCCCGTTCCCGTCGCCCCTCTCTCTGCACCTTCCTCTCTGCTCCCCGCCACCTGCTCCTCTCCCTACACCTCGCTGCCTCCGGCTCCTCTCCCCGCTCCCCCGACGCCCTGTCCCCCGGTCCGCGCCGCCGGCAACATGCGCGGGCGGCCGCGGGCGGCAGCAGGCGAGGCTGCGGTGCCGGCTCGGATGCCTCCTTCCTCCTGCCCTCGCCCGCTCCAGGCGACCCGCTGAGAAATGGACTTGGCAGGCGTGCTGCTGGCGTTGCTCCTCGTGCTGGTGCTGGTTGTCTCTCTGCTCTCCAACCTCCTGGTGCTGCTATGCTTCGTCTACAGTACGGAGATCCGCAAGCAGGTCGCCGGGGTTTTCCTGGTGAACTTATCCTTTTGCAACCTGCTCCTCACCGTCCTGAACATGCCTTTTACCCTGCTGGGGATCCTGAGGAGCCAGCAACCTCTCGGGGGCTGCGTCTGCAAGGCAGTGGGTTTCCTGGAAACTTTCCTGACTTCCAACACGATGCTGAGCATGGCAGCACTCAGCATCGACAAATGGATTGCCGTGGTGTTCCCCTTAAGCTACACCAGCAAAATGCGGTATAAGGACGCAGTGATACTGATGGGCTACTCGTGGCTCCACTCCCTCACGTTCCCCTTGGTATCTTTGTTTTACTCGTGGGTAGATTACAGCAGCGTTTATGCCTCTTGCACCTTGCACCTGAAGGAAGAGACGGAGCGGAGAAGGTTTACAGTGTTCACCATCGTCTTTCACTCCACTAGTTTCATGCTGTCGCTGGTGATCTTGTGTTTCACCTACTTAAAGGTGCTGAAAGTTGCCCGGTTCCACTGCAAGCGGATAGACATTATTACCATGCAGACACTGGTTTTACTGGTGGATATACACCCCAGGTAATGCGTGCGTGTTGGTATTCACAGCCCCTGGTCTGTTGCGGTAGGTATCCCGGGAGGAGAGCATGTCCTGCCTCCCCAGCACCCTTTCCTGCACTTCTGACTGCCCTGGCCACATGGCGAACCCCTCTGCCTCTAGTTTCAGGCGCTGCTTACACTGCCAGAAGACGGTGGCTTGTGCGTTTGTAGCCTGCTTTGTTTAAATGCTAGTCCCGCTCGCCGGGTGCTCCCACTTGCCCAGGCTCCCTTTAACAGGGAGCCGCTGCTTTGGTGAGTGCGATCGTCCCCAGGGTCGCCGGAGCCGGGGCTGCCCTCCCCTCCCCAGGGGGCTGCCCTGCCCTGCCCTGCCCTGCCCTCCCTCAGGGCAGGATCTCTCCGCTCGGGAGCGAGTCCTTCCCCGCTCCCCTGGGTTCACATCTTTCCTCCTCTCTTCTTGCCTTAACCCACCAACTGCTCTTTTCCCTTTGCAGTGTGAAGCAGCGCTGTCTTAATGAGCAGAAACGGAGGAGGCAACGGGCTACTAAGAAAATCAGTATTTTTATAGGGTCGTTCGTGATCTGTTTTGGTCCTTACATTATCACCAGGTTAGTGTCGTCTATTGGGGTGGGGGACTTTCCGGGACCAGTATACCCTCAGATGCACAGGTGCTCGGAGGGTGCTACAGCTGATTTTGGGGTGCTGGAGCCTGACGAAGACCCGGGGCCGGTTCTGAGGGGCAGAACACACACACACACACACTCACACTCACTCACACTCACACACACGCCGACCCTGCCCTCACGCCCAGCCGCTGGTGAAGCCTCGGCAGCCTCTAGCTCTCCTTTCTTCATTGCAGCCAGGTCTGGGTGCCTCTGCCAAGAGCAAGAGGCTTTTAGGACAGATACCAGGAATTAATTACACGCCAGTGGGAGATGAAAGCAGTTTAAAAGACTCACCACCTTTCCTTATTAGCACGACCAGAGCAAGAGAGGGGAAAGCAGACAGCTTTTCGTGATTAGCTCAGTACTTTTTTTTCTTTTTTAAAGTCATAGGGCTAAACTTATTGGAAGCTTTGGTGATATAATTTAAATTTATCCAGGGTGATAATTCGTCAGATAAGCTTTGTGTTTGGAAAACTTAATGTCTGTAAATATATAGCCAATTGTGCACGACAGTCTTGTGATGAGGTGTGAGAGTCATCTCCCAGGAAAACCAATAATATATAAGAAACATCATGCTCCTCAACTGGTCAGAGTCATTGGCATCCACCCTGGTGATTTGCACCTTTTAAACAGTCATGTATCATTCTCATTCCGTACTTTCTTAGTCTTTACACAACATATGGTTATTATTTTAAATCCTTGCATAAATCAGTGAGCTGGAAATCAATTTAACTCTACTGAATTGCAGCACCTCAGGATTTAGCCTTTAATATCTAAACTGAAATGGGCTAAATTTTTCACTAGTGTCTTTTTAAAAATTATGTCCCTCTTCACAGAGTTTTCAAGACACATTTAAAGAGAACTGACTTCTGTCAAGGAAGGTGCATTAGTCTTTGCAAAACCACCCTGGTCAGGGCTTCCTCAAGGTTGCTGCCAAGCTGCAAGGGTCTGCAGCCACACCAGCTTACAGAAATTGTCTGGCTTTAGAGCACTGATCTTGCACAGTCACACATATATAGACCATTTATGATCACAGTCATTACCCTTCTTTTTATATGGGCAAGGGGACAGATTGAGCCCAGTGCACAAAAATTACAATATTTTTTAACCTTTAGGATGACATTTCTATCGGTTTCCCTTTATCTGTTGAAAGGGATTCCTGACAGATCGCCTGGATAACTTTTTTTTTCAGCTGAAAGGATTATTACAAATATTAACATTACATCACAGAGTTAAAAGGTTAATTGTACTGTTCAGTACATTCTGAGTCATTTTCTATTAACTTCTGCCATAATCAGGATAAAATTATATTGAGCAAAGTGGATTTTGCCATCTTCTTTCCATCTGAACATTAGCAAGCTCAGCAAATTCCAGCGTTACCACATTTTTCAGGGCAGAGATAATTCTCATAAACTCTAAAATAAAAGTGACTTCCCTTTTCAGACCTCGCATTTGGCAAATGTGAGACGGTGCATTTTCTACACGTGACAAACTGGTACCTCGTGTCACTAGAGAGAAGACTGAGGGTTTATATAAATGTGTGTGTCAAGTTACAGTTTCTGCCTCAGTCACTAACACTTCAGGTGGTCCAGTGACAGTGAAATGGGAAGTATTTGGGGAAGACAACCTCAAAGGCTCTTTGCCCCAAAGGCAAGGCAGTGGCACTTGATAAAAGGTGGTGGTGGAGGTGAGGTTAGAAGACTTGCTGCCATGCACAGCTCTCCATTTTTCCCCCATTCTGGTTTTAGCAGGGGGTGGCACTGAAGGAATCTCTGTGGAGGCAAATTCAGAGATCTCCATCCCGTTTTCTTGCTCTTTGGCCTGGTGACTCAGTTTTTGTTGTGAGCTCAGTATTTGCTCCTAATTTCAGAAATGTGAATGAAATTATGATCATTAGCAAAATATTCATCTGTTCACTAAGAGCAGACAGATTAATTTCATCTTTGCTGTAGCAGCACTAAAAACAAGTACATGATACTGAGATGCATTCAGATGGATATTTCTAAGGCTGACTTGATTTGTCCAGGCCCTTCATCTTATTAAAATCTAGGTAATTTTTCTTCTGTTGGCTACAGTGCAATTATGTTTGGGCCCATAGTAGATTAAAGGGAACACATAGTAATATATTTGTTTCCATGACTGAAAGATACCTTATTCTTCCTATTTAGTGTCTTTACAAAAACTTCAAACATGTAAATATCAAATGTATATTTCTTGTATCACGACGATAAACAGGATGCAACAAACCTAAGCAAGCATGCAGCAAGAGTGATTTATCATACATTTATTTATTCCTCACATTTTGTGCCTTCCTATTCTCTCTGTTTTGAATTCACCGGAATTTTTTCCAAGCAGCTTCAAACAGAAGTCATCTGTTTTTAAAATGCACATGCCACAGGAATTATTTCAGTTTCATGCATATAAATGAGAAATTTTCCTGTCAGAGTTCAACCACTTGTTGCAATGTTCAGTCCTAGTGGTGATAAGTCAACTTTTCTATGTGGAGGGATCAGAACAACTTCAAAAGTCAATGCCCTGCAAGCTGGGAGCTCTGCACTTTGGAAAGAGGCCAAAAGGTTCTTCAAGCCTTGAGAAAGCTTCTGATCTTACATCTTCAAATAATGATGTTTTAGAGTACAGGAAAAGGTTATTTTATCTCACAGTACTTTTTTTTTTTCATTCTGGAATAAATATAGCAAAATAGTACATTCTTGATCTTGCAAAAGGCTTCACAAAAGATATCCAGATAATAAAAACTTCTCACCATGTTCTTTCCACTTTTTTGGAAAGTTTTCCTACTGCAGATGTGCTGTATGATAGACATTTTCTGGAATATTCTGAAGGTCTGCTCTCACTTCTGTGGAAAAAATGTTTAACTTGGTTGCAGTTTCTCCCCCCATGATTAATACACCCATCTCAACTGAGGTGCTGAGGCCACTAATCACGTACGAAACACAGACTAGGAGACACTGGTCTGGAGGCAGCTGGCTGGTCATGTAATGATGATTAAAATGTTGTCTCCTTGTTTTCTTTGGCCAAATGTGGTCAGTCAAGTGCACACAGAAACTTTCCCAGGTAAGCAGATGCAGTTGTGCTCTTAAGCATAGTATGGGATTGCCACTGCCACCTAAATCTCTCTGAAATATTGCCATGTTGTTCTTCATACTACAGTGGTCTAACATGAATCCTTTTTGCATATGTGATAATTCACAGCAGTGGTAAATGCAGGCTGACTGTTCTGTATCTGAGGCATTGGTTTCAGTGGTCTAGTACAGGTTTCTCATGTCATTTGAATGATGCACAGTATCCAAAACCTTAACATAGGTTGGCAGATATGACAAAGGACCTAGAGGAGACCCACAACTTGCAGGAGCAGCAGCCTGATATCAAGGGGGTTACGCCTGAGTGTCTCAAGTGTTACTAAACAGCTCCACTCAGTCCACTGAGCTGAGTGAGCCTGGGTGCTCCCAGTCGCATGTGTGTATCTCAAGCTTGCCATGGGAGAGGGGTAGTCACTTACGTCACCAAGATTTTGACCACTTACCAGCACGACTCTCTAAACTCAGAAAGTGAGCAATAAACTCCAGCACTTTCTTATCTTTGATGTACGGGAGCATTAACTTTGAAAACACACTTTTCTCTCTTTCCATAGAGGGAATGATTGTTGTTCCCCAGCAGCCTTGCTAGGAAAGTTCCCTTTGCCTTTGTTGAATCCAAGGCGTAAGTACAGGGCCCTTCTCCTGCAGGGACTGTGTACTGTCAGAAAATAAGTTCACTTTAATGTTTCATGAAGCATGAGTTGAGCACTGGGGTCAGTGTGAATATAACACTCAGGTGTTTCCATCTCTCTTTAATGTTTAACAGGTTGATAGAGCTCCTTCCTTTTGTTACCATAAATTACTACTGGGGAGTTATAAGCAAGTGCCTCACCTACAGTAAGGCTGCATCAGATCCATTTGTTTACTCGCTTTTACGTCAACAGTACAAAAAAGTTCTGATCAACATCGTCAATAGGATACTCAAGAGGGACCTGTATCCATCATCGGGGTACAACAGCTCTCTTGACACTGAAAATGATTACTGCTTGCACAGAACAAACTAACAATATGAAAAGCATTCCCCTTTGAGTGAGACAGGTGTTTGCTGCTGCTGGAAAGCTGCCTTTTCCCTCTTGTGCTCACAGTGGTGACAGTGTCTCCAAGGTGTGAAAGCTGCATTAATGCAATGGATTTTGTTGTGGACTCTTCCCTGGTCTGCAGCCAAGTACAATACATGGCAAAGCCTTGACCATGAGTGAGCGGTGTGGGCTTGAGGATTTTGAGAGAGCCTTTTGGAGGCTTTAGAGAAGTTTAGAGAGCTTTCATTGTCTCATGTCCAAAGACTTGGTATATGTTGGAGTGTCCCACCTAAGACATGATATTCCAGCATCTTCTGGGACCGCAGGAATCCCCAAGTTGGAAGGAGAGGTTCAGAGTCCTCTGTGCTGCGCATGTAACTTGGCAGCCCCGGATCTGCTCTGTTAGTTTCAAACATTTCAAATAAGTCTTTTAATTGATTGATTTATTGTATTGGTGCCTCAAGTGAGTGATATGGGTCAGCACTTTGAATCTGAGATTGTTATTATTATTATTTATTACTAGGCATCATGATTGTAACATAGCCTTTAGGAAGTGGTACATGTATTTGATATGCCAGTATTCTATCAAGCATAACCAAAGTCCACATATCTGAGTTACTAATATTTAGCACTTCAGTGGTATGTGATTACAATAATTGCAGCAACAGTAACAAAGACATATATGGAATTAAGTTAAATCACACTGTAGTTCCATCACTGAGCTAGTAGTCCTGTTCAAACAAGCTTTTATTGAGAAAAGTTAGACAGTAGAAATGACAGATACCACTGTGTTTAAGGTATATTACTTCAGAAGCTGTTTTCAAAGAACAAGCTAAAATATGTTAATTCTTTTTAAGGGACAATTAATGTGTAAAATATTTCATGCATTGGCTATATTTAGTGGATTGTAATAATATTGTACAATCTTTTCTTCCATAATGATAAATTAATTTGGTGATTTTAACTGATACCAAGAGATGTCTGAGAAATATTATAACAGACCTGCTGCCAAATGCCCAGAAACACAAAGCTGCTTTATTATTACATGTATTTTTCTCTTTTATTTATTTTTAAGTCTAAACAGGCTTTGGAAAAATGTGGGAATTATTTTTGAACAATATTCCTTTGATTATATGAGACAGGAATAGAAATATTCTATGGCATTCAATAAGCTACTATTTTCTAATTGAGTACATAAGGGGAAAATTAAAGCAACTCTAAAGTATATTTTAAGAAGAAAAAAGAAAGAAGAAAGTAAAGAACACTTATTTTTTATGTAACAGCGCACTTGACCCTATTAAGCATTGAGAAGGCTATTCCTGGTCAAACTAACCATATAAGCATGTGATTAGGCCCAAATATAATTTCCTTTGAAGTTAACAGTTCTGTTCCCATGCTGAAAATTAAGTACCTGCTTAACTGCTTTGTAAAATCAGTGTTGAGCATTCAGCACATGGAGAGGGTTGTTCCCACCATCCACAATGAGGAAGGAGAGCATCTAATTGCAATCCCACTGAAGTCAAGGGAAGGTGACGCTGCATAACAATTACGATGTTCTCCTACTTTTAATCTCTGAGGCCTTTCTGATGCTTTTTTTTTTGCCATGCAAGTACCTTATGCCTCTGTGTTTTGCATCTATAGTTCTGCCTGTGTTTAAATTGAATGTACTATAATGGTTTTGTCTTCTTAGTAAAGTATTTGTACTCTCTCTAATTTTGTGTAAATACAGTATTTCAGAAAAAAAAAACATGTTGTCTATGGAATCTTTCCAGTTTTACTACCTTCCTTTCTGCCTCCACACACCTCCCCCTCTGCCACCTGATGCTTCAGTCTTTCATTTCAGCTGCAATGTAAGGACCATGGATGCTAAATTTTCAGTTATTTTTTGGTCAGGTTTGTGCCAAAAAGTTTTGATAGACTGCAGCATTTAACTGTGAATAAACATGAGTTTAATGATACCTACAGTTGTTTGCTTACCTTTGGTTTCCTAAACAAAATGGGGCTCAATTTAAGAAGTTGATATGTAGCATACAGTTCAATGTATTAATTGTCACCCTCAAGATGTACTAATATAAATGAAATAAGTCTTTACTTTGATTTTTTTCTACCTTAGTATCAAGAAAATAGTAGAGGAGAGAAAATATAATAAACTTTAGAGCTATTACAGCAACAAACTTCTACAGCTATTAAACTATAAACCACATTTTAAAAGTATAAACCAGGAAATAGCTAAACTGCTACATCTGCTATTAAGTTAATTAATGAAGCTTATTCATGCCAGTTGAGGGTGTTGCCATGCACACACTTCACAATACCACTCAGCCTCACAAAGCATTGAACATTTCTGGAGGTGTTTAGGTCTAGATGGAAAAAAAAACTTTTTTTTTTTTTTTGAGCTGTGCTGGGTATTCTAGAACAACTTTTAGATTTAATTTCCATAGAGAAGTAAGAAGGTAAGGTCTACAATATTTTCCAGATGTAAGGACGCCACAAACTAAGGAAGAATCAAGAGAGCTCTAGTCCTCTCAGTCATGATTTGCAATGAAATTTATGTGCCTTGTTCAGCATTATCAGAAGACATCTTCCTTTGCTCAGTACGCACAGCCAGTTCTGTAGGTAAATTTTTCTTTCTCCCTTCTCCACTCCCCACCAGAGAAGGGCCTGCTCTACTTCTCTAACCAAGCAGGAAGCATTCAGCGAGAGGTCTCGGTTTCATTCGCCCAGCTTCCTGACCTAGGTAAAACTCTTGTTAGCTTGGTACTTCACTCACCACGCTCTGGATTATTCAGGGATAGGAGAAGGTAGGGGGAAATGACACTTTCCCCCCATTTTTTGGGATGCTGCAAAACAGATCAAAGGATTTTGGGCTATACTGGGGGTAAGAACATAGAGCTCACGTGATTGGGAGCATTCATCAGAGGTGGCAAGACTGTGGATTCCCCCATACTGACATTTTAGATAAAACAAACATTGGATATGCAGTCCTGATGAAGAAAGGCTGCCAAATTAATGTATACTGTGATTAAGTTATAAAAGACGTACCCATCATTAACCAATTGACATGAGATAAATGCTTTCTGACCACCTGCAAAATGAGGGGATATTTTTCAAGTTTTAGTTCATTCTGCGTGACAAGAGGGAGACGGAAGATTAAGTGATACATTGTTTAGAAGCAGAGTGCTTAGTTTAACTAATAATTAATAGATGTATTCTAAGTAAGAAACTAAACAATTATAACTAACATCCTCAATTATTTCTTAGTATAGATGTATTGTATGTCAAAATTTTTAAAAATTGTAATGCATATGTAATAATTATGTGAATATAAGCAACACAAGAGCATCCAGTCTTTGGAGCACTTATGGAGGATGATCCCCAAAGCTCGTCAGCGCTGTCAATAAAAGAATGCCTCTTAACAGTATAATTGACTCTGCTGTTAAGTTTATTTCTCCATTTCACTGAGAGTAGGGTTTAGTTTGAATATGAAGATTTCAAACAAAGTTGAAGTGTGCTATCCAAAATAGCATCTTGCCATTGACATGCTCCAGGAAACTTTATCTGGATTTCCTACACAATGGCCTGGAGTGGGTTTTGCTAGGAGATAAGAGACTGGCCAATTGCTGGCAGGTGTGTTTGTGGAGTTGGAAATGCCACATGGGCAACAGGAACTGCCTGACACAGTGATGTCTCTAGTAGAAGGAGCTGTCACCCACCTGTGGCTGCTTAGGGAAAACAACAGTGAGCTGTTAAAAGAGTGTGTGAGAGAAACATATTTTTTCTAGCAGCAGGGCCCAAAAAACTCCTTGGCTGTGATTTTTCAGCTCCTGGTTGCAATGTGAATCAGCAAGAAAGTTCTCTCCCCTTTCCCAAACTTGTATTTTGTCTGCAGAGACTGGAGTTGAGAACTGCACCTTCTGCGGGTGACACCCTGATCCTAATGGCAGTCAGAGGGTAAACTCTGAAGCACAACAAACCTTTAATGAGTCCATGCAACTGAGGAGACATTCCACTTATTTATTTTTTTTTCTTTCCTTGATACATTGCCACCAAGGTATGTCCAAGCCTGCTAACTTGGGTGTTTTCTGGCAAGATTCAGGACTGAGTTGGTTCGAATCTGCCTTTTCAGAGGAAGGAAAAGAGTCTGTGTGCCCTATTTCTGAGGTGAGTGCTCTGATGTTTATTTATTACAAAGAGAGTCACCTCTTCAAAGGAAATAGAAACTAAATAGAAACTT
Source organism: Pampusana beccarii (assembly GCA_013399365.1). Classification (NCBI taxonomy): domain Eukaryota; kingdom Metazoa; phylum Chordata; class Aves; order Columbiformes; family Columbidae; genus Pampusana; species Pampusana beccarii. The sequence continues at coordinate 418,816 of VWYH01008860.1, read as the reverse complement.
TTCTTTTTTTCTAGCACCTATATTGCAGATAAGCTCTGAGACTGACAGACTTTCTGAGGCAATAAAGCTGAAGTAGTGCTTAGGCCACAGATTCTCAAAAGGTTTAGGTACATGCTGGATCCAAGCCTGCTAAGTCCTGACAAGATAGATGTGCTTCACTCCAAGTGCAAAAGAAAACCCTAGTTTTCTTGAGTTGTGCAATACCAAAAACTTATGTGTTTCTGAGCTTAGGTGGTGGCTGAGCAATAAGGACCTTGGGTTCTGTGAGTTTTCACTCCAGAAATTCCTTAGCTTCACTGAAGAGCAGGCATCTTATTTATCTGGGTAAATCAGCACCTAATAAACTTTTGCAAACGATCTGAGCAGCTCTGTGCTTACTGAATGTATATTTACCTTGTCTTAACATGAGTAATGGTGGTACTGAGCTCAGATTTCAGACCTAATTGCAATGTTAAGCTTATTATATGGTTAAGCATGTGGGAACCAAAGTTCTTGAATGCTAAGTGCTTTTGTATGACTAGAGAGTGATGATGCTCTTTACAACTATGGGTTAAAATTTGAGCTCTTTAAGAAATGTAGCAGCGTTGAGCCTTGTTGAATAAAATGACCTGTGACAAGATGTTCAAACTCATCTAGGCAAAGTGCTTAAAAAAAACAAACTGAAGAGAGCTACCCTGCATGTGCAGGAAGGTTTGACTACATCACCTGCAGGGCATGTTTTCTGTGGTATTTAAGGCTTTTTTTCCCAAAATAATTATGTGCACTTGTGCAGGCAGAATGAACAAGCAACTGTGTGTCTGTCTCAAAAGCACATGGAATATTTCAAGATTGTGAAGAGCAAATGTCTTGCTCAGTTTGGTTCAGGAGGACACCTGGTTTGTGGGAGGTGTTAATTACACAAGTAAATTAGAGGTTCTGCTTTTTATTTTTGGAAAGCAGGTCCAATTAATATTTAATGGCTCAGCTGGAGACACAGCAGAGGTGACCTTAAGAAAGGTTGTAAATATATTAACATCTTTCAGTGCCAGAAGCTTGGAAGAGCAAAATGTCACCTGGCACAGTATATGCAACCAACTCCTTCTCTGTGCTGGAGCTGCTTTTCTCTGTGGCTTACGAATGTGACACAGGCCAAATGACAAATTTATGCATATACCTCATTCTTCTCCCTTTAACAGCAGGTTTTTCTTGTCAGGACATGAGGGTGCACAATGCAAACTAGGTGCTTCTGCTCTTTTTCTGTAGGTGAGCAATGTATGAACCAGTTGCTCCCAGCCAGGCTTCTCATACATTCTCTATCCAAATGAAACATACTCCAAAGCATATATGTTAAATGTCATAGGGTCCATACAGTTAAAGGTAGTTTTGAGCGTTGAGAACTACAGATCGTATCAGTCCACCCACACCACTTTTTTTAACCATACACCTTCAGAAATATTATAAACCATAACAGAGTCCACTACACTCTCACATCTTGCCTGTGCAAGGTGCTGACCAGCCCACTGTGGACAGTAAATAATGTCCAAACAAAACTCAGGAACATCCCTTTTGGGATATAACCTAAGTTATCTCTTGTGCATGTTTCATCCATTTCGCTGTGTCCTGCTATTTGTACACAGCATATAGAGATTTGTATCCAGTGAGTTCGGAGCAAACTGTCCAGCATGTATTTAAGTTTCCAAGTTCAAAACTTAATCAAAATGGATTGAAATCTTGAAACACTTCCCAAGAAGATCCCTGCTTCTAATGCCTAACCCTAGAGTAGCTTTTCTTAGCTCGCTTTCTCAATTTGAATTTTTTTTTTCAACTCAAGGCTTAGCACTAATTGTATTTCAGTGAAGCCTGACCTTAAGTGGCAGACTCATTACCACCTTCTTTTCACTTTTATGATTCCTGTCATTACATATCCAACCGTTCTATTCTCTTTGCTTGCAGCTGTCAGCCCTGAGGCACATTTTCAGAATTTTTTATCGAAACCCAATAAATTGCTCAGTGCCATTGCTCCGCGGCTGCGGACAGGATATGAGATTTGTGTGTGCACCTTCACAAGAATATTCAAACATGTTTTAAGTCTTCTGTTTCATATTTGTCCTTATTCGTGGTAAAACAAAATATTGATTGGTGATACGTGACTTTTGTTTTACAAATGACTGCTGATTGCTCCTTACAGGTGCATTGCTCAGACTGGCTTTCAGCTTGAAATCTGGCTTTTCAGCTAATCAGACTCCTATCGTTGCTGATGAAGCCTGCTTTAGGCATTTAAAGGATCTTTGGGCTCCCGACACAGTAGCCTGAATAGTTCGTTGTCTTTTCATTCCTGCTACCTTGCTGGAAACCAGGGAAGTACTACAACTGCTTTTCTCAGAAGACCTGAGACACAGACAGATGAAACACCACACAGCCAAGAAAGGATCAAATGACACAGTTTAGAAGTTACCTAGGAATGGAAGACAAGCACTTTCATCCTGAACCTGTATGTTGATCTGTTGCTCCAAGTTTCTTAGGCCTTTGAAAAATGTATTCTCATGATGTCTGGGTGTGCCTCAGAGTTGACAGTGGAGCTGAATTTCTGGGAGAAGACTGTTTAGAACAGAATCATAGAATGGTTTAGGTTGGAAGGGACCTTAAAGAACATCTAGTTCTAAGCCCCCTGCCACAAGCAGAGACAGCTTCCATTGGACCAGGTTGCTGAAAACCCTGCCCAACCTGGCCTTGAACACTTCCAGGGATACAAGAACAAGATGTTCCTCCTCTAACCCTGAGGAGCTTGCCACACCAGCACCATGTAAAAAGAAGTGATAAACGTGTCTTACTCATAAAACACAGCTGCATGTGTTTAAGCCACACCTCCCTTTTATGCGCTTCTAGGTGGAGCTTCAATGGTCTTCTCTGGGTGTGAAAGATGCCAGGCTGAGATCTCTGTTCTCCTTGAAGAATGTCACTTTGGCCAGTCTGGAGGCTGGGTAGAAAGGGGTCCTGCTCTTTCTCTTTGGAAATGAGAGTTTGAGATGCTGTGTGTAAGGCAGAACGGATGCTGCATACATGATGCTGAAGTTTAGCAAGTAGGATGCTTGTTACAATGGGGGAGATGATGCTCCTGCTCCTCTCCTGAGGGCTGCTTATACCCTGTCTATGTGTTAAGTCCCACTCATTTTGCTAGTGGGCAGAGGCATAACTGAAGGGGAAAATACAGTTAAGGTAAGAACCTGGCTTCACTGACTTCAGGTAGAGGTAAGTCAAGGTTTTACTTGAGGGTTTTCATCAGTAGAGTTCAAGTCTCCAAGCCCTGTTTTTTACCTCAGCTTTCTTATGTCTCCCTGTGTACACCCCTGCTGTCCTCTCTGATGGATACCTGTGTCTTGCTGAGCATCTACAGTCACTTCAGCCAACTAAGTTTAGCACTTGTAAACACCTTCCCTCTAGAACCAGAGTGGTGATGGTGGATCTGAAAAGTGATTCAAACCCAGGGTTTGTCCCTTCCTTCTTAAAAATTCTGTTTATTCTTATTATTCATAATTTCCCATATACTCAGTTATTTTCGTCTCTAGGCTTAGAGGTGAACAGACACAGGAACAGCAGCATTTGTTCTTTGCATTTCTGCTACCCTGTGCTCCATTCACAACTGCTGAAAGCTCAGACAATCCCCATGATTTCCCCAACTTCATCATGTTTTAAAGTCTTTACCTGCCCTCTGGTTTCTCATGTCACCTGAAAGTCAGGATATTTGGACCCCGTCTTTACTTCATGTATTCCCTCAGGCTATTGTAGTGGCATTCACACCTTTTTTGTTTTTCTCCACTGCAGTTTTGGTTTTCTGTGTGTGGTATGTGTTGTGGTTTTTTTGTTTGATTGTTTTTTTGCTTGATTTGGTTTTATGTTGGCTTTTTTTAAATTTTATTTTTTTTACTTAGTTTCGCACTGATGGCCTTTTTAGTTTTTGATTTTGTGCAGCCGAATAGGATTGTAGCATGCTAATTAATTAAACTAGAAAGGAAACTCTGCTTCTCACTTTTCTGTGCTTGACAAAGAAAGCAGGCAAAGGAATCAAACCAAGAGACTTACTGAATCTATTTTAACCCTTGGGATTACAGCCTACCAATTTCTGCAGTCAGCAGCACAGAGAAAGTAGCAATATGACTACTGTCACACTTTCACTTTCAGATAAAATTACCAGGTATCCATTTATGGCTGAATCAAGGTGCTCAGCATTAATTCCTCATAAAAATAAAATTATTATTTTTGGAGCTTCAATAAAACTTCCCACCTACTGTCCCAATAAACTTCAGGAAGGGAAGATTGGGTGAAAATGCAGCCTATGCAATGTGGATGCATGGTGGTTTTCTCTGGGCATATTCTACAGTGGCTAAATGTCTGTTATTGTCCTGGCAGCTTATAACCTTTACTTCCAATGCTGATGCTCTTAGGTTCAGCCCTTGGAGTGTCAGTCACCTTTTGAATTTCAATTGTACATGACATGAACCCGCAAAAAAAACTCAGATAAATGGATCCCAGGACCTTTTGCCTTGTAATTTCCCATACTGCTGCTGCATTGACGTGATGAGTCTTGAGGGTAGCTGTTGCTTGGCAACTTGAAGCTAAACAAGTCCAACATGAGGTGGAGTATGTAAATGGCTGGCTCTGAGCTAGTGAGGTTTCTTGACATACTGACATCTTCCTCACAGAGGAAAGCTGGAGGTTGGACTTGCCTCCTGGTACAGTATAGTTTACTTCAAGGAGAAATAAGGAGCTATTGAGAGATGTGCCTAGCATAATAATCTGTAGGAAAATGAAAAAATTCAGCTCCAGCAGGAAGATATCTGGATATCTGTGATCCAAAGATGTCCTGTTTAGCAGTGGTTTAAGGAAGGCCCTGACTAATCTAAATTTTGACACGTAAAGTTAATATTTTTGATGAGCCACTGGTTCTTTGTTCCCTAATCATAGTAAAAGAGTAGAGGAGAACTCAGTGAAATCAACAGTTGAGGGAAATTAGAAAAATACAAATTCCCAGTTGTTGTAGGGAGCTAATTTTTGGAGTAGGTCGCGGAGCCAATGATATGAGTAGGACCACATACAACAGCTCTTCAGCTGCTAAGGGCCTTGTTCTGAAGCCTTGTAGGCTAAAGAAGTAGAGAAGAAACCTAGTCTAGTTTGATATGTGGATGATATAGCATTTCTCACATCTGTACAGAACTCAGCAGTTCTGGATCAGATCTTTAACTAGAGCAACATAATGATATCAGTAACACTAGATGAATTTACACTGGCAGAAGTTTTAATCCAAAGCATTAGATTTTTTGAAAAGTAAGGAGAATGATTTGACTAATTGATGGAGCTGTTCCCAGAGCTCAGCCCATGGCTGGCATTGTTCCCAGTATTTAGCCTGTGGCTAGTATTTAAGACCTATAGTCCTTCTTTTACACTCTCTGATTGCCCTGTTCTTGCTCTCTTGACCTTTCATAACTGTGGCTTGGCCTGTCCTATACAATTTGCGTTTTTAGAAGCCTCTCACATACTTGAAATACTTGTAGATGACTCCTGATTATCTAATTACTCATTATTTGGCCAAGAAAAATCCATATTTGGTAGCTCAAATTATTTCTCACAATAAGTCAATGCTTAAGCCCCTATCCTATTTGTTACCTCTCTCCAAATCCCTTCCAATTTGTTAACGCTTTTATTTTTAATATTGTTGGATGCACAATAAGATGACAGAAGAGTGGCACATAACAGTGCTGTGCAGGACTTTAGCTGAACCCTGCAACAAGTCACACAAAACAGACCAGAGCCAGTGACCCCCCCACAGATGCTGTTACAGACTACGCTTGAAATACATATCCAGGAACTAACGACTTTCTTATAAGTAACTTGGAGAGATGAGATGCTGCATATGAGTCTGGCATGGCCATGTAGTCTACATGCCCATGTAGACTTTGATAAAGCTGGGAGAACAGCCTTGAGGTCAGCTTGCTTTCTGTAGAGCTGGCAGGTTGTTGGCGATGCCTCTGTGGGGCTGGATATCATGCTGCTGAATATTCTGGCTGCATAGGATGCTGCATAATCCCAAGGATGGTCTCCAACCTGGTCCCTCCACCTTTACTGTCCCTATCCTGCACCTCTGGTCTTTGAAGATGTGCTGAATTGTCCATAAAGGACAATCTGAGCATGGCAAGTGGAGCTCACCTGAACACCACAGGCTAGAGATAAGGTTGTCTGGAAAAAGTGGAACTTACAATTGTTTTTTTTATTTAGTATGTGTAGTTTCCACCAATGGTTCGAAACTATTTGAATGAAGGAAGAAAATGAAAACTGAAAAAAAGTTCTATATCTGTAAAAAGACTATTTAGGGGGAATGGCTGCAGTGACACATGGCTGTGCCACTCTAAAGGCTGTGAACCTTGTACAGAAAACAAATCTTAAGATCAATTAAAAATGATCGTGGCCCAGATTTTTATTTGGACTTAGGCTCTCAGTATATTGATATGTAATTTAAAAGTACCTAAGTACCTTTAAAATATCAATTTTTGACTAGTTCAACATGCTATTCCTCCTGGCTTCAGTGAAACTTGGGTCTTGATATGACTTGGGAATTTATTTCTGAAAGTGAATTTGAAATCCTCGGGGCTCTCATTTCAATATCATCTGAAATTGCTACTGGTCCTTGCTGTTGGAGTTTGACACCCAGTTTTCTGGAGAGTGTCATCCTTGGGGGGCCTGATTTTTTTGGAAAGTGCCAAGGATCTGCCTTCAGGGAACCAGGGTCCATTAAGAGTTTCCCATACAGGGTATCTACAAACTAAAGCACTCAAAGTCACATTTTCAAAATGTTTCTCAGCACCTCTGCAAATGTGCAAAGCAAGCCCTAGAGGACTTCTTTTGGATGTTTTGGCATTAATGTTCTGTGAGACAGGGAAAAGAGATTAAGAGAAATGAGTCTCAAAATAGTACTGTCAAGTTCTTTTCTGGTAGAGCTTGCATTAATTTTTAATACTCCATCTGTGATCAGAAGAAAAAAAAGACCTTTAGTTCTCAGCACAGATCTTTTTTGAGCGCGCTTATTTTTCTTTGTAGCTGTTATGTATTCAGGTCTATGATTCACCAACTTATTTGTGTTATTTTTCTTACTTTATGGGAGTCAGGCAATGTCACCTTTGGGCCTCATCTTGAACTAAGACCACAAAATGCATTATGAGTAACCCCTTAGCAATAATTCTGCCTTGCTACTTTACATGTGGGAGTAATAAGAGGGAGCCTTTGAGAGGATAACAAGGCCCTCATGTCACTTCTATCTTTTTAATGATTAAGTTTAAATAATATTCTGCTCTTGTAGCAGGATTTGGTGATTGGTGCATGTTATTTTGCACATGTTCTCCCGGATATTTTATAGGATCATATTTATTACTGTTGTCTCTCTGTGGCCTCCTTCTACCATCTGGTGCCAGGTTCTCATCCAGCTTTTTCTATGACTTGTGTCTTTGATCATGGCTGAATTTTAACTAGATGTCATTTTCTTCTGTCATCAAAAGAAACTTTCTGAGTGGCTTCATTTCTTACTGATTAGGCCAAGAGAGCACAGAGATCACACAAAGGGTGTACTAAAAAAAAGGCATGTATTTGATTGAATCTTCCTAGGGTCATAAGGCCTTCTCCTGCTTTAATTGCATTCCTCTGCCTTATGATAGGATCAGTTCAGTGGATCACCTGGAAGTGGTATAAGGAACTAATTTTGTTGGTCATTGGCTTAGTTAATCTCTGACAAGTCAGAAGACAAAACCAGAATTTAATTATCACTGGCAGTACTTGTACTGAATATAGATTACTTAAACTTTTTTGAGAGCTGCAATTTTATTTCTTTATTTATATTTATTTAATATATTTAACCAGGGAGAAAATATAATGACCCTAACATTAATAGAAGGGAAAAAAAAACCACAACAACAAACCAACCACCCATTCATTACTTGCTTTTGTTTCCAGCATGTGAGGAAAAACTGGGGGAAAGAAATTGGCAAAACATGCCAAAATGACAAAAATAAGAAGAAAATAATTATAGTCCCATTTTGGAGCCATTGCAGGAAATTTAATTTTTGGAGTATGGCTAGACTCATTCACCCTGGGAACATCTACCAGAACATTACTCCTGACCCCCAGTGCACCGGTATAAATACGGACCCGGCAATAATGATCAAAAATAACTGCTAGAGGCTAGAAGGGATTTATGAAGTGTTTGAGACACGTAGAAAATTTCAGTCCACAATCCATTCTAGGTTAAACTCTTAGGCTACTGTGTAGGAAAACAGGAAAATTTTGTGTGGTCTTTATTCTCTATTCAGTCTCTCCATCAGGTTTCTGGATCTCAGTGTTTATGTGTGATAGTTTCTAAAGATGGTTTAATCTTGTGGGTCATAAGGGGAACAAATTGAAAGCTGAGATAAAAGCCACTGCTGAATAAATCCTCTATGAGAAAGTTTAAAGCTCCCCAAGCTTAACGTAGATGGTCTCAGAAGACACAGAGAAACATCCCAAAATATCTGCTCCTCTTAACAAATGTAGAGCTCGGAATAGTCTGTGTATCTTTACAGTAAAAAAGCCATTTATCTGATCCACATGCATGTTAATTTGAACCAGAAATATTTGTTTAGAGAACAAATGTTTTCTCCTCTGTTAACTTTGCACCTAGAAGCTGAAAGAGAAGCCCTCCTGGGCCTTTCCCAGATCTCTGCTGCTGCATGAAACAGAATCAGGGCATAGGGGCATAAGGTCTTGCAAAGATAGGTAGAAGAGCTATATGTTGTTTGCTGGTTTGGGGTTTTTTTGCCTTCTGTTGTTGTTGCTTTTCTTTCTTGTTGGTTTTTGTTTGTTTGTTTGTTTTGGTTTTTTTTGTGTGTGTGTGGTTTTGTTTGTTTATTAAATACAAACAAACAAAACCAGTTGCTATTGCTTTACTGGAAGTTGCTAATTCACTCCCCGTCTGTCCCGAGAGCAGATCCTCTTCTCTGCCCTGTTCTACAGAAACTGAATGACAGAGGGCGAAAAAAGGAAGACGCGGATTGGTTTCTGCTGCGCAAATGAGAATATCTCCTGGGTTAATTTGAACTACTGTGAGGTCTTAAAACTATGCCAGCTGACTTTGTACTGGAGCAGATGTGATGTCCTGCCATACACCACTCATACACCACACTAGCACCTGGTGCAGGAGAGAATATGAAGCCATGAAGTAGCATTTTGATCTGCTCTCAGTCTGCTTGTCCTTCAGAAAACAGTTATCTAGACATCACTGTTTCTGTTCAACCTCCTATCAGCACGCATCAAAATAAAAAGAACCAGGTAATAAAACCTGGTCTGAGTCCAATGTATTCCTCTACTAAATTTCTGTGCCAGTAGTAAGGACCATGAGAATGCAAGTAAGTTAAATGTACTGTATTTAATCCCACTTTGAGTACCTGCCAAAGACATAAACCTGTTTTGGTATTTAGTCCTGTCTGAGGATTTCTGGATTGCTGCTGTGCTGTGGACTGTAGGCTAACAGAAAGGTCTGACCAGTAAAGAGGTAGTCTGTGATAAGAGCTAGTAAAATTATTTAACTTAACCTTATTGTAGTGATTCAAGTACAAATGATTAAACCCAGCTGATGCTGCTACATCTGCTCATCACTCTGGGATTTGTTTGTTCGTTTTTAAGATTCTTCTAGAATTGGAGTGAATGTATCGTATTTAAGCCTAAGCCACAACTTGATGTCAGCTCCCTGGAAAGCCTACAAGGTTTAATAAAACACAGAAATGAAAAGGCAGAGCTGGGAAAGTCCTTGTATTCCAAACCACCCCTTCCCTGGCTGCTTTTTAGTGCTTGTAGGTTTTGGTTGTACACCTTTGCAATACCTACTAGTAGTCTCATTTGATATAGTCAGTGTTAACACACAACAAAACTACAAGAAGAACAAGCGACACAAACAGAGTACTAATAATAGGCTGAAAAATAACTAAACAAGGTAGAAATGATGGATGGATGGATAGATGGATGGATGGGTGGATGGATGCATGGATGGATGGATGGAAGGAAGGAAAGAAGGAAGGAAATATTGTATGGGTGGGAGGTGCAGTAGCTGAACTACTCTTCACTTCAGAAAGGTTCAGGTTTACAGGGGTGCCCAGAGGAGGCAACTACTATGCACATGAGAATGGACAAAGCTCGACAGAAGGACACACTATAAAGCTTAGGTTCCAGTCCCTTGGAAAGGAGGAAAAGAATACGTGCTCTATGGTAAGAGTGAATGAAATAACCCTTTCAGATCTTCTGTTCTCCATGTATTACAGCATGCAACCACGGAAACGTTTCTAGATGGTGGTGACAAAGTGATAAATTTACCTTTGTTGCTAATTACCTTAATGTCATTCTTAGGCCCCTACCTACCCTACTTACAATGCAAATTTTTTATCTTGGTGCCAAATAGACATCCTACTTGAATATAAAGGTTTGGAACTCTTTGGATGTCAGATATTGAGGATTTTAATTAGTTGCTGCAGTGGAGCTTGTTAAGGATATGATGTTTGTGGGTGCCAGATCTAGACCACCAGGGACGCAGAGATTTCTGTTGCTCACTCTGATGCCCAGGGGTGTCTCTGTCACAGATCTGTAGGTGCAGCTGGTGCTGTTTCCAACGGCAGGTTCAGCAGCAGCGAGGCTGAGCATGTGTCCCACAGTGTCATGCACAAACACACACGTACACGCATGCGTGATATCAGGTGCTTTTACCAGCACCAACAGCCCTTACATAAATGTAAGTGCAGAGAGCCCAGTCTCTCTCAGAGAGGGAGATTACATAGCTGGGAGGGGGAGGGAAGTTAAGAAAGGATTTTGTATGAAAATAGGCAGGGACGAGGCACAGGACTCAGTCATGAGCACACTGCCTGGCAGGCTGCCTGCATGCAACTCTCCTCTTTATCCCCCTCCTCTCTGATTTTCCTACTCTTGTGCCTCCCTGACCCACTCTGGTCCTTTCCTTTGTGCCTTCACTTAAGCATGCCATAATAAGATTTGCATGGTCCATGAAGTCACTTCTAATATCCCATAATATTAATGGTATTCACATTTCGTGTTTCTTATCAGTGGCAAAGTTCAGGCTGACTCTCTTCAATGCTATGACCAGGTTGTTGTTTAATTGGTCCATCAGTCAGTGACCAACATGTTCTGGTCCCTGTTTATGTCTCCTTTATCACCTGTTTGCTAATTCCTGAGTGTCTGTGGTTTAATATACCACTTTCCTTGTTACTTCTGTGTTCTATTATACTGAATAGTCTTTGACCTGAGAACTTACTGAACAAAGTGCTTCTTCATTATGCGTACCCACGCAGAACTTACTTGGCATTATGTTGGTGTGTATGGGATCCATACCACACAGCACACCCGGGTGTTGCAGGAGATGAGCTAACCCTGAGCCAGGCCAGTTCTCCCATTCTCATGTTTTGAACAAACCTGCATGTGCAAACCTCATCTATGGGTTATCTCTGACAGCAATACCAAAAGCCTCTGTCTCTCCTCCTGCCCAGTGCTTCCTTTTCATCCTTTAAAGAAGTCAAGAAAAAACAAAATGGAAAGACGAGAGCCTTAAAGGACTCATAGGCAGACTGGTGAGCACAGTTGTGGTGTGGGACAGGATATAGCTTTGGAAGAACAAAGAGTGGGTAGAGCTCTGCTTTTGTCATCTGAGATAGTGGCCCCTTAAAGCCACTCTGCAGGTCTAGACAATGTTGTAAAGAAACTCAAGATGACCCACAGGAGTGAGGATGTCACGTTGCAGCTCTATGTAAAGGTGGTAGCTCTGGTCCTGGAAAGCCTGCACTGAGGCCAAGGAGTCCTGAACCTTGACAAAGCTAATTAGGCTGAGTATATTGCTGTGATGATGAGACACAATGTTAGTTTTGTTCCACAGCTCATCCAAGTTAGTCACTGGGTCATATTGCCTTATGCAAGGCAGAGAAAATACTGTCTCCATTTGACTCTGATGAATATGATATAACGGCCCAAAGGCTGATTGAACAGGAGATATGTGAGGAAATCAATGCATAGACAAGCTACAAATAATGTATATGGATACAATAATCTTGAGAACAACAAATGATATGTGTACCACAATTATTTAATCCAAGGAACTAATGAATGTACATTCTCAAATGACACCAGATCAGTATTCCCCGTGTGATGGGACTTCATCTCGTTAGTATTTGAGATAAAGTATGGAGCACATTATGAATGTGAAGTATCACAGTAGGGCTAATAGCACTGGGAAAGCAGGTGTCAGTGATCTGCAAAATGTTTTGGGGAATCGTGGTAAACCAGACTTACATTTGCTGGTATTTTAAAATATGTGGTCCTAAAGTATGTGGCATCTAAACTGGGGCTGGTGGCCTGAAGCGTGGTAGAGGGGAGAAGACTTGAGGATATAGTGCCTAGGCTGAACAGTGTGAAATAAAGTGAGAAATCACAGGCAGAAATAAAAAAAATGCCAACAAGAAAAAGACAGAAAATGGGAAAGCTGATGGGACTACAGATGCTGAAGAATTAGTTTTGCAGCAGAGCTCACCTCAAAAAAGCATTGGGATGTGTGGGAGAGATATCACTTCGTGCTCACAAGGAATGCAGAAAATCACAAGGCAGACATCAGCGTTTCCAAGAACTAGGGGTCAGCTTCTGTTTGTAGGTATAATCTCCACAGCCTTTTTTTGCTGTAAGGAATTTAGCCTCATCCCTTAGGTTAGATCTGGGCAGCCTCATTACTTCCTTTTCAGCACAAAATGCACAGCCCAGCACAGAGTCAGGCTTGGGCTCAGACCCACCCTAGGCTGTACCTGAGCACATCGAGTACGAATGTGCCTGACTGATATTCAGAACAGCCGACCACAGGCTGTCAGGGAGCAGAGCTGTGCTGGTACTATCTTTTTTTTAATTTATTTTTTATTTTTTTTGAGAGAAAGAGAGTCCAGACATCCTGCTGTGTGATCAGGGCAGAAAAAAAGGGCAGCTAAATATTGTTCTCCTTAGAAGTTTTGTCTTTGGTTCTGTTTATTCCCAGGTCAGACTCTGCAGTTTCCAGGCCTGGTAGGAAATACTGGAGGCAAGAAAAGCCCCACTCTCTTGCAGAGCCCAGCAGCAGAGAACATTCTTTACTGTGGATCTTCCCAATGCACCTAGCAGTGTAACCTCTTCCAATTGCTATTCAAGACGCATAGAGCTTTCTTTTGCTCCATCAGCCTTTTTTGTGCGTTTCCCTACAGGGTGGTTTATTTGATTACATTATCATATAACACCATAACTCCCTACCGATCTCTGATAGTGATCAGCAGGAACCAGTGTTTGCAAGTGTCTGCAAGGATGGTTTCTCTTCTCTCATGTAACCATGTAATCTGTCGATGATGTGATCTGGTTTGGTCTAGATTTTTTGAAGAAAAAATCCTTTTCCTGTGACACAGGATATTTTTTGATATGTAGGTAAGAAATGAGGAGTTCACACATTACCTAATGCAAGATACCCCACCATACCTGTTGCATAGGGATAAAAACAGACAATGCGTATTTCTCTGAAAAAAACCCAACCAACCAACCAAAAACCTAAAAAAATCAATTGAAGATAAACTTAATATAGATTTGCCATCTAGATAAAGCACGTATTGTTGCTCTGGGATCTTATCTGCATTTTCGCAAAGTGATGTTTTTTTTTTTTAGGAATAGACAGAAAAGACTGGCATCCTTCCAAGTTCCCTTCTGTAAATTGGATCTCATCTTCAGTAAAATGCCCAGGAGGAGATTGCAGAGGGGGATCACGGTGGCTATTTTGTGGGTTCCCATTCTCTCTGTGCTGGAGGGGATGCAGCTTAGAGTCCCTTTGCTGTCATGTTGTGTTTCAAGCTTGTAGTTAAGTGGGTTATGAAATACTAATCTTTGGGAGTAAAGTCGCTTTCAATGGTTTGCTTTTCTCTCTTTTTCCCCGTCTCTCTCCAGGCAGTTGTTCTCAGTTTAAGCAAAACTTGCTTTAACAAAGCTCCCATACCCCTTAGGAAAACTGCTACATAAAGACCAAAGGCATCGGACCCTTGGCTGAGGAGCAGGCAGGCGCATCCCTGCAGGGACCCCCCTTTCACTCAAACTGTTTATGAAATTGTAAACCAGGCTGTGAGAAGGACGGTCAGGAGGCAGAGGGGAGGGGGAGCTGATTCCTCCTCCCTCTCTGTCTCAAAGTCCTTTTGCTTTCCAAGCTCAAATGCTAGCTGAAATCTGATGCCTGGACTGCATATACTGTGAGACGTGGGCATGCCCTTGCAGTGCACTGATTTCCTCTGCAGCTTGGAGAGCCAGAGCCGCGCCGAGCCTCCGAGCGAGGAGCCGCTCCATCAGGCAGTGAGTGCCACATCCCTGTGCTGCCCACACAACGGGCTCCAGCATGGTCCTGAGGCTCCTGCTACTCCTTGGAGGGCTGCTTAGGGCCGCCAAGCCTGCGCCCCGCTGTGAAACCGGCCAGGAGACCCTAGGTAAGGCTAACCACTCCAAAAGCCCCCCTTCCTCTCTCCTTCCTTCTCTTGGAGATGGGCAGAGAAAATGGTCCAGCTTCAGGATGGGGGAGGCAGGAGCTCTGTTGCTCTCCCCTAGGAATGAGGGGATCAGCTCTTTGGAAACTGCAGACTGACAGTGATGAATCTGGGGTTGTGCTTGGGAAGCATGGATGGGAAGGCAGGCAGTGGTGTGGCTCTGCAATAGAAAAACAAGTCTCTGATATAAGGGAGCATAATGTTCCCCCATCACTGTCTTTTCAGCCTATGTGTAGGTAGATGTGTCTTTCTGTCAATTTACAGAGTTCCCAGTTGGTGGAAACCTCCTTACTGTCATGGGGAATACAGAGGATTCACCCAATCTCTGGCCTTGCCTTCTTTGGAACGTGGTAGTCAGATTGCAAGAAGATGAACTTTTAACCTTTTGTGTATTTTCTGCTTAAGAAAAAAAACTCCCTACATTTAGCTTTAGGTCACTTATTTCAAATCCAAAGTATGAGAAGATTTATTAGGATCTGACAGCTGTAGGGTGTGTTTTAGTTTGCTATAAGCAATATGGAATTTTTATGAGTTGATTGGCTGGAAAAGCTGATCTAGCCGTCAGAAAAAAGGTTAGATAGGAACGTGCTGCTAAACGGTTTGAAAGCTTTTGGTTCGGTAACCAGCTGATTAATGAAAAACATTAAGAATATCTTTTAAAAAGATGCGGTGTTTTTAATCAAGTCGGCTTAATGCAGCTTTCATTTATGTAGGGACAGTGGACAAGTGAATTCCAGTGTAGTGACATGGTCTATTCCAGGAAAACTCTTTTCAGAGGGTTCAAACTCAAAATGATTCAGAAAAATAATTATTTTATGGGAATACGAGAATGGACAAGTTAACCTGAAATTGACCTTAATGTTATGCAAGGAAGTTCAGCTATATTTCAGGCTTAAATATAAGCTACAGACTGTCCCTGGCATTGAACTGCTACACAAGGCAGTCCATGTGCCATGCACTGCCTATAATTTGAAAGTGCTTTTCCCACGAACATCAAAGTGAGGTCTACCGCAGCCTGAAGGGGTTTTATTTTTGGATAAAGCTACACAAAGAGAAGTGTTGTAGACTATTTACAGCCAATTACAGGAAGAGGCTGTGTGGTTTGCAGCATGCCCTTTCTCTGTGAGGTATGATTCTGCTTCAGTTCCAGCTGATCAAAGTTTTGCCTTGGGGTATTAATCCTAACAACCACAAACATAGGGATCATTGAGGGGTAACTGCTGTGGCAGAACATTTTGTGAGTGTCGGCAATTGTGCTGTCCTTAGGGGATGGCTTGAGGAAAGGCAGATGGTGAAAATACACCTTGCATGTGGTGACACTGGGCCACTGAATATGGCCCTAGATTGATGGCTACTGGTGGGGAAAGTGAGCTGCTGAGGTCACTACATGGTGTGCGATGTAATGGGCACAATTCACACTGGAGGGATGTTGGACCAGGGAACAGGGTAGCAGCTTGAACGGTAAGACACCTGCCAGATTTTTCAAGGGCCTTCATTTTCTAGAGGGGAGATAAGGTATTGTCAGACCATATGAAAAGAAAGGGGACGGTGGTGCTGCAGATGTTCACAAATCCTCTCAACATCCAGGGCAGTAGGTTATGTCTTCAGCTGCAGCAGTGGGTGTTTCTCCCCTGTTTTGGGATCCGTTGTGCAGATCTTGGTGGATGTCAGTGTCCAGATCTGTGGTGCTCTGCAGAAGGAGACCAGCCTGGAGCTGCTTGTGCAGGAGAGAAGGGCAGCGGGAACCAGTGTCACTGTCTGACTCACAGCAAGGCTGGAGCTGGCTTCTGCAGGCTGCCTGGCCTTCTTGGTGATATTTGCTCTGCTGTGACTCATTTTTCTTTTTTAAATAAGAAACCAAAATGAAACACGGCTAACAATACCAAGATTCTTACAAATGCTTTGTGCTCTTCTGTTTAGAAAAATAACTAAACGGTTACTGTCATGAAGCCCCACAATATGGTACAGGCATCACACACTGGGTAGGGAGCTTTTTGAGCATCAACTGGGAACCGTGGCAGTGAAAGAGGGCAGATCCTTTCTCCCCAGCTGTATCCTTGGCGAGCCAGTAAGCCACTGTCTCCCACAGTGATATGGTGTTACATTGTCCTGTTGCAAGGTGGCATTTTCAGAGCCCGATGAGCTTTACCGGCTTCTTAGCCTCTAGTTTGAGTGAGAAAAGTACCACTCAGCATGTTTCCCCTGAAAAGTGGCCAGCTTTTGGTGGAGGGAGTTAATAGCACAGGCTCCTGTTACATCAGAGTTGTGCATGTTTCTACTGCTGACATCAGCAGTGGTAATTAGTTAAATGCAACACTTTACCATCACTGACAACAAGAATAAAAACAAAGTAGAAGCAAGCTGAAGGCATGTGCCCTGAAACAGAAAAGGCTGGTGACTTTCCTTGCAACTGGGGTCAGCTCTGCCGTTGGGATGCTGTCATGGGTCAGGCTCGGGCTGCAAAATAACAGTGGTAAACCCCTGCCTGATCACTCCTGTTCAGAGGGCGCTTTTTGGGGGACTTCTGGGGCAGAGATACGCCCGTGCTCAGGTGTGTGTGTGAACCCCCGGGGCTTATAAAGTGAGCGAGGAGGCAACACCCAGGCGCTTGTCCCGGGACTGGCGGCTGCGGGCATTGGGCGCTGCCGCCTCCGCCACCGGCTCTGGGCCGCGCTGCCGTCTGTGGTGCCACCGTGTGGGCTCCTCAGCTTGTACAGATGGCTTCTGGCGAGACAACGGAGATGGGCCGGGTTTAGAGACAAAAAGGATGCCTGGGCCTTTTGCTCCCCGCTCTCCCTGCCCGAGCATTTGAGAGCTGTTTCACGTACATCGTGTAGTTCGTCAGGTGTCATTTCTGAGGACCGGAGTAGCAGAGGTGGGTGAGCAGCTGGAGCACTGCTCCCAGGGCTGCCCTGGCTTGCATACTTGTCACCTTGTTGCCTCATCTTCTCCCACCCACCTTGGCACTTATCATCCTGACTTGCCCTGCTCCTTGGCCAGAGATTTCCCCTTCCCGAGGGTCTCCAAGTTTAACCACTGGAGGCAGGAGGGAGCAGAGAGGAATAAGAAAGAGAGCTGGGGAGTGAAAATCCAGCAGACTGGGGGACAGGGATACTGTATTTTCCTCAAGGGCTCCTTACAGCTTTTGTGGCATTAGCTCTTCTCTAAGCCATGCCATCAAGTAAAGTTCATTTTCTTCTGGGAATTCAGACTGATTGAAGAATAGGCTTCACATGTAGATGCTACACCTCTCCCCTCTCCTTCTCTGGTGTTCCCATCTCCATAGTGTGTCATGGTTTGCTGCTAAGTGACCAAATGAAAAGCTATTGCCTTCCATGAGCTTCATGCTGGCCCCAGCATCATGGGACCACTTGTTCACTTGCTGTGCACATTTCTAATGCTTGTTTCGGGGTGAAAACCACACCTGTGCACACACCCAAGGCAAGAGCCTCTCCGGCTACTGCTGCTCTCGTGTGTGTGACTGTGCTGGGTGACCTGGCGGTGGGCTGGGGGCTGCTCCCCTGTGCCAGGGCCAGTGGTGCTGGCTGGGTTGGTCCCTTGCCCTGCTGTGGCTGGCATGGGCAGGTGCCAACAGCAAGTGTGGCCACAGCACTGTGTGCTGTCACATGTGGGAAAGCCCAAGCTGTAGTAATCTCGCCTGCTGTGTCTGAGATGGATGTGTCCAAGTCTTGTCAAGACAAAAAAATGCAGAACTAGCATCTTCATCATGCACAGTCACAAGATGAGAAATTCCAGCACTTGTAAACCTGGTTTTCATCACCGAGTCATGTGAGTTTCTTTGGATTCCCACCAACTCTGGTATTTCTACACAATTATTATTTTAGCAATAGTGACTTTCAGCTACATTTAACATGGGAAATGAGATCAGAAACAGCCATTTACATGGGGAAAGTAAGTTCATATCGAAAATATAATACATTGATATATCTGTTTACTGCTGAAATAGTTTATGTATGATTTTAATCTGAAGGTAAAGTATTCTTCAGAATACTTGTTCAGACATTTTTAAAGCATGGCTGTGTAAATACGTAGAAGTCAAAAACTGAACAAAAACCTTACTGCCCTAAGGCACAGCTAGACTTTTAGCAAGATTTAGTAACACTAATGGTTGATTACCTTTAACATTTCTAGACATTGCCTTTTCCTTCCACAGTTAATTAGTGACTGTTTGTGGGCACTGACTGGCTGATAGCTGCTGTGGTCCCCTTTGGGCTGCCCAGGCAATGTGAAAGCCATCCTCTTCTGAAGCTTGCACCAAATGTCAGATAAAAGTCCCAGGTGCTATTGTCTAAGGAGGGGCTGATCATGGAAGTACCACATAGAAGCCGTATTGTAAACATGGTGTTTGAGGCTGGTGGGCTATGTCCTGGTCTGTTTACTGGGCTTTTATGACTGCTGAATCTTGTTTGTACAGTCACCCTCCCAGTTGGATGCAGCTGTAATGGGTCAATGGAGTTTAAGGACTTAGAGTTGCTTTGCCCATTGCAGAAATAAAACTGAAATTTCAATCCCTTTGTTTATCATGTTGTAACTCCACTGATTTCATTGGCACGGTTTCATTTTTGCAGGGTTATAACAGGACACCCCTATCTAGGAGACAATGCGAGCTTAAGATACAGATTTAGAATTCCAATGCTATGAAGATTTTAGTTAAGGCTGTTGAATTAACTGTCAGTTTTTTGTAACATAAAAATATCACATTTGGCTAAAACTGGACTACCTACAGAAGAACCAGGTTTGTTGTTAATTACAATACTTCTCATACTTCTAAACTAATGAAAAGACAGAGTTATGGTAAGGGGCTGGAGAGACTGTGTTTAAAAAGGATGGAATGAAGTTTTGGTAAATGTTTTGGAATGTTTGTAGCACCAAAGACAAAACTCTCAATTTTTCAGACATGATCCTCTGTCCAGTTGCATTTAACAGGGTTGAACTCACTCAAAGGTAAGTTTAAGACTCTGTGGTAAGCTCTTGGCCCAAGCACTTTGAGAGTACTGTGACCTTAGACAGTGGGAACTGAGCTATAGAGAGTATATGGTCACAAAGTGAAGCTATGGAGCCATCACAATTTCAGGTTACCAGCCTAATAAGTGGTTTCACCCTTCTCCAGTCACTCTGAGAAAAATTCGATCCTTTAGGCCAGGGGTGTCAAACTCATTTTCACTGGTGGCCACATCAGCCTCGTGGTTGCCTTTAAAGGGCCAAATGTAATTTTAGGACTGTATAAATGTAACTCCTCCTACATTTATACAGTCCCAAAATTACATTCGGCCTTTTGAAGCCAATCAGGAGGCTGATGTGGTCCCTGGTAAAAATGACTTTAACACCCATGCTTTAGACAATAGTTGTAGAGATTTCCTGTCCTATTCCACCTTCTCACCCAATCTGTTGTTTAAATGCCAGCGTTTCCCAGGTCTAGGCTGATTTATCCTTCCTTTGTTGGCCAGACACTGAGAGATGGTCTCAGTATATCTCCAGATCATCTTGGTGCACAGTGAATGCATGTCAGCCGCAGCCCAGCCACTTCTGCAGCCCAATAAGTCTTCAGTCAATTTGGCAACTCCAGGGTCATTTTGCTGTCGTCATCGTTGTTGCTTTTGTTTTCCCAACTGGAAGTTTCTCCCTTCACAAATGGGAAAACATCTCAGATGAGGCCAAAAAAGGGCACTTAGCAGTTTTTGGTTTAGGATTGTGCTTCTGTTCAGGATTTTCAGCTGGGAGGACTCACTGGAGAAGCACATGCTGGCCAGAGACACAGCTGGGGTGGCACCGGGGATCCTGTCGCTAGAAGTTCCGAGACTGGGGTGGGGACAGACAGGCAGACAGCAATATTCTTCCTCAGTTCTTTTAGGCTCCTACATCTCCAGCCTTGTTTGAGTAGCATCTGGGCAGTTAGAAACAATGGAGAACTGGCCACCACTGGGTTTGGTTTTGAGCCGTTGCTGAGTGGCAGGTCTCAGTGTGCACCTGCACAGATTTTGACCTGTGGTCTGCAGGTTCCACGAACTCCCCTCACCCACGAGAAACCTTCAGCATCTTCTTGCAGGCCCTAAACCAGACCTGTGAGAGAAACAGTCCTGGAAGTGACTACAGTGTCATTGCTGTGGGAATACTCTCAGTAGTTCGATAAAAATGGGTGTTTAACCAAGTGCCAGGCAGCAGGTGGGTTAGAAAAAGGGCGATTAACAACAAATACTGGCTTGTGTCTTCCTGCTGTGATGTTGCTCTGCAAAGTGAGGGCAGATTAGGCAGTAATCTCTTTCAGGTGCTTTCAGGCTTCTGCATGTGAGGGAGTAGGACTAAAGCAGGGCTTGTCTGGCTGCCTGTGCATTGGACTCCTGCCAGTTTGCAAACATGTCACTCCCCTGGGGCAGTTACTACAACTGCTAGAATGGAACATTAGTAACAGGAATTCAGTCCTCTACTTACAAAAGCTTTGATGTGTCCCAGAGAAGGAGTTAACCACGTGGGCTGCTTTCTGCAAGTAATCCTCTCTCCTCCGGTTTTCCTGGAATTCCTGCTCTGTGGCTGGGGATCTTCTCCACTTCTGCCTCTCCATGTATGCTTTAGAGATGTATTAGAGCTGTCTTCTGTCCTGGGCTTGCTTCTCGACCATTTTTCCCCCTAGGCAAGCTACTCAGCTGCCTCATTCCTCTGCCATTAGTGCCCTTAGTCCTTCACTTTCCTCCTGGCTGTTCCAATCCAGAATACAATTCTGTAATGGTTCTTGTCCTGCTCTTTATGCTGTAGCCAGGAGCTCGCTCCAGAGGCAGGCTGTGCTTTGCCATTTGCAGGTGCTGTTGCAATATTTTGCAAAATGGCACAGCCCAGCAGTGTTTGCATACTACTGCTCATATTAAGTTTTGTCTTTTTAGTGTTGCAGGGCAGATTACCATTGCAAAGACTGACTGTGTAGAACCGCAAGGAGAGTAACACTAATATGATCAGAAACTGAGATGCTTTGTTTGGAAAGGCAGTAGTTTTGACTATAAACAAAGTAAAATGAATACATATGTCTTCCAGTTTAAAATACTATTGTGAGAATCCCAGAAAGCTGGTGGGAGGTGTGCTGGTCTGCACAAGATAAATTATCTAATCTTGTTCGATCTGTCAGTCATAACAATGCAATTGTGTAAGCCTCACTGAGTGATTTAGATATTTTAAATTTAAGACTGGCCCTTGGGCTTATTGCATATCCTCAAGTGCACAGCTCTCCTGTTGGCTTTGCTTTTGAAAAGGCAAGCGGCCAAGCCATGGCACTGAAAGTAGCTGTTGGGCTCTATTGTCTGGGTTAGGGTTAATCACAGCAGTTTGCTGCTTTCAGTGCTGAATCATCAAGGGGAAAAAATGTAAGCTTGGCAGCAAAATATGTATGTGCTGCATTGTAGATTTTCAAGCTTGCCTTGGTAAATTAAAACCAGAAGCGTATATTATAGAGAGGGCTCAGAAAGCTTGAAATGGCTTTTCTCCTCTTCAATAAGTTATTTTATCTATAATCTTAAATAGAAGCTGCGCTGCTGAAAGGACTTTCGTAGCTCTGGTGGAACAGCTAAAGTACAAAAATAAACATAAAAAATTGAAAAGGCTGTTCTGGGTCAGGAAGAAAAAGGTCTTTCTGTACCAACCTGTGCACAGATAAGACTATGAAAAGAGATGGCACTGTCTTCCTCTGAGCCCAGGGAAGCCTCTGCTTAAAAAAATGAGAGAGGTTTCAGCTCTTTCAGGCACACTAGAAACAGCAGCTGAAGCCTACCAAGTTAATTTAGAGACCTGGGAATCTCTCTATATATCATTGCTTGTCATTCTTATGAAAAAGAGAAAGGCAGTGACTGAACTCTTCTGATATTTCCAGAGCTTTGACAAAACGAGCTGTAACGGGTGGGGACGGGGTTTTGCTGGTCATTTCTGTGTGCAGAGACCCAGACCCAGCGGTGCAGAGCATGCAGCTGCAGCTCGAGAACTGGCCTCGGAGATTTTCCTGCTCTCCAGGCAGGCTCTGGCCCAGTTACGTGCATCCACACTTATTTATATAAGTACATACACTGCAGAGTTATCTTTGGCCCTTGCAGAGCCTCACTCTCCAAAACATACGCAAGCATTGGCGTTAGGAAACATAGGAAAAGTCCAAAGACCACATCAGCACACATCCACATTTAGGACACACTATAAAGCAAAGTCTGGTGTAAGCCAGACCTTTTTTCTCTTGCTTTTATGTACATTAACTCCTGATAATCTGAAAGCTCAAGATATTTCACAGCTGGTTGTTTACAAGACAGAGCTGTGGGTGATGTATAGATTATACAGCAGCTTTCACGGGGCTGTGTTGGGGAAAGGTGGTACAATTTGGGCAGACCTGGACTCTGAGATGGCAGAAGCAGCTGCATATATATCTCTGGTGGCAAGAAACACATGAGAAAACAGTAATATATGCTGAAAATCGTGAGGGTTAGGTCCAAGTTCAGACATAGTTCTAAGTTTAGGACCTAGGAGGAAGGAGTCAGTTTTGCTGCTAGTCACTGAGTGAGTCTTGTTAGCTCCGAGTCTGTGAGGGAAATCCTGAGGCAAAAGTAGTGGAAAAGTGTTATCCTTTGTTGAAGAATCACCCCTGCTTAACACACCCTGAGATGAAAAACTTCAGTTGCCATGGGAAAGGTTTATATAGATTTGGGTTCCTCATCTAAAAGATAAACCTATCATCATCAGCCGGTGCCTTCGTTGTTGGGTAACAGCCATATTAATAAATCAATAAATAGATTGCCTCTCCCTAGAAGTATGATAAAGTTAACCAAGTATAGAAGCCAGGTAACAACCTGAAAACAGACCTTTTTTAGCTCTCCTGTGCTAACATCTACTCTTGCTCACAAAACGATCCAGTCCTCTTGTGAACCCAGCCACTGCATATGACTTAGCGAAGTTTCACATATCTCTTCCCTCAGGTATCCATTGCTTCCCACCACCTTTCCCTCTGGCCAGCTGGGCAGAAAGAGGCATCTGCTAAATGTGGCAAGGTTGCTGCTGCTGCTTGGAGAGCCGGAGCAGGGGGAAGCAGCAGCACTGTGCCCAGACACCGCCTGCTACGTTTCCCCTTTGGTTTCCTCTGCTTGTTCCAGCTTGTTGCTAGAATACCTTTTTGCTCCAGCTGAATAAGCAGAATACTGAGACACTATTGAGAATAGGTTTGTGCCACGTATCAAACTGACTGATGGCTATAGCACTCCTGCACGGTAATAGCAGTCTGGAAGGTTGTGTGCACTTCAGTTTTGTTATTTGATCAGCGTATGTCAGAGAGACAAACAAAAAGGACACTTGTAGCTTGGTCACAGAGCCAGCAAAGGGGAAATGGCTCTTACCTTTGAGAAAACATGAGCAGTTGTGGAAAGACCATTCATAGTCCCCAAATGAACCCATGAAGAACTGCTCTCAACACACGTGACCATCTAAAGCAATATCTACGATACAGTCATTTTATGCAGAGGAAAAAAAACAAGTGTCAAATATTTCTTAGCCAGTCGTCAATGTAATGAAGGGGATTAATCGCTAACAATCCTGGTGATGACCAGAGGTAGTATCTCTCTGCTCATTGGGATGTTTCTGAAGTCAAGTCATTCCCATCCACACCAAGTTTTCCCCTCTGTATGGAATACTTGGCTGGCTCCAGACTTGTGTCCAAGGCCCCACAAGTTGTTGTGGATGTGATTGCATTGGGATATAAAACAACCCAGATTCAGGGAGGAAGTGGCATCCAATTTTAACAGTGGGATTAATTGCTAGACCTCTTACAAGTGATCGCTCCTTTCTCTTTCCCAGCTAGCAGTATACATAATGTTGTTCTTTGATTATCCCCACATGTAAAAATACATGCAGTGTCTGGCTGAGATGAAGCTTTTTTAGAAATGCCTTGACCTTAATAACTAACTCACTGAGGGAAACACTGAAATCCTGTAACAGAAGGCACTGTTGATGAACCAGGTATTGTTTATTGCAATTAGCATGATGTACCAAGCCAGGAAATAAGTTTATATAGATATAATTTTTTCCAGCTTGCTGCTTACCAAAACTTGTTTATGTTGGAGATGGGCTGTTCCTGCAAGTTCTGACCTCTCATTCATTTTATGAGGTAATGTGAATCAATGAAAATTCATAATATAGAACCAGACTAATTTCCGATTAAATATCTCCCTCCAAGATAAAATTCCAAGGTTAGTTTTGTCCTCATTATAATGATTTTATTTTGGCTAAAGAATGATCAACTCATTAGCAACACATATGAAGATGATTACATTTAAACAAATATACTGGGAGTAGAAGTTTAAACTTTGCTTAGTAGGAAAAAGAAAAAAATCCACAAACATAATGAATTTGGTCTTATGAGGAAAAAACCTCATTTCACTGAGCAAGAAGCTAGATGCCTGTCCCCATCAGTGAGAGCTAGAAGAAACAGCAACATAGCTGGATCCCCAACACTTTGCAAGGAAAACAGACCTGTTGGTGTTTAAAAAGCTTGCACATAACAGCTGAACTCTATGAGGCACTGGTGAAAAAACTCCAATACCTTGGTAGCAATATTTTTCTTTAGTTGCCAGTATTGGAGAAGGGCAATTTGGAATCATTGGCTGTAGAAGCAAAAGAGGCCTCTCCTGGGTCATCAAACCATGTTCCATCAAAATCAAAAATCTTGGTTTATTTGGCCTAGCAAATAGGAGGCTGAGGGGATCTGATTGCTTTCTGCAAATACGTGATGAAGGCATGCATCAGGGAGCACAGAGAGCTACTTAAGCTAAAGGACAATGCTGGCACAACAACACATAAACTGGCCGGAATACTTTTAGGCAGGAAATTAAAAGGCAATTTCTAGCTATTAGAGGAGTGAGCTTTTGGAAAAGCTTTCCTGTGGGAGTAGTTGGGGAGGGAAATAATTACTTTAAAGATGTTATTAAAAGGGTTATAAAATGCAGTTGCTAGAGATAAGATGAAGGAGGATGGGGAAGAAATACATCCCCTCATATCCACCAAAGGCTTAATTCCTTACAAGGAAGGTATGCACAGCATTACGTGGGACCAGGAGATTTGTTAGGGTAAGATCAATAAGGCATCTTGGTATGTACAGAGGACTCATATGGACTTTTAGACTAAATCAGGTTACCAAAGACCTACATTTGCATTAGTGGAATTTCCTAGACGCCTGACTTACAGTTTTTATGTGTGCCTAGAAATATCGTCAAGTTGTCAGGGCTGGGTAGCTCAGTGTCTTTTTCAAACATAAACCTGATTTCTTACACAACCATGCTTCAGATATATTGTTGAGTCCTCCCTTTTTAAAGTGGACCAAAGAACAGCTGGTCAGTGTGCTTGTCCCCTACACCTGGTCCCTGCAGTCTCTCCTGTCTTCTTACTAAACTCCATTTCTAACGTTTTGCCTGGGTGAGGGGTATATGAGGCTCCAAATGGCAGGGAATGGTGTGTGACCGTAGGGCAGAGGGGCTCATGTGTCTGGGGTGCAGCAGCTGGAGGGACCAAAGTGCATGTGCCTTGTGCGTGTATGTCAGACTGTGCAATTGCGAGCAAACACCAAGCTGGACTAGCAGTGGACAGGCAAAATATTTGGGAGCTGGATATTTGAGCAGCTGTGATTCTGAGCTGGATACTCAAGAGACCAGAGGGTCTCAGAGTTGTCTACTGGAGGGACAAGGAGGACCAAGCCAGCTATTGGGAAGACCACAATGTCTGGGGTTTGGCTACCCATGAGACACTAGGTCTGTCCCAACCACCAGAGAGACCAGCATGTGTGTCAACACATGAGGCAACTGGGAGATCAGTGGATCTAGAGGCCAGCTACTGGGTAAACTGAGCCTAGCTACTGGGGAATCCAGTATGTGTAAGCAGAGCTGCTAGAGGGATCCACCTGTACTCCTTTTTCGTCAATGGTCTTTCATCCTGATTAGCCAGACAGTGGAATAGGATGATGCTTTTGGTGCTGGTTATGTTTGCTTGTAGTGTGTTTTCTCTTTGTCTGTAAATGTAATCTCTACCTTTTGGGAAAATGTGCTTATCCCTGGTATGGCTGGATCTCAGGATGCAGTGCTGCAGCAGCCTCTGTGGGGCTACCAGTTTGGACAACTCCTAACACAAGGTACCACGAATACCTGCTCCATAATGCTATTTTTTTCCTCTTTATTTGCAGGTCAATGCCAAACTGTTCAGAAAGGTATGATGTGACTTTGCTTGCTCTCCTTGGAGAATCTCGAAACCTTAAGTATTTCTTAATTATTTCCTGACAAGTTTGTAATGTTGCTGCAATAGTAGGTCTTGTTCCTAGAGAGGTGATCTCTTTCACACAAGGTAGAATTTTGCTGCTGTGACAGTGGTGTTTGTTACCTGTCAGAGACATTAGCTAGGGAAGGAGGCTCAAACTGTAATAGCCAGTCGTTTTATGACAAGGCATCTCTCAATTACTTCCTTTTCACCTCTGCGTGGCTGAAGGTATTGCCAACATTTATCTTTCCTAAGACCTCTTAACCCGATTTCTTAAAATGTGTTAGGTTTATGAGAATATATGGGTAAGCACATTTATGGTCCTGCTTGCCTGAGAGTCAAGTCCCAGAATAACTTTTGAACCCTTTGGACAATTTCAATCAGATTGCACAGAGAGGCTGTGGTTTCAGAGACAATAAAGTCTTGCAGATTTTGTGTGGCCAAGCAAGGAAGAGAGATATGTTACTGAAACCTTCCCCACTAAAAAAAACAAACTATGTGATCTCACACCTCATCAGTGAGTCCATACCAAAAGGTGAGAGACAGGTATCGCAAATACACTTTAGTCAGGAGTCTGAGTTTCTCCCACATTAGATACAAGCAAATTCACACCTCAACAGGAGATTTTTCTCTCTTATGGATTCTCTAGTATTTAATAAGCTCAACCTGTATTCTTAAATTAAATCAAGTAAGATTTAATTGTCTGTGAGACAGCCTTTCTTTTGAAGCCAGGTTTTATTAATTTTGGTGGTTTCCAAGCTATTTGTTACATGCATTCCCTTGTGTGCCAGGTACTTCAGTGTTTTCTGGCCAGGGATTTGCTCTTTAGTTGCTGTTCAGGTATTGAATTAATAAAATAAAACTCGTTTTAGGAGCTGTGCTTATCAGTCAGATAACCCCTGATGCCCCATCAAATTGCGAGGTAGCATCCGAATTCTGAATGACATCTTGTGGTGGTTGCAACCCCTACCTCCTCCCAGGCCACTTGAGCACCTGGATACAGGCTAACAGCGCATGTCAGGGAGAAAAAATTCCCATTGTGCAAGTGCAGTGAAATGAAGCACTGAGGCAATCCCTGTGCTCTCGAAACTCCTGCCAAATGGGAAAAAAACCTCCTTCAACCTGAAAAGGGCAGCAACCGTAAAGTCACTCCTGACAGCCTAATACACCTGTGGCTCCCTGATACCTGGATCGTAGCCCGAGCAGGATGGTATAGAACTATATCATCTGAAACGTTCTGCACATAGATAAATGGCGGAAAGCACCAGAAATTACCTCATCCTAAGTATGGCCACAGTGGTAATTTACTGACTAAAATCAATCACCTAGCAACCCTATAAATAGCAACCCTAAAGTGAGACCTTTGCGCTCCCCTGGATCGCAGCAGGCTGTGACCAGAACCTCCCTCTGATAGGTACGTCTGAAAGAGCTGACTTCATGAAAACTCAGTAATCATCTGCTGATGATTCCACGAGGATCCAAAGGCCTAACTCAGCACAGTGTGCTAGCAAAGATAGATTTCTTGAGATTCAAAAGTGCTTATTGAGAATGTCGCACTAAAAGTGAGTAGTTTGCTAAACTCAAGAGGAAATTTTAGCAATAGTTGTACCTACACATATATTACACGTATATTCACCTATCCATGGATTATGAGTGTTAGTGTATGATTAAAGTGTGTATGATTTATAACCCTGTATGTGTGTATGTTTTATCCCCATATTTAGGTATGGGCTTATGTGTATACTATTTATCTCTTTTGTTAGTGCAGTGTGATGCTGCTAACATCAAATCTTTAGTGAAGTCACCGTATTGATAATAAAAAAATACTGAATTACTTTAAATCACTTTATTAATCACATGTTGATTATGAATTATTAGAAATCGTATACTAAACTTTTGATCTACCTCAATAAATCTCAAATTGCTGCTAAACCAAAGTAGTTATAAATCTATTCTGCAAAACATCTACTTGCATCAAATTGTTCACAATCAATCTCCAGACCAAGCATACTTTCCGTCATCTTTCTATAAGTGGTTTTAGACATAAAATTCATTTGAGGGTATTTTAAACTGCCTCTAGTCTATCTGTGAACAACAACAACAACAACAACTTCATTGAGAGTGTTATTTGTTGTGTTGTCTTCAAACTATTTAGAGTGCCAATGGAGCGAGTTATTTTTCACATGTTCCTCTCCTTTCCACAGCAAAATGCGTGGACATCACCCTAAGTTCTTGTACTGATGTTGCCTATACTCAAACGATGTATCCTAATTTCCTGGATCAGAAGACTCGAGAAGTGATTGAGTACAGCTCTGAGTACATTCTCATCAGCGTGCTGCACAACTTGCTTCAGGGAGAATGCAACCCAGACCTGAGGCTTCTGGGCTGCTCAGTGCTGGCCCCACAGTGTGAAAAGGACAAAGTTATAAAGCCATGCAGGCACGTCTGTGAAAACCTGAAAAAAACCTGCCTCCCTGCTTTTGATGCAATAGACATGGCTTGGCCCTATTTTTTGGACTGTGACCGCTTTTTCGCGGGAGAAGAAGAGGGATGTTTTGACCCACTGGCAAAGCTGCGAGGTAAGGGAGAAAGCTCTGATGACAAATCTTACTTGTCTAGATGGGAACGGTCTCATCTCACTCAGCTTGACATGTCTATGGCACAAAACCTCCCCACTTGTCATCTCAGCTTGTCGTCTTTATAGACACCTGTAAGATGTGATTCATTTTGTTCCACCTTTTTTAAACACTTAATTAAACTGTGCTCAAGAAGCATCTGTTTCTCTTCCTCATATACAAAGAGCATCGAGACAGGCAGCTCACAGGTAGATGTTTGGACTGCCAACATGCATTTAGATAAGCCTTGCCCTGTGTGATAGCTGTCTGTATATTTGAAACATTTTATTTTAAAACTGAAACTTTAATGCGCTCATAAGTTCATGACTGCTTGACAAGCTTGACAGCTCATTAAAATAATCTAATTAGTGATTGTCACAGATTTTTGTTTAGATGAAGAAGATCCAGATAGCTAAAGACAGCTGAATTTCATTAAAAATGAATTTTATCCACCAGATTCAAAGGCAAGAATCTGTACATTTTGTGACTAAAATGTGCTAAAAATGTGCCAAAAGGGAAAGGTTGCACAAAATATTTAGCAGTATGCATATACATTAATACGGTTTTGCAAACAAAACATGCCACAATAAACAGCATAGGATGTACTACATAGATTCAAAGTTTTGATTGCAATTGTATTTTCTATAATTCTGCTATTGAAAAAGTTATTTTGTGGAAAAGTACAGACTTTCGTGCAATTCTCTGAGCACCACGGTTTTAAACAGTTACAATTTTTCTTTGCAGGAGAGGTAGATGTTGAGGAAGATTTGCCTTCAGACTTGCCAGCAACTTTTATTCAGTTCAAACACCATTCGTATTCCCAAATGGTGAGCACATTGAAGAAGACTGCTTCTAAATGCTCCCATATTGCAACAACTTACAGCATAGGTCGAAGTTTTGAAGGGAAGGATCTTTTTGTGATTGAGTTTTCAACCAAGCCTGGACACCACGAATTGCGTGAGTTATATCAGTGTTGATGAGGTTGCTCGAGGGAACTCCAAATTATCTGAGTGGAAACAGGTCCTTTTAACAAGATATCACGTAAACTGTAAAAAACACTGATTCGAAAACATTTCTCCTGCTTTGTGTTCCTGAATTACAGAGACAGCTGATGATTCACTGTAGCAATTACAATCTGGTTGCAATTTCCTAACTTTATGACTTCAGTTTATGACCATGCTTGACATCCTTGTCTTTAGATCTATGACCATGTACTTGGTTGCAATGATAAGGCTAATAGTTATTTGTGCCCAGCACACAAAGACGTTTGGACAATTTTCTCTTACTGACCTGCCCTCTCCATCATCTACCATTTATTCTGTCTCTTTTTATTATCATTGTATTGTCAAATATCACACACTTCCTACAAGTAATGCCTGTGCCTAGTCTAAACATAGTCCTTCACATCTTAAAATATGTACAACTTGTGAGAAGGCCTCAGATACAGAAGGACATTGACATCAGAAAAGGGCAATGCCGCACAGAAAACAATCCTCCTGAGCAGAGATTCAGGTCAGTCCAATACCTGTCACTTAACAACTGAATGACACCAGGAATTTATGTTATCATTGTGCCTGAACATCTTTAAGATACGAGGTCTCACAACTTTTCTGCAAAGGGGAATTGTGCTGTTCTCTGTGTTGTAGATTCATCACTGAGACAACAAGGGCCAGATTTTTAAATGTTCTCAATTCTTCAAAATGCAGATCATTTTCTTGGGGAGTACCAGGTGTTATTTTCCAGCTACCAGCTCCCAGCTCAAAATTAGTACCTGAGTAAATCTGATGGACTGCTATGGTCATTGCTGCATACCAAGAGCCCTAGTTTGTTTCTCATCAGACTAACCCCAGCACCAAAGAAGCCTCAGCAGTGTAGTGGAACTGAGCTAAATCTGACAATACTTCATTGAGATTATGATCTCAGGTTAAGGTACCGTGTCCTCAGTGTGCTATGCTGCACGGGAGGCAGTGAAGACAGTGAAGACTAGTGTTAGCTTTGTTTGCTCTCAGCCACGTTGCCTTGCATGGTGTAGGGGTATTTTGAGGTGCCTTTAAACTTGATCAAGATCTCAGTAGACGTCTTTAACAGAGCAAAGATCTAGATTACTATTTCCTGGAGTATCATCCTTCCTTTCTTCCATAAAGAAAAGAAGTTTCAGGTGTCTTTTTTAAGCTGATACTCCATTTACAGGAAAACACAAAGCCTATGAATCGGGCTTTTAAATTAAAATTGTGACGTGGCATGATAAAAGACGGTAGTTTAACACGTTACTTAGCATTTCCTTCTAAATCTGTTGCTTCATGCTGCGCAAGACAGCATAAAGGAGGGTGGAAATAGCTCTAGAGTTGGATATTTTGCCAGCCTGAGCAAGCTGGCATAATAGCTCTGTGCCAGCCCCCCTCCAGTGCCTAGTGCTCAAGGCTGGCCAGGATCAAAGAAGATGATGAAGGGGTAGACAGGAAAGGGTGTCTCCAAAATGCATCTATTTTCTACTTTCCATTAGTCTCTAAAGAAGGATGGAAATTCAGAGAGTAACTGTGGGGAATTGTGACGTTATATGTTTCTAAAAGTCTTATTCCAAGGCTATTGAGCCTAGAAGGCACTTTTTATGCACGACCTAATTTCTGTTCCAAATAGAAGGCTGATATATTACACATCTGCAGGTCGTTTCTAGGATCTGTGACGTTATATGGCATTGAAGCCACCCAAGATAAGTGAGAATGCCAGGAGAGTATTTTGTTCCTTCCCAGCCATGGCTTGACATTTTTGTTTGCAGCATTCTTGTTTACAATTAATAACGAGTTCAGCAACAGCTCAGTGATGACTCCCTCTTATAGTTTGGGATCCTGAAAGTATGGACTTACTTTATTTCTCACTATTTCAGTTGTCACTGAACTGACTTTTAATGGAGAGAAATTTACCTGGAACTGCTGTGCTATTTACAAGAATGTATGCATTAAATTAGTGTAAATAAAACTTTCTGACTCATCAATAAGATATTTGGGTTACTCTGCTTTTGGAAACCATCCAAGTACAATCAAATTAAAGCATCTCATTATTTCATATTCCACAGTCAAGCCAGAATTTAAGTACATTGGCAATATGCATGGAAATGAAGTTGTGGGGAAAGAACTGCTGATATACCTCGCACAGTATCTGTGTTCGGAGTATCTTCTCGGGAACCCTCGTGTCCAGACCTTGATTAATAACACCAGGATTCATCTCCTACCTTCACTCAACCCTGATGGATATGAACTGGCTGCAGAAGAGGTAAAAGACTTTTTTTATAAGGAAATGTTCAGTGCTTCATTTTCCTAAAATTCCCCATGGGAAAGGACAAACTGGGAGGGGAGTGTGACGTATGGGAAGGAGTGTTAATCAGCAGCCAGAATCCCAGGCTAGTTTGGTGGTAGGTTGCTTTCCAAAGATGATGTGAACAGAGCTAAGAGGAAATCAGAGCCTTGTCTGTCATTTTGGTTGCCTGCATGTGATGATGTGGGAATGACCGTGTTACTTTTTCACACATTTAGCACTCTCTGCTATCAGTTCCAGAACAAAATGCCCACTGACTCACTGTAATGACTTAAATTATTTTATAAGGAAATGTAGTTTAATACTGTGGAATAGGTATTCTTCCTCTTGTAGAAGAGCAGGTATAATTAAATGTTAATACTTGCTGTAATATCATGCTTTAATAATGGATGGAAGTTTCCAAAGATCAGCTGGGGTCTGAAGGAGACCTATGAAAGCAAAACTTTCATTATATGTTACCTGATACTCTTCTTTTCACCTCACTTTTATTGCTAGCACCATTAGCACAAAAATAGGACTTTTCTGCGTTGCTTGTGCGGTGAGCTCTGTCTGTTGTATGAGTCTGAGGTTTTTGCATTCTTGTCTTGGAGCATTTTTGCATTCTTGTCTTTTCTTTTTCTCCTCCTCTAACCCACTCTGCACGCTGCTCTGTGCTAAGTATGAAACTGCTGTGTTCCTCTCGTGAGTCACACCACTGGTGAGTGAAACACTTCCTGCACACTAGTTATTGCGTTAGTGATCGTGGGGATAAAAAATGATTAATAAGTGTGGTTCTTTTTAACAGTATAGACATTTTCAGCTTATTTATTTTAAAAATTTATTTTAAATAATTTCCACAAAGTGATATTTTGAGATGAAGTTATTCTAAGGTGGCTTCTATGTTACAAATTAGGGAGCTGGTTACAACGGATGGGTCATTGGAAGACAGACAGCTCAGAACTTGGACCTGAACAGAAATTTCCCTGATCTGACGTCTGAAGCTTACAGAAGAGCTGAGATTCGTGGGGCCCGCCTTGACCACATCCCCATTCCACAATCCTACTGGTGGGGTAAGGTATGAATTACAGATTTTATAAATCACATATGCTACAGAGAAACTCAGGAATTAAGAACCTGAGTTTGGTTGGTCTGAATTTACTCTCTAGTAATCAGTTTTTTTAAGTAGGAATAAACTGGATGGGCTCAGAATTGGCATGAAAAATACTAGTGTAGGTCTGGCCAAAGAGGCAGATGTCACAAATCACTGGGAAAATTTGTGGATAATTCAGATTTTTCTATTTTATATTAAGAATAATTACTTTTAGGAGGGGTCACAAGTGTGTAACGATTCATCATTAGTGATTTAAACTGCAGTAGTATGGTAAAAGACTTTATGGACTTGACTGTCATTGCACTAAGCTCTGCACAGGTTTGATGCAACAGTGGTTTCTGCCTTGGAAAACGTACAAAGGCTTCATGTGAAGTTGCGTGGCATCAGCTTTCCGCAGAAAGGATGTTTATAAATCACAGTAGCCAGCTGGAGCAGTGGAAACTGCCTGTCAGGCTGCAGTGGTGCTGGAAGGGAGAGTTGCTGCTGCCTCCAGTCCTGGGGAGCAGGATGGAGGCAGCACTGCAGGGCCTCACACTCATCATCACTAACCTTCGTGTTACCTGATGTCCAGGAACGGAAATCTCCGTCTTACCTGTGCCACTGGCAGTCCAGCAGCCCACAACACTAGCAACTCAGATAGGAACTTGGTCCATCTTAATAGAAGAAGCACAAGAAGCCCAATCAGCAGTTCTCATATTGGGGCTCTGCTTTTCTTCTGCTTTTAAACTCGTTTTACTGTAATTCTTTTTTTTTTTTTTTTTTTTTTTTTTGCTCATGCAGAGCCTCAGATAGGTGGGGAACAGGATCGTTTCAGCAGAAGATTTGAGAGACCATACTTTGGTTTTCTACTCTGCTGCAGGTGATCTCATATGAGGCCAGGTCTAAATCCCAAAGGCATCTCTGATGCTACCCCACTGTCTTGATAACCCATTTCACAGTAGGGAAACTGGATAAAAGCGTCTCGCTTTCTCAGGATAATGTGCATATTGAAGATGAATGGCTGTGAAAATCTCTGTAAATGCACGTTGTAGCAGACCACTTATTTTTGACATAACTAAGTGAAAGAAGTTTATTCTATTTTATGCATGTAATCATGCAGATCCCAGCTCATGTCATTAGATTTCTAAATAAGTATAAGGTCACAAGCTTCACAGTTTCCAACTTTTGACTGAATAATGAGAGATAACGGTGAGCTGGTAAATGTGAATAGAGTTCCGAGCCTCAGATGGGAAAGATGCTCAGGAATTCTGAAAGGAGAAGCTACTGGTTTCCCTTTCGGAAAAAAAGTCATTGAAAATGCTTTTGGTTTTCCATGGAGGTATCCAGGAAACCTACTTTTGCTCTTTCAGTCTGGACATAGTGGCTGTGCAGCAGATTTCGAGATGTGAAGGAAGGGATGAAGATCTCCCTGCAGCTGTATGCGCACTCTCTCTGAGTCCAGAGGTACATGACTGAAGGCCCAGGCACAACTGAGGGAGGACAAACATGGCCTGGGGCCCTCTTTGGGTCAGTAGCTGGTGCAAGCTGTGAGCTTGTCCCACACTGTGCAGCACAGAGTCCCCATAACTCTCTGGATTTTCTGGCTCTAACTTGCTTGCTCCCTCCTCCAAGTCCTGTTTCTGGTCCTTCTGGTGGTCTTTGGGATGGTCAGTGGCAGGCAGCCACTTGCAGGAGTCATTTTTACAATCATGTGTTTAGCTTTCTTAGATGCTGTGGAACATCATAGCACTTCATAGAGGGCTGGATGGAGACAGCCCAACATTTCTCCCACAGTTATCCCATTGCCAAGGCAAGCTGTGCCACATGTACAGGATGCCAGTCACACCGGGGTGTCTGTCACCACAGGCAAGGGACCAGGAAGACTTGGCGCACAACCACCCTTTGTCTGAGCTCTGCCTCATTGGATGCAGACCCTGGGGTATAAACACATTCCTTGTCCTCCAAACCTTTTATTGTTTTTGAAGAAGAAACTGAACTAAGATGATGGTCCAATGATTTATTCCTCGCAGCACCAAACCTCAGAGAACCTCTAGATGCTCTCTTGACCCCAAAGTGGGTCCTGACTTAAACAACACCCAAAGCATCTCCAAATATATGCGCTTTGCAGAACAAATGAGGGAAGCAATTTGTCCATGACCTAGATAGCACCACAAAATCTCCTTGACAGCTGCAGTTTCACATGGTTCAGAGACCTGGTAATAAGAAGACTCACAGATTTAAGTCCCACTCCTCCACCAGTGGTATCACAGGACAACCAAATTGGGTCTCCCATAATGAGCTTCAATTTTGTCAGACAGATGAACCCATGGCTTTTACAGTAGTTGGCTTTCTGCATGCAAAAACATTAGATTGGTTGTTTCAACACCAGCCTCTCAGCTTTAATTTATTTAATAGTGTTTATTACCTGCCTTATTAAAGTAATTATCTGAGTATTGCAGTGCATTGTATAAAGATGAGAAAATGGAAAGCAAGCTCCCAGACAATCCCATAAACTCAGGAGACCTCCTGCATCCCCGTAACCCTTGTTGTACAGCGCATTTTTTTCCCCGCTATTATGAATAATTGTAATAAGTAGTCTGAGGGCTCAGACTGAGAGACTTCAGGCTTCATCTGAAATGAAGCCAGTTAAATTGGCATGATTCAAGCAGAATCTGGAGGTCTGTGCCGGTGGAGGCTGGCATAGTCTTCAGGAAAATGAGTCTGGTTGCTTCTACAAAGAAAAAAAAAGATCTTTAAAAGGCATGGAGACAGTGACTAATTGCAGTATAATTGACAGAAATGAGATTCGGGTCTCAAAAGGGTAGTGGCCATTCCATATACTTATGCAGAAATAATTTAGCTGTTTTCTAATTTTGCACCTAATTGATCTTGTGAGATGGATACTTTAAAAACGATCTTGTCTGACTAAAAAGCGAGAGCCCTGGTGAAAAAAAAAAAAAATCAAAAGCCACAAAACCCACATTAAAGGAAAAGTCTATGAATAGTCAAAGGCCAGAGTGACATAGATAGCATCTGATATCATCCGGTGGAGCTGAACCAGGATGTGCACATTTCAAAGCCTTAATCACTGTACATGATGTCACTGAAATGTTATTAGGATAAAAATAGTGACATTGAAACTCCTGATTTTCCACAACATTCACTTCAATAAGACGTTGTCTCTCTGACACAGCAGTGTCTCGTGGGTTGTGCAGGTACCTAGTGAGCAAGTTGGCTAATCAGGGGGAGAGACTGAATTTCGGAACTCTAGGAGTAAAACTGTGAATTTCACCCTTGCTCACTGAAATGCAGAAGCAACTTAAAAATCTTCTTATCGAGGCCCAAGACTGCTGTTGGAAAGCAGGGCTGATTTTGGCATCAGACATGCCCTCTCTGGCTGGGCCGTGGGAGCTGGGGCAGCTGCTGGCAGGGCAGGGAGCTGCTGGGGGCAGCGTCCTCCTGGGGAGGCTGGTGCTGCGGGGCTTGGGAGATGCTGGCTTGTTGCCAGCTCCTCAGCCACCCCGTGAACCCCCAAACAGGGATCCATGGGACAGGCAGTGCCACTTGCAGCTTCTCACAAGTCACCTGGGGCCTTCTGCTCTTCAGAAGAGATGGGCTCAAAGGATGAACAAAGTGCTTTCGGGGCACAGCTGAGAGTGGCTTGTTCAGTCCCAAATTCCCTTGGGATTAATTTTTATCAGATGATCCCAGATGCACTGTACAAAGACCAGAAAAGTGAATACTTTAACTGCTGTAGGTAGCGTTCTTTGGACACTGCCAGGTTCCTTGTCATGAAGTCTGATGGCGTATTTTCTTCTCCTACATTTGTCTTGTGTGAGTGCGTGAGACTGCAAAAGGTGCAGAGAATTCATCTTTTCCTTTCGGAATGCCCCTTATTTGCCTTTTTAAAATATGTTTTTCAGGTCATGCCCTTCCTGGAAACTCTGTTTCTAATCTTCCTATTATACAAAAACCCTTGACTGGGTTTCTGGTGTGCAAAATGCATTCTGTGTGTTTCTAAGTTGGTCAGACTTTACCTACCATACCAAGATTGAAAAGGTTGTGACACAGAGATTCAGGCTACCACTAGGTTGATAGACAAAATGGACATGGCCTGTTTCTTCTGAGGACAAACGGCACGATCTGACTTGTGTCCATACGCTAACCACAAACTACGGATTCAGTGATCCACTTTACAGCAGTGGGAACCCTCAGGTTCCAATTTCTTCACAAGTACAAGGTACAGCATTTTCAAATAGCACAGCTGCTGTGGCTGGAGGCACTAGTTCAGCTCAATGACTACAGAATGGCATTTTAAGGAAACTAGGAGGACTCAGTTAATAACTATGGCATCTGAAAGGAGGTAGCCTCCTGGCTAGGTCAGGAATGGACAGAGTGATGTCTTCTTAAATAACTCCATAATAACTTAAATAACTTAAATAACTAAACTGTATTTAGACATGGCTTTTCCTGAGACCCTTTGCTTTCTACCTCTCTGTTGGGAGCTGTAATACATCCACAGTGTACCTTTGCTTCACAGTGTTTTTGCTTGACACTAAGTTTGTTTTACCCACTGCATCCCCAGAGTTGTGATTTACCGATAGCAGAATAGGGATTGATATAAAAGAAAATAGGAAGATATAAAAGAAAAAAGGAATTACTATTATTGCAACTCTAATGTATAGGTGCTTAGGGTTTTTTTTTGGTTGGTTTGTTTGCTTGTTGTTTGATCATTTGTTTTGTTGTTTGTTGGTTTGATTTGGGTTTGGGTTTGGGCTTTTTCCCTGCACTTTGCTGACTTGATTCACTGTTACTAGTCATTAGCCACTCAGGGATCCTGGCTGGGTGATTTTCTAACTCCTGATGGAATCAAAGCAAAGGGTGATATGCAATGTTAGCAGCCCTACATAGATGCTGGACTAAGTCTGTCATAACAGATCTTGCTCATTTTTTAAAAAACCTGCATATCTGCACTTGTGCGAAGCGCAGTCCGGATTAGCAGCCTCTGCCTTCACCCGCTTTTCCCCTGGTAACGCCACAAGGTGCAGGGAAAGGAGCCTTAGCTCCTCCCGGGGCACGGGCCTGTGTCTGGGCTTGCAGGGACCGGCCACCAGATGACACTGTTACCCCTAAGAATTGACTGTCAGCTGAGCAGGTCCCTGAAATCCCCACTCAGGAAAAGGGATGAAGGAGCCTCCCGTTTGCCGGGGGCAGATGCGTGCCCGAGCATCTCTGGGAGTCCGTCCGGTGCCCACTCCCTTGGCCACTGCTTCTGAGCATGGACTGACAGACAAATTTTGCGATTTATCTGGAGGTGAACTTCAGGTAAACTGCAGTCATTGCTGGGCTTCATATGCATTAGTTTTCATTTATTTGCTGATGCACCTGGACCAAAGAATAGCAAACGAGACAATGTTATTTCAAATAAGTGCTGACAATTACAAATTTATCCATCCAAAGTCAATCCTGCTGAACCAAAAATGAAATTAGGTAAGGACCTTGGTTTGCAAGTAGTGGCACAAAAAGCTACATTTTTTCAAGTCTAAAATGTTGCCATCATCACTTTGAACTGCTGAAAATGTCACTGTAATAAAAAGTTATTCTTCTGCTCTCCCCCCCCCCCCCAGTTTTTCCACAGTGAACAGTGTGTCTCATCTGTTCCCTGGAGCAAACTGTCGCTTCAAGATGGAAGAGCCAAAGAGTCTCATGGTTGTCCTGTCTGACACACTCCTTTCTCTGCTGGGCGTCATCCTGCCCAGGACCAAATTGCTTTGGAGCTACATGGATACTCACAGATTTTATTTTTTTTTGTCCTGAATTTCAGGTGGCCCCTGAGACAAAAGCAGTCATGAAGTGGTTGAGGTCTATCCCATTCGTGCTCTCTGCCAGTCTGCATGGGGGTGAGCTAGTTGTGACCTACCCTTATGACTACTCAAGGCATCCCATGGAAGAAAAAATGTTCTCCCCCACACCTGATGAGAAGGTAATATTGGTTTTGCAGGACGAGCATATCAGTATGGTTTCCGTGTCCAGAACTATGGAATCTTTTTCTTTTAACAAGTATCAAACTTCTATTTACTTAGATTGTATACATGTCTGTATATGTATGAATGCATCCATTAAATATTCAATAAATCACATGTTTTTATATATAATGCATGTGTATATACATATATAATATATGATTTATACACTTATTTAATGTGCATTAAAATATAGGATCATTTACACACTATCAGCTGGATCTGTAAAGATTTACCCATGTTTTGTGAGGCCCAACATGATTTGACAAAGCACAGGCTAGGAAAAGCCAGGCTTTTACTATTTAAAGGGTGAAGGCTATGTTTTTTTTACCACCGATTTCTAGAAGAAAAGGAACAAGCCTGACCAGCAGTGTTATTTTCTGTTGAAACTGGTAAGGAAAAAAAAAAAAAAAAAAACTTTTTGCCATATGGTGGCAGCCTTGTAACATTTATTCCAGGTCAGATGAATGGAAATGTTTTTTTCCTCTGTCCCTGGAAAGCCGCCCATTTGGGACTCACTGTAAATCTTCTGTGAAATTTTTTGCCATCTTTCCTATTTCCCTTTGGTTTCCTCAATCTAGTATTCATTGCCGACATGCCCACTAGGAGAACATCTAGTTTTTCAGCCTTCTAGTGTGTGTTAAAAATGTCCCTGGTCTCTTAAGAGAAAGCAATTCTTTACATAACGAACTGCATTTGAAAGTAATCAGAAGTTGATCTTTAACTTTATTCTCTTTGAGCGTATCTCTAGGCTGACTTCTTCTAAAGTGACAGTTCTCAACAGCACCTATTAAATTTTTAAATATTTATGACTGTTAAACATTTTTATATCAATCCATTTTTTTTCTGAGCTGTACAATACTTACTGACTCTGCATGTGTGACAATGATTTAGCAGGAGAATAGACCAGGCGCTGCACAGTAAAAAGCACATGTAAGAAATGGCTGGCAGGTGGTAACGAGAGCTACAAAAGCTCTTTGTGAGCATGTGGGGAAATCATAAACCTGTGCATTTATATCCCATCTCCTGGGCAATGGGTGTCCTAATTTACATATAGATAGCAGAGAAATATGGTCATATGTGTCTTATCAAGCAGTTCACTGGTGGGATGGAAGGACAGCAGTCCCTCCATCACCTCCAGTTAGAGACCACACGTGAGTTTTGAGTGAAATGGTGTGGTCACACGTGCAAAGTGCTCCATCCCAACGCAGTGCACAGCTGGGCAAGCCCTAATTGCATCCCTGCTTTGCAACAGTGCAAGATGCAGGACCTCACACCTGAGGCTGCTGCACAGTCAGTGATTGTGAAGCCTGGGAAGATAGCTACAGACTTGGAAGTTTAAAACATCCTGAGGAGAGCTCAGGATGTCCTCAATTAAACCCGATTTTTCAAATGAGTTGGCACAGGAACCTCAGCAACACTAACAGGATCATTTTAAATTTTGCCCAGAAAGTTATAAAACCTGTACCTGTGAACTGACCTGCATTTAAGTAATACCATCTGCAGCTGCTGCTGCTGGCGAACCTGCATCTCAAAATACAGCACCTTGTTTTAGCCGCCACACATTAGCCATAACCCTTGTTTTGACCACTGACATGTCGAATTTGCAGTGCAAGGGGAAAAGAGGCAAGTTCACAGCCTTGACTGCAGCCCAGGGTGAAATGCTGCAGCGTAGAGAATGGCCAGAATTTAAAAAACTCAAATTCTGCATTTGACAAAGAACATTCAAACCAGGTTGCCCTGTTTGAAAATACATCTGGGTGCTGCCATCTCCCTGTGTCCCTCATGGTGTATGTGTAGTATTGCAAGGGCCCAAGACACTGCAGATT
This sequence comes from Pampusana beccarii, assembly GCA_013399365.1. Classification (NCBI taxonomy): domain Eukaryota; kingdom Metazoa; phylum Chordata; class Aves; order Columbiformes; family Columbidae; genus Pampusana; species Pampusana beccarii. Next base: position 377,119 of record VWYH01008860.1, on the reverse strand, counting down.
TCAAGCATCTTTAGCCTGCATTACAGCCTGGGCTTGTACCTGCTTGGACCAAGGAGTCTCACAGCAGGACCGTGTCCTTATGCTCATATTCTTCCACCTGGTTCAGCTCACCCAGTCCGGAACTTTCCCATTTTCTAGCTTTTGTGGAGATGGATTTTTTTTTAGCATGCTTTTGTTGCTTTATGTTACATGAGAGGCTGCACTGATGCCTCTGCTCTCCAGAGCAGGAAGATGTTCACCAAGTCAAATTCACTCCCTTTGTTGAAAGGAAATGCTCCCCTCCCCACCCCCAAAAAACCCAGTTGGTGACGGTCATTGGGTTAAAAGCACTGGCCAAGGTAACAGCACTGATCCCGTTTTACAAAATGAAGCATCATGCTTCAAAAGTCACATGGATTCCTCTGCATTTCTTCCTTTTTTTTCCACTTTATTATACCAAAATGTCTACAATTTTTTGAGGTCCATTGCCAGTCATACCCTAACTGCTAAATGATAAGAAATGTATAAATATTAGAAATATCCAAGCATATTTTAACTTCTTTTTTTTTTAAAAAAAAGGTTTTGTTGTTTTGTTTGGGTTTTTTTTAATGAAGTTCATGTGATTTTGGATTTCTCACCTTGTCTTCTCACTACTACACATCTTCGTTCACTTGCATCTGTGGCCCGGCAAAAGCCTTATGCCTCTTGGTGTGAAACAAGAGAAGAAAGGCTTCATATTTAGAAACAAAACATCTGCAGATTCCTTTAGGAAAGGTGGGGAACATAGTCTAAGTCACACAGGCACCTTCTAAACTTTTAGCATATATCTTCTACGAAAGGTTCAGAAATAGAACCCAAATTCCTATAGAAATTAAAGATATTTGGCCTAGCCCAAACTATTGGCAGTAAAAGCTCTTCTTAACATATTTAATTAACATCCATTTCTTTCCAGCAGAAGTTTGAAGGAGATGTAGTTGACTGGACTGAGCAATACTTAGACACACAGAAGCTCAAGGGAGATGCAAAATAATTTTGTAGTAAGTCAGGATTTTTAGTGTCTAGTCATCAGAAGTATTTTGGTAAATCGTCTTTACCCTTACATATCACTCTCATTCCACATTTTCTTGGTCACCTACCTGATCCTGTAATTGGCTCAGCTTTGTGATTATTAGAAACATTTGTAAATATTAGATGAAAATTGTGTGCTTGGTCATTTTGGTCTTTATCCTTGATCACTTCTAAAAATAGGATTTTAGCCACCCAACTTCATGCATACGTTGTGTTAAACAATACGGTATGGAACTCGTAATGCTGAGTATTAGGATCTAGTAGTATCTGATTGTTGCTGTCGTTTTAATGTTGAAATCTGAAATTATAGCTTTTGTAGATGAGGTTCAGATAGACAAAAAGGAGAGGGAGGATTTCTGTACAAATTTGGAATAAACATTGGAGAAAAATGTCAGGAACCGGATTTAAATAAATGGCGTCTGCAGATCACTGCTGTTTCTTCTGTCTTTACTACATGTACCTGTCACTTTTCCTTTCTGGGTGGTGACTCCTCTGCTCTTCATCAGTATCAACACGCTTAGGAAATCAGCAGTGACATCCTCCATCACCACGTCCTATTTTCTGCTTTTTAGGAATGGTTTCTGCCCCACAAAGAAGCAACTGTCGTTGAGATCAAACAGGCAGGTTGTCCTATGTGAGTGATAAGTGCAAAGCAAATTGACACTGTCTATTTTAAACTGTAGCAGCCAACGTGAAGATCTGGCTGGGCTGAGGCTGGTGTGGGTATTTTTGAAAGGATAAAAACAGCAAGAGCTAAAACATAACGGGGAGAGCTGATTTCGGCTTTAAAACCTGGGACTTGAAGTACAAGGCCAAACAAGACCTCTACTCCTGCCCCAGGTGATAGACTGAAGCCAAGTATCACAAAATCCACTGGTATTTAGTGTTACGTCTGGTTAAATATATTGGATTGCAGAGAAGGACCTTGGAGAAGAGGACAAATGAAAACGTCCTAGCAGAATACTCTTGCACAGAGCTCCACCTCCATTGGCCTCAAGGACTCTGGGTGGCTCATTGTCTGGGCTCACAACAGCCATAGTTACCAGCAGCAATGACAGTGTTTATAGTTTGTAAAAGCAAACGTATTTCCAATCCTTTTGTTACAGATGTTTAAAATGCTGGCTAAAGCCTATGCAGATGCACATCCAGTCATCTCAGACCGATCTGAACATCGTTGCGGTGGAAATTTTGTAAAACGCGGAGGTATTATAAATGGTGCTGAGTGGTACAGCTTCACTGGAGGTAAAACCACTTTACCATCATATCAAGTGAGGTAAAACCTCTATATAACCTTTATGAGACACGAGGGTTTGAAAGAAATAATTTTATTCGTTTCAGTAACTTGTAAGGGATTTAAGTAGCAAAATGTATGTTGATAACATTTATATTCAGATGCCAATGGGGTGCATTCAGCCCTGATATGACCCCAGCAGTTAAGAAGTTATAAAAGTATCAGATTTGTTATTGCATGTAGTATCATTTTAGTTTTAAAATATGAAGTGTAGAAATAAAAGCTTGATGCTATGTTCTCTTTCCTCAGAAGCACGAATTTGAATCCATCCTGCAGACTATGCAAGCGTAGTTTAAATAAATTCTTTTTTTTTCCAGGAAAAACTACAACGAACATCTCATCCATCTGTGCTGAGGTTGCTAATTTGATTTCCTCAATAATAGTATTTAGTTTTCTTCCAGATTTCTGAAATACTGGCATGGATGAAATATCAGTGTTCATAAAATTTTCAGCAGTTCTTCAGTTGTGTTTTCAAATAGGATTCAGCTGAATCCCAAATAATTATGTTGAAACAAGGCATTTAGAGAGCTTTGGGGGATAAGTGAGAATTAGGTTTAAATATCTTTGGCTTACATTCTTCTGAAAATTATATCCAATGTCTTTTGTACAGAAATAGTTTTGAACATACTAATGGCAAAAGGTCATCTCTTTGCTGGTGACCCATGGCAATCACCTCTGATACAGCCGATTATCCAATTACCATGATTAAACAATCCTTCTCTCTCTATCACTACTTCTTGGTCAGGTGAATAATAATTTAAAATAAAGCTTTTTCACCTGAGAGAAGTGTCATTATCATTAGTTAATTCACAGTTGAAATGAGTTGTAGAACTCTAAATTTGTTGAATATTTTTTTATAAATTGGCCATCCACTCTCTTTACAATATATTAATCTATACCCACAGGAATTGTATTCAGCTGACTGCAATGACAAAGCTCCAGTTAAGGGTTTCATGGCTTGTTCATGATGTCTCCTTTTCCTTTTTAAACCTATAGGTATGGCAGATTTTAATTACCTTCACACAAATTGCTTTGAAGTTACTGTGGAGGTAGGATGTGAAAAGTTTCCTTTGGAGGAAGAGCTGTTTACAATCTGGCATGAAAACAGAGATGCCCTTCTGAATTACATGGAAATGGTATGTTTCTGCTTTTACAGACCTTTGTGCTTAGACTTTTTCTTCTTCGTTCTTTGTTAATACTTGTTTCTTTACTCTTTCTCTAGTTTTTGAGACAGCACCGAATCAATCACCACACTACACCAGAGGCCTCGGTGCCTCAGTTTGTCCAGCAGGACACACAGATAATATTTTCCTGTATTGCAGGAAGGATGGAGACTGAGGACTGTAAAGGTCTTAAAAACAGTGGAAAAAGGGAATTGTCTGTAAATACTTTGTGCAACATGATAAATCAGCTATACAAAATTTTATGCTAGAGAACACCCATATATTCAGAAAAATATGAATCACAGAAACACAGAATCATCTAGGTTGGAAAAGACCTTTAAGATTGGCCGTTCTCTTGAAGGTTAAGCCAAGATCTGCTTTCCAGAATGCTTCTTGGAACTTTTTCCTTTCCATATTCCATGTTTGTGACCCCAGCCCTACCACAGAGCAACAGGTGATTTAGATTCAGCTGAAATGGATAGGTTCTAAGTATCTTGCTAGAAAAGCCATTTCCACACTTTTCAGCTTGATTTCTTTATTAAAGTAGTTTAAAAAGATCAGAAGTCTGATCTTCTAAAGTAACAACCGTGTGCCTGTGAGCATTAAAATGTGTCATTTAAAAGTCATTTTTAATAATAAGTTTAAGCTCAGCAAAAACAAATACCTCACTGACAATAAGTAAGTGAACACAGAAACAGAAGTTGCTCATCTTTCAGCCATTAGAAGATTAGCTTTCTGTCGTGCCTTACTTTGATAGACTACACAGTAATTTAAAATTGTTAGGAGTGTTTTTATGGCCTTTCTAAACAACCTCTTGCTACTTGTGGTAAGTATTATCATTCAATAAAGTCTACAGTACAGACCACCAAACTCATTTCATTTTACAGCTGTCTGATGAAAATGAGTTTTAGTGAATCCAAATGGAGCTGGGTTAAATCCATATATATTGCAGTTGAAGTCTTCAAGATGTAAAGATTTTTATAGTGTGAGATACTGTAGAAGTCTATGCCGGAAAAGCTTTTTGAGTAAATGCAGGACACTAAGAAAAACAACTTTGTAGATAAGGATGACTGAATTACTCCCGATAAGGATTAAGTCTGCCAAAACCAATTCAAACTTTTCTTATTCTGATATATACCAGGCTATTTAGTGTGTGTACAAATCTACTTGGCTTAACACGCAGTAGAATTCATTTTCATAAGCGCTGATCTCTTCTCCACATCACAAGTGGTATCAAAACACTCACCCAAGCTTGTGTGGCATAGACTTGAGGCAAAACAAAAAATAGTATATTTACTAAAGCAAAACAAGTCAACATTGTTAAAGAAATTTCAATTTTTTCATTTTTATCTCATCATGTTATAATTGCAAAATTATTATCGAAGTTGGATGAGGTCATACTACTTTGAGTATGTCTACACTGTAAATTAAATTTGGGTCTGAGATGGCTCTTCTGACCAGATTTACCCACTATCCATATGATAAATCCTCAAGTTCATGCTGAAAAGCAAATTGCAGTGCTTCATCATAATAGTTCTTAAGGAACAGTTTTCAAGACCTTATACTGAATATTTCCTAAATCCTCCAGAGAATAGCTCCGCTTAGTATGAAACAACTATTTAGCAAGAGCAGTGACAGCACAGCTTCACCTCAAAAAAAAACCTGCTGTCACTAGACTAGACCTTTTTTTTTTTACAGCTTTAAATTAAGAATTACTGTAAAGTTGAATATTGTAATGTTTATTTTTAAACAACTCTGTATTCCAACAGAAAGGAAAATATAATTTTCCATTGTCTTGATGCTTTGTTCTTTATTTCTATTGTCTTGTGAACAAGTATAATGGAGAGGGAAAATGAGAGGAAAAGAAAGAAGGGTGGGAGGAAATTGAGTAAAGAACAGCTCAGGCTGATCATAGAAGCTCAGGGGAAAAATCAAAATGGCATTACTTTTCATTTAAAAAGTTCATATAGAATTTCCAATAGAAAATATTTTCATTTCAGGAGGTTGCTAAAAAGGAACCTTAAGAGGTTTAATGTTTCAATACTTGGATTTTTTCCTGTTTTCTTTTGGTTTTTCTAAACTTCAGATATAGTGAGCTGTTTGTACACCTCATTGTATGACAGAATTCACATTGCTCTTTAGTTTGTCACCAAGCACATTTCTCAACAGCTCAAGCAGCCATAATCTCTGCTTGCAGAGAAGGGAAAAAGGATATTATACACAGTGCTATCATGACATTCTGAATCACAGTGAAGTGTAGGCAACAGACTGATGATGAGTCCCAAGTAGCTAAAGAATTCCCTCACCTATTCCTATTCACTGATATTAAATAAGAATATGAACACATTTTAAAAAATTGTTAAATATTATATATTGATTAATATGCATCTGTGTGTTTGAAAATTATTAATGCATATTGTGTTAAAGATTGTACATTAAGCAGTATTCATATAGAAATATCCATCTTACTTTATTCTTGTGCTTACGCTCTACTTTACATTGGTAGCTATGTGTCTAACACAGGACAGTTGTTGAGTTTTAGTTTTTTCTCTCTAAGCAGTTTGAGATCCTTTTACATGCAGTGAAAGCAAATGAAAACTACATATTTCAACTAATACTGAAGACCTGGTTTTCTTATACAACCCGCATTAATTGATTCTACTGCCAGGGTAGCAGTAGTTGTTTGATAAGTGATACTGTCTGAAAGCTAATAATCCTGCTTGGCTCTGATTTATTTCACACATCTTTTAGTGCTGCTTCATGCTGAATTAACTTCACTTATAGCACCAGTGATGCCTTCTCATTATGTATACAGCATCAGATTGTTTTTTAAAGCCTTAACTTTTCATTTCTTTGTGGTTCTGGATCTAGGGCAGACATTCAGAAACAGTCTTTAAACACTGTGGTCAGATCATGAGGTGCCAGTGATGTGTGCGGAGGAGTGTTGCTCAATGCAGAGTCACATACCTACCTCAAAAAACCTCTTTTTCAGTCTCCCTCATGCCCCTTGGAGCCCCCAAAATAGAGGATGTAATAAGAAGGGGCATTAGTGCCTGAGAGGCTCTATAATGGGTTGAGCCTCTTGAAAGTTGTTTACTTTCTACAGGTGTTTCCTTGTATAAGATGAGGAGCTGATACTGTGGTAAATGTCTGCCATCTTTCTTTGTTTTGCTTTGCCAGGTTCATCGGGGGATAAAAGGAATTGTGTCCGATAAGTTTGGCAACCCAATTAAAAATGCTCGTATTTCAGTCAGGGGCATCCAGCATGATATCACTACAGGTAATATTTTTACTTTGAGCTTTTATCTGAGGCAGGGTGAAAGCACTTGCAAAAGTCTGGTCATATTTGATAGAGATGGTACCTTAATTAAGAACTGTGGGTTCTGAGATGGCTCTTCTGTGGGTCTGTTTCTAGAATGACAAGAGAGAAGATGTGTCAAACTGAGAGTTGAGTCTGTTGTGTCTCTGGGATGACATAGTCCTTGCCATTAAAACTTCTACCTGGAACTGTCTGCTGTCTACCAAAGCCCATGTGTCTTCAATGAGATTCAGAAATCCACTTTTAAGTTTCGTGTTTGGAGCAATATGGCAAAAGCCCTGCTCAGGGGCTGTAACTCAGTACATGGATGTCCAGAGTCCTGATAGAATAAGGTAGTTGAAATATTGTGAGCATGAGGTGTAGATATTAGAATAGGATCCACACTGAATTTAACAAGTGGAATATGTGCAGTGATTGAAGGGCCCACAACCTTTTTTATTCGTGTGGAAAAGCATAAATATATGCAGATTTTGGACAACAGTTATATCAAATGCAAAAAAGCAGAACACTGAATCATGTTCACTTTATATCTGTCGCCAGCTGGTAAACATGTATTGAGGCATAAGCAACTGTTAATTTTCACAGTCATAAAGTTCTGAGCTTTTAGGCTCTCACTGAAATCAATGCTCTCATTTTATTATTGATTTCAGTGTGAACAGGGTAGGCCATAGGAGTGCAAAAGAGAAGACATGAATGGTAACATTTTGCTCTAATGATAGTTGTTGAATCAATTCAGAAAGCCAGAATGGTTTATAATGTAGTGGATGCTTTCCAGCTTTGAAAAAAACTAACATTTGAGGGGATACAATAGTGGAGATGATGCAGATTCTTGAGGCTGGTGGGAGACTCTGGCATGAATTAGGGTCTTTTTCAAACTTTTTCCCAGACAATGGCTTTCCATTGGCAGTGGACCTTTAAAGAATTAAATAAAAGAATTAAATAAAAAATGTGTTTACATTGAAGGAAAAAGGAGTATATGTTCTTTAGTTAGGTTGGGTAAAGAATGTCATATGATTAAAAAGTCTTGTAATTTCAGTGTTGAAAGAGAATGAGAAATTCCATGAGAAAGCAGCATTAATGCAACCTTAGCTGAGCTAAGAAACTTACCATTCAAAATAAAAGAAATGTAAAATGAAGAATAAATATTCTGTTTTAAAACTCCCTGCTTTTGCCTGCAGGCTCCAACCTTCAGCTGGAGGAAATTTACACCCATTTTACACTAATGGCAATTTATACCAGCTGCAGCTCTGACTCCATAGTCTTATGTGTTATAGCATCTACAAAGTAATTGAATGTAATACAATAAAAGCAGGGATTTCTTAGCTCCTTAGACCTGCTATTTATATATACATTGCAGCCTGGATTCTGCTTTCACTTTCTTAAGTTTCACATAGTTTTAAATTAATTTGATTTCTTTGGAGTTATTCCTTGTACGCCAGGGAAAGAAGCATGAAGGAAAGCTGCTCTTCCCTGTGATACAGACACAGCAGTTACTGACATTTTTTATGTGAATTTTACTCCATTAGCTCCTAAAGGCCAGATTTTTGCAGGTGGAGTCTTTTCTTTTTTTGGTCATTTAAGACTTTGCATCTGAACTTTTTTTAGAATCTGAATCAAAATCTGAGATATCTTCAAAACCTGCTCCCTAAATGCTCGCGCTGTCTGCACATGCGAGTATGTAACTATAAAGGATGTAAGAGTGAAAATTAAGCTCAGTTTTGTTGTGTTTTTACCTTTCTTAAGCTGCTGATGGAGACTACTGGCGACTCCTGCCTCCTGGGACATATATAATCAGTGCCCAAGCGGCAGGATACAGCCGGGTGATGAAGAGGGTCACCATTCCTGCCAAGATGAAACAGGCTGGGCGAGTCGACTTTGTCTTGCGACCTGCTGAGGCTTGGCCCAACAAACTCCTCCGCCGCTCAATGGAAGATGTGTACGACCCGTACGACCCACTGGAACTTTTTGACCCTCACGCCCAACACAGGCAGGCTGAGGCTCGAGGTGGGCCACCGCTGAGCAGGGAGAAGCCCTGGTGGTGGTCCTACTTCAGCTCTCTAGGCCTACACAAACCTCTGTGGCTGCTCAAGCAGCGCTGAAGGGCGTCATGGTGCTCTGCTCACCTTGCTCTGCTGCCCTTCCATCCAGGTCCAAACACCCCAACTGCTCTTGGTAGTATTTAAATTTGTTTCATTTGAATACAAAATGATAAACCAAGTGCTCTTACTTGTTTTCCCTTCACACATCACTGAGTGTGTTCAAGTGGTTTTTATACATTAAAAACAATGCTGCACACCCACTCAAAGGCCAGGTTTTATGCAGTTTTTTTCTTTGTAATGCTCTGTACTTCTGCCCATGTAGTTAATTGTCACATTTATTAAGTCCTAAGTATCTGCAGAAAAATATTCCTGATCCTTTAATGCATTTTTATATGTCTTAACACATTAATGACTATATACTAAAAACATCTTTCAGAAACATCTTTTCTTTCTTATTTTTATGTTATTTTAACGTATTAAGTTCAGTTCATTAACTCTTCTAACGCAGCTCACAATCATTTCCTTAAAATCCATTATGTGATATCAGCATTGATTTCAGGCAGAAAAACATGAACAATTTGGAAATAAATCTGCATCTAAGTAACATGTTCAGTAGGACAGGCTGCTCATAGGCAGGTCAGTATCAATAATAACGTATTTTCCCAAGCACTTTTTCAGAAATTATCCTTTGAAGACACACATATTAAAAGTGTTAAATCTTTACAGCCTTCCTCCTTTGAAATCTCTTGCACCGTGAGTAGGCCCATCAAATCAAGAAAAATGTTTGGAAAGCAAATTCTGTTCCAAGGTATCTGAATATCCAGTCTTTGTGACGTTTAATTGTTAATATAACTCAAACAGTTTTAAATCTGTTAAGCAACAGATTTTTAGTCTATTTCAGAAAAATACTGAAAAATACTTTTACTGCTGGAAATACATCCTATGACACATAGAATCATAGAATGTTAGGGATTGGAAGGGACCTTGAAAGATCATCCAGTCCAATCCCCCCGCCAGAGCAGGAACACCTAGATGAGGTTACACAGGAAGGTGTCCAGGTGGGTTTTGAATGTCTCCAGAGAAGGAGACTCCACAACCTCCCTAGGCAGCCTGCTCCAGTGTCTGTCACTCTCACTGAGAAGAAGTTTCTTCTCAAATTTAAGTGGAACCTCCTGTGTTCCAGTTTGTATCTATTGCCCCTTGTCCTATCGTTGGTTGTCACCGAGAAGAGCCTGGCTCCATCCTTGTGACACGTCAAAATACATGAGGTGGTTTGTGAGGAATTTAGGTTAAAATGCAACATACTACACTAAGGTTGTTAACATCATGCATGGTTTTGAGTCAACGTACTTGTTAATGAAACTTGCAGACACCAAAGAAACCACGAATTTCTTTTCAAGATAGTTGAGTAAAGCCAGGTGAATTGAGGTCTTGCAAGATACTGTTCTCTCTCAGACATCAGATGTAGTGTTTTCTTAGGATAATTCAAAAAAAATCTTTAATTTTGATGTAACACATAAGCCCACACTTCCCTTTGACTTGAACTGGTTAACGATCTCTATATACTGACAGTATTTCCTCATCTAAATGTGTGAACAGGGTGATTGTTTGGAGTTGTACTTACTGCAGCAGCTGCCGGATTGCCCTTTGATTTCTAAAAACTGTTTTGCTCATCTTAGGTAAAGAAGCCTACATTGCATAAATCCTATAGTCTATGCACACATACCTCAGACTACAATAGCCCAAGAAAACCCAAGAGACGAATGATCTTAATTCTGCAACCAGATGCTGCACATGCCTAAGTACCTTATTCCCAGTTGTAATCTGATTGAAGTTAAGAGTCTGTTATTCATATGCTTGAACGTCTGCAGGTCTGGAAACTATGTAAAAAATGAGAGAAAACAATTTCATAGCATTAACAAAAACTAATTATATGGGAGTGAATGTACTGCATGCACATGATTAATTGTTCCTTACCCAGGCTTGCCAAGTTCAAGAAAGTCTGAATACTAAATATGCCAAAGATAAGCAAGCAAGAGATACACCTCCAGACTTTATTTCCAGTAATAGGTATTACTACTGTTTTCTCTGGTCATTTTTTTCAAAGCTGCCATCCTGTGAAAACAGTGGTAAAGCTAATAAAATCAGAACAATATGTCAAATTGCTGGCTATTAGCTGGTTTTTATGCACATAATGTCTTGCACACTCGGAAAGATGTTTTCTGTAATTATTTCCTAGATTCTCATAGGGCTATTTAGAATTTTTTCAAGTAATCACAATAAAGCTAAGCCCACTGAAATGCAAACCAGAATGACTGTGCAGAAAATCCTCTTCTTTCCTGCAGTCACGAGCTGAAATAGCAGATGGCAGTGAAGACTTGAGAAGGATGGTTTTCTGGGGAGATTGTAAAGATCTGTTATGTTTTTGAGAGTTTGAAAAACTAGTATTCTATGCTGCTATACTACTAATGTGAAACCAGTATGATAAAGCAGGAGTAGCTTTCTTGTGTCTCTCTACATCATCCACTAAAAGAGGTGGCCAAAAGAAATAAAGTTAAGATGAGACTTCTGCTAGTTCACACTCAACAACCTGTATAGATGAGATATACTAAAGCACATTGAAGAGACTATGAGGCTCTTGGGAAAACATACCTTAGTCTTCTGGAACTACTTCATTCTTTTGTAAGAGAAAATCTACAGTTTTCCATTCCTTGAAGGTGGAAAAGACTGCCAGAATAATTTCCTTGGTGGCTTTCAGAAATAAAAGGGGAAAAAAAAAATGGTCAAAACCAGCCAAATAACAAGGCAATCACCTTTCCATTTTGATTGGAGATTAATATAGATTCAGTTCTACATTTAAATGGGAGAGAATGTATTGGCTTGAATTTGCATCCTGGATTGGATTACATAAATCTTCTGCAATATTTATTTCTGTCAACAAATGTGTGCTAAATATCAGATAGTTTTGTTTTAAAAAACAAACAAACAAACCCAAAACAACCCACCACACAACTATAATACTGTTAAAGGGATTGTTAAGCAGTGGTGAAATTCAAGCATCTGTAGGCTGCTCTGCGATTAATACATGAAAAGGAACACAGTGGTCAACTCACGCACGCCCCTCTCTGGAAGACACATGGAGTTTAATGGAACATAAAGTTAGAAGCATATTAAATACTTTCTGAATAAAAAGAGGGATTGAAATGCTTCAGTGAAATAGGCCCTCCTACAGCTGAAGTACAAGTAATGTAGGAAAGAAGCAAAAACCAAACAAGTTCCCTGGCAGCCTCCATCATGCTTAAACCATGCCTTATAGACTGGGCTTGGCCTTTTTCCAGAGGTACTTTGGAGCGTGACAGGTTCAGCAGCCAGACGGTGCTGTCAGGAATTATAGAGTGTGTTCATGAGACTCCCTCTCCTTTTAAGTCAGAGTCTACATAATTTTTTTCAATTACCTTCCAACCACATATTGAACAGTATTGATGTATGTTTTTGTAACATCCTCCTTAATAATTAATTTCCTAGTCTCCACATTCATTTCAGAGGGGATCTTCTCTACCATGGAGCCAAACTTTTTCTGCACAGAACAATCACATCAATAAACGTTCTGACCTGTCAACTGTCCAGACCTCATTGCTCTGCCAGCAATGAATCTTCCCAACAAGCTAAAGCATGCAAATCTAACTAACAACATTACAAGCATAAAGAGCAAAGAGAAAGGTCTGTTTATGTCATATGTGCAATTTCTCATTTATACAGCAGAAAGAGGTCACGAACATACACAAAAAATATCAAGAGATAGATCACAAGCTGTATGCATGAATTATACCAGAGAAGACTTGGGTCTGTTTGTTCCATTCATAAAAACTTTTTAGATCAAAAATAACAATAATAAACAAAGGCAGAAAAGTTAGCAGCTGTTGACATCTTCATCTCCTGTAAGAAAATGGTTGTTCCAGTCTTGGGCCACCCACATCTAGGAAGGACCATCTTTCTTTTCCTAAAGGTAGAAAAGAAGAGAAAGGTGTGTTAAACTAACTGCCTGAAAACAAAAATTTAAGTGTCAAAATCACTGACTAATGGAAGCTCTTCCTATTATTGTTTTTCACAATGTTTATACAGTTCTCCTTTTCATGTCTCAGTTTAGCAGCTAAAAGAAGCACTCCAAAACAATATTGCAGTCTGGTTTGGAGTCCTGCGAACCAGCTGTCAAGCAGAGTTTGCCAAGCCAGTGCCACTTCTTTGCATCCATCGCTCTAGTATTGCACTGCAATTCAAAAACAAGCCAGAGATGTCTTGAGTGGTTACGAAATCAGCCATCAAAGTGAGAAGAGCCTGTATGTCTCTGTGGTGATGCCTGCAGACAGATTGGGAGATCTCTGTGAGGGGTGGGCTTCCCTCTCACAGCAGCGAAGCACTGACGATTCAGCCTTCAGGAGACAAGGAACAACAGGGAACAGAGCCGTTCAGGTGGCTTGGATGGAAATGTGAGCCGAAGCTGATCCACCTTTTTACAAAGCTCCTGTCAGAGGTACTCTCACGCTGTCTTCCTTCACTGCCCAAGATCCGTCTTTTGAAGCTACCACAATGTAAAAGGAGTGGATGGGGAGGTGGTAGTGTATTTCCCCTGCTGTCTTTGTCTTCAGAGCGTGTTGGAGCAGAGATCCCATTTGACATTTGTCTTTCCTGATGTCGTGTAGTCTCAAATCATGCTGCCGAAGGGCTTCACATTGGCTTTCTTGATGGGGCAGCCAGACCTCTGCGAGGAGGTGTGCTGCTTCCAGCCACCCATCACGTGCAGGAGGACTTCTCTGTAGGGGTTTTTTGATGGCCATGTTGTTTCCGGCTCCAGGTCGGCTTAAAAGAGCGTGTTATGAATGGGGTTTATGTTTCCCCAGTTCGGCAGCTCCTCCTGGCTCCCACTTGCCACCAGTGTCACACTGGCACAGCAGTACCAGTGTCAGTGTGGCCATAGTGGTATAAGGGAAGAGGCTGAGTGCTTCTGCAGCCCACTGTCAGTAAATATCTCGTTGTAATACCAGGGCTTACCCAGACTGCCTTTATTGGCAGAACTTGGAAGCATAACACCACTTTTCCATCCCATTTGGAGACATTAATAGCACATAAGGCAGCTGTCAATACGTGGTCATATCACTGAACAGGCAAAAAAAAAAAAAAAAATTATAAATATAGGAATTTTTGGCAAATGCTTGCTACTGCCATGTCTGTGTGGAACTGGATTATGGAAAAGGATGTAGCACTCTAAAAAAAAAGAAATTTATAAATTTACATCTATATATTTGAAATACATGTATAATTTCAGTATATAGGTCCTAACATCAAAAGGAGGCAGGAAAACAACAACAAAATCATCAGCATACATCTGTAACTAATCTTTGCTATCAGGGATTATTTTCAATGACGTCAGAAGGCACTTAGAAGTTGAAGATTTCTCTTAAGGGTTGTATCACCTAACAATCAAGTTAAAAGAATAGTGGTAGTAGATGCTGATATTATTTTTAATTTTCTTCTTTCAAAATGAAACTTAAATATTTTTGTGCACTCAGTAATGTAATGCATATGCAACCCTTTCAGTTTTCTCTTTCTGCCACAGGATACATATTCTTTATTTTCATGCAATTAGTACTGGCATTGTTTTACACTGGATCTGATTTAGGATTTTTAGGATTTTTTTTTAGCTTAAAAATAATAATTCAATGAAATAGACAAGAAACAGGCAGTGGAAAATCCCTTTCTGATTAAGGCAGGGTATTTAGCTTTTCATGAGTCACACAGAAGCACAATTCTGAAATATCAGTTTCCTGCAAGATTGAAACTTCATTTTAGACCTTGCACCCAGTTACATTTTGAGGAAGATATTTCTGATTTCTGTTCCTTCACTTTTAGGAATTGTGATTTAGTGTTTGGAAAATAGGCTTGTTCTAATTTTCTACCTCATTAGTAATTTTTATTTTGAATAATTGAACAAAAGTCTTAAATCATAGCATTTTTTTCCACTGATTTAAGGAAAGTGGGTTTTTTCCTGCCATCATGCAAAAGCTGTTAATTTCTCATTAATAATTCATTGAGAAGACTCAGACTATTCAAAGTAATACATGTTATGCAATATATGCTGGGTACCATCATTTTTCCTACAGCTACATGAATAAAACTAACAGCAGTATTGCAATAATTAGAAATTAAACTTTGAACAGTTTAAGGAGTAAATTTACAAGAAACTTTAAGAACATATTTGTAAATTTTGGCCCAGAAGTTCAATAAGTAGAGGCTTAGAAATCTCTGCCTAATTTACAACCAGTAGCTATTTGAGTGCTGCTGCTTGGCACATACACAGCACTGCCTGCTCTGTAGCAGGGCAACCATCAAAATCCTTTCACGCAACATGATGTGAACATCCCAAATTATTATAGGTTTACCTGTTGCTCCTCCTGCTGCTGCTGAGCCAGAGAAAAAACAGACTCTATACCACATTACTCATACAAGGCAGTGTTTGCCCCATGTTCAGAGGTCTCCTTTACCTCATTATCTTAAAAGATAGCAGGGGGGTGAGGGGTGTAGCAGTGTTTCTCACCTGCAACTCTCTTCCCTAATTTTAGTGCTATTCCAGATTGCTTGCAATGTACATCAGCTGTGATAGAGATGAGTGAGAATATGTGAGAAAAACAACTCTGCAGACACCAAGGTCAGTGAAGAAGGAGGGGTAGAAGGTATTCCAGGTGCTGGAGCAGAGATTCCCTTGCAGCCTGTGGTTGCAGACCACAGTGAGACTTGCTGTCCCTCTGCAGCCCATGGAGGTCCTTGGTGGAGGAGATATCTGCTGGCAACCCAGAGAGAACCCTGTGCTAGAGCAGGTAGCTGTGTCCTGAAGGAAGCTGTGACCCTGTGGAGGAGCAGCTCCTGGTAGGACCAGTAGCCACATGGGGGAGCCTCACTGGAGCAGTCTATTTCTGCTAGACTGTACCTGTGGAAATGACCTATACTGGAGCAGTTCCTGAAGGACTGGAATCCTATGAGAAGGACTCCATGCTGGAGCAAGGGAAGAGTGTAAGGAGAAGGATCACCAGAGATGAAGAGCTACGGACTGACCACAACCTCCATTCCCCATCCTCCTCTGCTGTTTGGGGGGGAGGAAGTAGAAAAGTCAGGAGTGAATTTGAGCCTGGGAACAAGAAGGGTGGAGGGAAGGTGGTTTTAGTTTGTTTTTTGCTTTCTGACTATCCTACTATATTTTTAATTAGCAATAAATGAAATTAATCTTCCCTAAGTCAAGTCTATTTTGCCTATAACAGTAATTGGTGTCCTTATCTCAACCCACAAACTCCTTAACTTTTTTCTTTCCCTGCCTTGCTGACGAGGGGGAGTGAGAGAGCGGCATGGTGGGCATTTGGCAACCAGCTAGGGTTAACCTGCTGCATAGTGTCTGCATGTCCCACTGAATTTTTCACTGAGTTACATGCCCTCTGTGTTGCGAGCAAGTATTTAATGTGAGTTTTGAATTCCTATAAGCATCAAGGCCCTAAGTAAAAAGACGTTGTAATGATGAAGATAAAGCTTGCTTGTGAATCTACATAAGCAGGTCTGAGGTGTCTCCTAACAAGTTGCTGGAGGTCCTTTCAGCAAACCAGCTGCTGAAGAAGCTAAGGGATTGTTTAAGACTGTGCATAGAAGTGATGATAGTGTGCGGATTGGGTTTTATGGCTTCTTGGCTTCTTCAGCCGCACAGAAACCAATGGCAGTTCTTCTAGCATGTATTTCTATTAACCTTTGCTTGACTATCAGTGACTGGCAGGCTGGCTGAAACAGCCGTGTGCTTATTCTTCATTTGGGTACATCCATGGCTTACTACAGCCTGTGCTCCTTAGCTGCACAGTGGTCTTAGTTTCAGTGCAATAGCAGTGATCCATTTTAAAACAAGAATTTCTGTTAAAGCTACACATGTAACAAATAATGCAGATGATAGCAATAATAGATGATTAATGATGAGTAGACTGGAGAAACCCATGTAAGTTAGATTAATAAGAAATTACTTCAGAATTCACTGTTTTATTTGTCTTTAACAGGAATAAAGATAACATTTGTCATCAGAAAATAAATTTCATAGATAGAAATCACAGACAATATGCAGCAATGTATTGTAGAAAGCAACGTACCACTAACTAAAACAAAAGACAGCATAGCTCCTACACTGACATTAAGCAGCATTTATGTCTGTAATATTATTTCAGGTAGATATATATTTGAGCCATATAACCCAGTATCTAAATGAACATTATTAAGTAATTTCTTGGATGTCTCAGTTGACCTTACTGTCAGTCACAAATGTAGTTATAAAACAGTCCTTAAAACTACTGAAAAATCAAACTGCTGTTACCCCACAGAAGGAGTACATCTCTGGGAGACAGATCACATATATATACAAAGAAAGGAATACAGGCAACACGTTTTCATATGTGAATGTAAGCCAAGGAGAAGATGGCTTTTAAAAACAATATCTTGTGTATTGGAGGACTGGATGGCATGACTGCTGCTCAGCCTTGGAGAATGCTTTAGCTCCTGTCCAGAGAAAGTGATAGTCTAATCATAAATATACTATAAACTTCAAGGAGAAATCGAGAAACTGGACTGTACAGGAGTTAGTATGAAGTAAATTTGTCTAATGGCAAGGATTATCAGACATGGATAAGGGTGGTTTTATCATCCCTTCCGATCAGCCTTTCTTAGAAGAACCAAGTTGGCACAGACCTGTTATCCAGACTGGCTATTTTTGCCCATAAGAAGCTGGAGCAGGTGATGGGTAGACCAGGGGCATGGTGATCTTTCGGGTGGCCGGGTGATGTGAAGAAGGCAGAGGGTGGTAAGGACTTTGGCTGGCACAGCTGCCACACAAGGGGAACAAAAGAACTAGTCCAAACTAGCAGGAATGAGGAAATTAAGGAGTCAGCCCAAAGGCTAGCAGAGCTATTTCCCTGGGGAAAGGAAAAAAACCCCACACTTCTGTGGTGATATGATGGCATACACAGGAAGGCTCTTGGTGGGCTAACTGGCACTCATACCTACCACTAAGACAGTCAGATCAGTAGAGAGGAACGCAGGAAACAGCCTTTATTAACCTGCAACATGTTTTACTCCTTACCCACACGGACAGTCCTAGACTGGAAAAGGGGTTGTGCAATTATTAAATCAAAGATGACACAATCCAGAACTCCAAAAATTAGAATGCTCATTTGGAACATCTCTGAAATTATATGCACATGCTCATACATACATGTATGCATACACATGCACACACATGTACACAGAGGCATATTTTTATATAATGCATATATAAACAGTAATGACTTATAAACTACATAATATGCTACTTATTATTTTGTATCACTATCAAAAAGCTATTTGAACCATTAGGAATAAAAAAGTAATATTTCCTTTATTAAAATTGTTTCTGATTTTTTAAGACTTGATAAATACACCTTGTTTCAAGCCAAATAATAAAGGCCAGTGCGTCACAAAACCTAAGGTATTTTTCTTCATTTATTTCTTATCAGCTAAATAGAGTGAAACATCGATGTGGCCAAAACACGAAGATGTTATTTTTCTGCTAAAAATTAGCACTCTAAAAGTGATTTAGTTATTTTTGACGGTTTTGTTAATCTAAAATACCAAACTTAGACAGTTCACAAGATGCAAGCCTTCAGTGACAGAATTACTAATTAATCGAAGGTGAGATCTGAGCAGGTTAAAGCAGCAAGAGTTAGTGGTTAGAGCTATCAGAAAGCAGAGGGACATGGAAGCTAAAACAACAGTGTTGTGTGGCTAATGTCATGGTCAAGGCAACACTTCTGCCCTTCAGTAAGTAACTGGAAAATCAGAAGTCTGTTTTTGACAAAATTTCTGTTTTTTCAGTACTGTTAAGAAAGAACTGGAAAAAGGAGAAACACAGACCAATTTTTATCTAGCGAATAAATCACTGCAGTCAGTTGGTATCACTAAGAAAACGTTTTTCCTATTTGTATAGAGGACATGTGAAAAACCATTTCTGACCAGAAGACCAATTCATTTTAGGCATAGGAACTGGACAAGTCCAAATTTAAAAATCTCAGAACCCTTGCTTAGCTACTCCAATTTGTGTACCAAAAGTATAATATGCAGGTTACTTTGCTTCTGATGTTAATAATGCTCACTTAAATGTCTGCTTGTCAGCTTGCTCAAAAACATCAGTCTTGGCATGCTCAGGGGTACAGCTCCTATTTCAGTCTCCGCCGGGATTCACAAATTGGATTTTCCTCGACTACCTCCCCTGAAAGGCTTGATCCAGTCAGCACTCATGTTGCTCATCCGAAAAACTCTAGTGGCTGTGTCAACTTGCATTTGAAACCCTGCTAGAAAAGGCAGAGCCTTCAATAGCCCAGTGTTTACAGTACAGCTGCTGCTTCATCAGCTCTCCCTACATAAAAAGTGCTTTGGTCTCATACTTTCCTTTTAACTCAACTGTTTTCTGATCACTAAGTCATTCTGGGCACAGCTACTTTATATTTGTTATGTTTTTTTGAAAATGTGGTTTCACTTTAAAAGACAGAACATCATATCATAGTTACATTCCCTGTTTTCAGAGGTTATTCACTCTTATTAAAGTGTATTGAATACACTTACCAGACTGGACATGTGAGGAGGTGGAGTACCTGTGGAGGGCTTCGTCTCACTAGACTGTAATGTAAACGTACACAGCCAAAATAACAACTCTAAGCTCAGTTTATAGATAATGCAAAGAACTATGCACTTTAAAGTCATTATCCATCTAACTTAGTGGTCTGTTTCATGTCTGCTTTGGGACAGGATTGGATGGATTGTCCCAAAATTGCATATATTTCTCTCCATTGGCTGTGACATGACTACCTTAGATGCAAACATTTTCGTATCAGCTCTAGCTGGGTGCAAAGTTTCCAACATAGGAGCAATTTCTGGCACAATTCTTGACACACACAGAGATATATATGTAGGTTACTGGAGCACTTTACTGACAAAAATAAGCAATCTGTAGTCTTCAAATGCCCTTGGGTTTGGTGATACTTGAGGACCTCATCATTTAAAGTGTACTGGCAAATTCTATCAAGGACCATTTCAAGTCTTTTTTATATCACTTTATCATGTAGAAATATATATTAATGTGTAAAAACCCTACCAAAACATCACCACTGTGAACGCACCGGTAAGAGATCGCAGCTCCATCTGGTTTATGTTCAATCAAGAAAAGAAGAAACAGAATAGACCTCAGTCTCTGTAGCTTATCAGGGTGTTTTTTGATTGGCACTTACTCTGAGTCCAGATTATTTTACAAGTCAGGGAGTACATTTCCAAATTTCTTACGAAGACCTTAAATGGACAGGTAGAAATATTCAGGAAACACAAGGAAGGAGCTGTAAAAAACAGTCTTTTCATTGCATGATTAAGTCTGTACAACCAAGTTTTCTTTTAACAGAGGTAGAGTGGATGCTGTTTCGTGCAGATACTCTGAACACACATTAGCCTGTGTGATATTTCTTTAGGGAAACATCTTGTGATGCAGTAAAAGTCAAGGACACTTCTGCTTTCCTCCTGCTGCTGCTGGTAATCATCCAGCTCCTGTTCCGCTGCAAAAGGCAGAAACTTGTGGCATGGCAAAAAGTGAGGGAAAATAAAGCTTTGAGGAGCTCAATATGGCTACGGTTAGACAACTTCCAGTGCCCACATGTACTTGACTTAGAGGTAACTTGGCTAAGTCATCACCATTCAACGTAGTAGTGTGAAGTGTAACTTTACCATTAAATACATCCTCTAGCCTTAATGACTGAAAATAGGAGAGAATGGGAAGGTAGATTCAGAGATTTGAAGCTAGCATAACACAAGACCGTTCCCTTCTATTTAGGCCATGTTAAAAATGCAAAAGGGTGGTGCAGGCATGCTCCTGACAGTTTGTTTTACAAAAATAAATGTTGTGGTTAAGTGGGTAGAAAATACAATGAAGAGCTGAGGACCAAATGGGAAATGTCTCCTTCTTGAAGAATGCTTTTGCAATCTTGATTTTCTTTGTGTAAAGTCAACCTTGCAGTGCGCAAACTGAGAGACCACACAACCCTTCGGGCCACATGGGAGTAGTCATTATGAGGACTCAGAAGTATTTGCTAAAATGTCCTAATAATCAAATAAACTAGTTAAACTGCCTTATCTTGATGAAGAATGCATTGCTTTCTTATTCCAATTACAGGAACAATGCTGAAATTTTTTTTTTCTCTGATCCTTCACCACATTATGTGATTCATTCCTCTGTAGACAATTCTACACAGATAAAATCTAGAATAATAAAAAATATTGTACACACTTCCATCAAACTTTTCAAGTGTCTGACTGGCTACATTAATGCTGATCTTGGGGTGGTGGGCCAAAGAGTTGGCTTAGGTCGTATTTCCTTAGACAATGATGGGGAGACTGAGATGTTGACATGGGCTCTATGTTGCAGGATGCACTGCATGAGCAAAGGCACCCAAATGTGAATTTTCTTGTCTTGGCTAGCAATGTCAGTAGGAATAAACCATCAGAGCTCCTGCTTGAAAGCTTTCTGGTGAAAAGAACACCTTTCAGAAGTAAGTGCACCCTGCCGTGACTATACAAGTACCACTAATCTGCCTTGTATTTAAAAGCGACACAGCTGTAAACATGGAATGTAATTCAAGAGAGATTTCTTTTGAAATTGCCATCTTCTTTAATGGCTGCACAATGTCTCCTGGAGCAGCATGAGCAAAGTACATATTCTGGTGGCAGCAGAAAGTTAGAACAGCACAGAGCAGCAGCAGTGTGTACAGATAACTCTGTGAGCACAGGAACCAAGGATGTCTGGTGTCCTGTTGATTTTTGTCTCAAGGCAGACTTCCCTAGAAGATCCCCCCATGTCCGAACAGGGTTAAACTCACTATAAAGTCTCCTTCTCAGTGGGAGCCTTTGCAGGATTTCTCTCTTTCGAGATCTCTCTCCCTCTCTCAAATTTTGATTGCAGTTGGCCAAAAGTCAGTGGAAAGCAGAGATAATCGCATGAGCACACATGCATATGCACACTCCTGTACACCCATAAGTGTATCAAGGTCTTTTCCTGCAGAAACCAGCCTAATAATCTTACAAATGCAAACACATCTGCCCCAGACCACTGGGGTGGACTAACATTCCCTCCTCGGTACAAGGGTGCTCAGTTGCTGGGAATCTGATACCCATCTAAAAGCAATTAATACATGTGCTTTAAGCTGGCTTGCCAGTAATACAAATAAAAAGCCAGAATGAGTTCCTTCACTTTACGAGCAGTGATAAATACAGTAGAAGCCTTTTAATTAGTCTATGATAAATTGCATGCCCAATTAATTGTGATGATTGCCTAGGGGTCAAAACCCAACTCGAGGCAGTCTGATGACTCCAAAGAACAGACTAATGGCACACTTTAGTCAGCGTTGGAAAGTCTCTTCCCTTACCCTTCCTGCAGTTGTCGGTACCTGAATCACAACAGTCTACTGCTAGGGATGTATTCTCTTGCACCAGCTTTGCCCCAGTTTGACCTTTTCTTCATTTTATGCTGGTTAGATGAATCAATGTTATCTTAATACAGTGTTTCCTTTCATCCTCCCAGTAGCTGTGGGTGGTTATACTGTGGACTTAAAATGCAATTCATGAAATATTAAATGAGTGTAACGGGCTTCCTTATCCCTCAGAGCTGCAGGTGGGCATTGGGAGGAAACACATTAAAGGTAAAGGAGTTACCTGAATGTCAAATCAGCGTAGGTCTGAAAGCCGTGTTTCATAAATTTACATACAGAAGCTGTGAAGAATGGCCATTGCAAGCAGGGTTGCACCAGTTTGAGCAAAAAGATGGTTTTTAAATTGTTTTGTTAAACCAGTGACAAAGACCATGCAGACATTGCTCTTTCAGTTTTAAAACAGTAATGACTTCACAGGGCAGAGTCAGGTCCCAAATGTGCCATCTGCCTGTTTGCGGCTTGTTTGTTTTATACATGATTGAGTTTAGCTTTCGTCTTGTTTCCTTTTACATAATGATGTTATGATAACCACGTAATTAATGTTTTTAGTGTTTAGCAGATAAATGAGATGCAAAAAGAGAGACAGAAATATCTGATGTTTAAATAAAAGTTCTTCTCAAATGCCCGGTAGGAGCCAGGTTTTAGTCTATGATATTTAATCTACCATTTAACGTGTATAATATTTAATATTCACTTACAGTGATAATATACGTGGTTCACAGACATGGGATATTAGTGAGTGGGTAAAACAAATACTTTTGTCTATTTTTTTCCTCATATATTTCTTTTTTCCTCCCAGATATTAATTTCCAAAATGTCACAAATTTCAGTGATAAACAGACAAAAATTAACACGTGATTAAGATTGGAAAAAATATTTCCCTTTATTTGGGGAATGGTGTAAGGATGTCCTGAAAAATCTCAGGAAAAGCATATTCTTGAAAATCCCTCAATTTTTTTTTTTTCAGATCTTCTGCAACCATCTGAATGCTTATACTCTTGCCTCTTCTTATTTCTTTTACAAATGCGGAGCTCATGCTCTTGCCCCTTCTTATTTGGAAAGTTAACCTCTCTGCAAATGCAACTAGAGGCTGAGCAGAAACATATGGAGAAAATACGTGCTGTTCTTCTAGTTCCATGAAAAATTATGAAGTGGAGGTGAAGAATGTGAGCTCAGTGGAAGAAGAGGAAGTCAATGAGAAATTTGTCCCTGCTTCAAATATTTTGCCATCATAGACTAGATTGGGCAATGTTCTTCCCAGGTCAGGATCATAGAAATGTGTCTCCAGTGATTTGTATTTAGCCTCTCTCAGGATGGATATCTGTCAGGAATTCTCGTACTTCTTAGCAACAGTTTAAGTTGCAAATGTTCAGATAAAGAAGTCCATACATCCACAAATCTCAAGTTCTACTGACTTTTTAGCAATGCACAAAGCTAATGCCTGCTATTAAGAAACTGCTTTATAGGAATAATTTTGAAATGCAGTTACACATTATTAATGGAGACAGATCTGATGGTGAAGCAAACCACATTTGGCAGCAAGAAAATTTACTAAAAATGTCATTAAAGAATTTAGGCTGTATGCTACCAAGTATTTTGTAACTCCTTCCACTGACTCCTTGGCCTCTCTTTTTCTTTCATGTCTGGTAAGTACCTTGAGGTGGTTGATGAACATTGGAACTGAGGAAGTCTGGCTTCTTGCTGCTGTTTGTATAAAGGTTTGTTGGCTTTGACACCTAAGAAGAAAGACGCTCTATCCCAGCCCATGCCCTATTTTGTGAGTTTAGAGCTTTCCTAAGGCTTTTCTTTCGTGTAGATTCTATGGTGTCAAACAAGAAGTAGACTTTTTACCATAACTATTTCCTCAGCAGAGGTAATTTTACAACTTTTTTCTAATAGTGAGTGCCTATTTCCACAATTTAGAAAATTTCAGATCTCTTCCAACCTGCCCCTGACAAATTCATATCTACACAGTTCAAAATATTTTGTGAAAATTTTCCACTAAATGATCAAGAAAAATGAAAAATCCACTAGGCTTTAATATTCACTTAGGATGACACCACAGGTCTAATTTCTTAGAAACCTCACCTTTAAAAAACGGAAGCAATGTGGGATGTATTTCGTGAAACGCTATATTCAATGTCATCTCTGGGAACAAATGCAGCTTGCTGCAGCATCTCTTACCAGGTGGCATCTATATTTGAAATGCTGAGGCAGTGAAATGAAATAGTTACTTTTGGAATTAAATGCAGCCTCAATGATTAGTTTACTATGGCAAGAAGTTGCCACCCAGGTGATCTTTGGGACAGACTAGAAATGCCAGAAGTAGGCCTGCTTATGTAGCCCTCCCTCATTTTTATTTAAAAATAGGTAAGGTGATCCTATTATTTTGAAATTTACTGACTGTACAGAGTACTGGAAATACCTAGTTTTGGGGTTTTTTTTCTCCCATACCACTGAATGTTGGCTATAAATAAATAGCCCCATAGAGCCTGAATTGGCAAATGAAAAAGTATTTCACGTAAAGAGAAGATTCACCTTCAGCACCTGAAATCTAAGCCAATGGAAGTTAATATATATATATATATTTAAAGATTATTATTATTTTCATTTTCACTGGATATAATTTTATTTTCCCGCTGGATATTGGAGGGCTCTGTAAAGCCTGGCATTGAGCTCTCTACTCATTGAATTTAGGGCAAGAACCTGTAAAGACTATATGGTCTGAAGCTGGACTTCTTCAGTTAAGACTGTGAGCTAGCATTTGTGATCTCTACTTATTGTAGATACTATGACCTTGACTCTCAAAGGCAACAAAATTTTAATCATGGACTTGCCCGACTCCTTAAGGAGTTCCGAAGGCACGAGGTATTTCTTCTGGTAGCTGCATGACTTTCCCAAATGGATGGAGTGCCTCCCGCTCCTTAGGGTTTACAAGCAGACCTTACCCTTAAGGTAGGTCCTCTTTTGTCAAAGTCTTACCGGGATTTGATACTGACATCAAGTCTCCCAGCGGCTGGCTGGAGTCACCACTTTGGAGGCTACCCTGTCCTCAGGGAGGCTTCATAGGGGCATGGAGGAGTGGATGAAACCTATGCCTGACAGTGTTCCTGAGGAGGAATTCTGTTCTACTTTTCACCGAAGTATTTAAATATTTGTTATGCTGGAGGGAGAAAGAAGGAATGTGGTATTGAAAAAGCCAGGGCAGTCCAGCTGGACCAGCTCCAGGGGCCAGCCTTTACTGGGGAACCCTTGTTACTGGTAGGTGTTTGCTACACCCACACTTTGTAGAGCCCAAGCTGATGTTCTCTGTCTTCGAAGCAGGGCAGCCAGACCAGCACCCCGAGCAGAGGTGCTTTGGGGGGTTTGCAGGAGCAGAACTGCTGGAGCATTAGGTGTGTTAACAGAATGTAAATGTTTCCAGTGGCAGATGAAAAGAGGGTGGTGGTTTTGAGGAGTGAAATTTGAGTAAATGCACTCCAACCCTACAGTCTATTCAGGAGTTTAAATCCCTCTGTGGATATTGGCCTATGTAAAGTCTGCTGGACCGTGCTTTTACATAAGATTCTGAGTGACTTTGTAAGCCTTCAGCAGCTTCCAATCCTTCACTTTCAACAACAGTTCTCTTTGTACTAAAAATTCAGTCCATAAAGCCCTGTCATAGACTTGGGTTTGAATGTAGTTAGAAAAGTTCCTTGTAATGGCATCTTGATGCCCAGATAAATGCAAAACTAATATACTGAAGTTCTGCGGCAGCAGTAAGAGTAAGAACAGCAAGATTTTTTAGTGCTTTGTTGGTGGTTTTTTCTTTTTTTTTTTTTTTAATAGCAAGCTCTATTTTTGAGGCAGACAGAGGAAAATCTTCTCAAGCTGTATGTAAGCCCAGCGTCCCCAGAGTGAATAGGGTTCAATGTAGCATGGATAATTTGTTTGCTTTGCAATTATTTTCCGTCAGTGGAGACAAATTGATTTGTACAAAAAAATTGACGGTCACTGCAAGGCAGCTGCCTTTCTAAACTGTAAAAGAATTTGACTAGGTTAAGTGAGTACAAAATTTTTGGAGCACCAGGATGTCCTTTTGTACTGCTAAAACTTGCAACAATTTTAAGGCTTGCCAGTGACTGCTATGTGAAATTCAGCATCACAGAGAAACAGAACAGTTATTCTTAATACCACTGTGAGCAGGACCATTGCCAGTTTATTAGTGGCCTGCTTTGAAAATAATGTTCACAAAAACAGAAATCAAAATGCAGGAAAAGAAACTGATAGTAGAGCAAATTAATAGGTAGGAAGGAAATAGCAATAATTGCCTCCAAACTGTCTTCTTAATTATTAAAGGAAATTAGATATTTAACATGAGCGAGAGTTGAGGATGCTTGGCAACAGGAGAGTTTCTACCAGAGAAAAGCATGTAGCAAAAGCTTGATTTGGAATGTAGCAGCATGATCAGCCAGTGAGGCGTATTTCTAGAAAACTCTGGTAGTGGAAGCAAAGAAGAAATAGCCATTTTGTGCTGCAACTAGAATATTTGGATATTTTTCCAAATAAAAATATTTAAAGCCCATGAAAACTAAACAGAGATTGACTTCCATTCTTTCACGTTTCTGTTTAAAAAGCAAAGACTTGATTTAGCCTCTCAAAAGCCCTGGCAAACTTTAGTGTTTGCATGGTCAAATGCTAAGTGTGATTGGGAATGCCACAGCACCTAGTAGCTGCCTGGAACAAGGCTTTGATTTCACTTTTCACAGCACTGGGCTAATCAGGACATACTGTCATATTCAATCTAAAAGTAGAATATGCCCCAGAAAAATGTCAGACCTAAAAGTTCAGTAAATTGCTCCAGTTAAACTTCATTTGGATGTTCCAAGTGTTAAATCTCATTGCAGACATCAGGATTAGATTAGCGATACTGTCAGTTTTGCAAAACTCCAAGATCAGCCCTAAGTAAGGTAGAAGTTTGCTAAGACAGGCTAGTTTCTCTTTGCCCAAACTTAAAGGACCTGGGAAAAATTGATACTGTACAGTTCAAGCACATTTGACTGGACTTAATGCATAAGGTAAACAAAGCAGTTCAAGCACCGATCAAAGTGCAGTTCTGGGGGCCAGTGGCATGATCTTTAGGTGTGAGAAAGAAAGTTTTGAGGAAGAAGGTCACATGTTTGAAGGTCCAGACAATCAGGCTTTGGTTTGACCTCTCTGCCTAACTGGGAGCAGCTCTCCCCAGCTACTCATGTGAGCAGGGTTCAGAGGTTACCAATTACTTAGGGAGGCTGAGAAACTTGTATGGAGCTGCTTTCAGCTGCCATTTCACATTAACATCAGGCCACTTGCAGGTAGGCCGTCATGGTTAATGCTTCACTGCCGGTCACTGATGTTCTTCAGCTTGCAAGTGCCACAGCTGAGATGCAGCACCTCCGTGTCCCACCGAGCGGCTCTTCGTGTCTGTCCTACAGCACAACTGTCCCAGTGCCATCCCTGCGCATTTGTGCACCACATAGCTGCACCCTCACTGCATGTGGGTGGTTTTAATTGCTTGACTGTTGACAAAGTGACATTTTTCTCATTTTTTTCGTTTTTTTTTTTTTTTTTTCCTTCCCCTACCTTGAATATTTCAGAGCCAACAATAGAAATGAGGGGAATGTTTTAATTAGTTGCAGATATTGAGATGATTAGAGTAATTTCTGGCAACTTTTTTTACAAGTCTTAAAATAATATATGTGCCCGCACACACTTCATTACTAACAAATTAAGCAATGGTGACTTATAACCTTATGATAGTACAAGTATAAAAAAATACCTTCAAGCCTTCAATAAAAGTCTTGTAAGTTATATTAAATTTCTGAAACTTACACTGAAGCTCTTAATTTAAGAGCTTATATCATTTTCCAACTTTAGAAGTTAGAATTACCCTTAGAAATTATCTTGAGGGGGGATAGATTGTGTTAAATGAGCTCCCTGGGGGAGTTCTCATGCTTTCTTCTGAAGCTGCTCTCTTGGGTAGTGACAAACAGGATATTGAAGTACCCAAGCCGCTGGTTTGAACCAGTATGGAAACTCCTTTCTGTTTCACAAATAGGATTTGGGGGTTTCGAGTTTTTGCTTTGAGGAAGTCACAAAATCAAGAATGATCACACTTCCCTAACGCAAGACATATTTTCATTCTAAAAATGAGCCAGTTTCCTTTCAGAAATAAATCTGGTTTTGATTACACATCCTTTTACTTTCCCTGGAAAATGAGTACATTTCTGCTTGGAAATATTCAGAAAAGTGAAGAAATTTTCTAGGAAATTAAGTGAGCCACTTTGAGTTTACAGTGAAAGGCAAAAGCAGCCCAGCCTTAGCTTGTAAATATAATGTTTCACATACACTGCCATATATATTTATAGTAATTTAGTTATGATTTTTTTTTTAAATTAAAAAACTCCCAAAATGCAGTGAGGTTATTTTAGTCTTGACTTACACCTCACTTTTTTCTTCTCTTCCTCTTACCAGTCAGTTCACCTTTAAGGTGAAAAGTATTATCTGTTAAACAGTGTTTAAAAAAAATAAACAAATGGTCCTCATAACTTCTTTTATGTCACTTACTGCTACAAGCTTACTGGAAGTCATATTTTCCATACAACAAACAGACAAGTATAAGGACTAGTACTTTCAATATCTGGATGATAGAGTTGGAATATCTTGGTCACATGGCATACCACGCTGCAAGCCACAGATTTTGATATATTTGGAGACGCATTCACTACATCCTAAGTTTTTTAAACAGCAAGTCTTTTATCTTACCTTGAGACTGATATGTTTTTCCCAATAAAAACCACTTTCCTTGATTATAAGCTTTTGCTTCTTTTTACTTTTATTTTATCATCCTTTTACATTGACCTTCCATTTTCCACCACGCCTAAAATTCACTGTCATTCCTCATTTGCCAGCATATACTATTAATATGACTGCAAAAATTACAGATGCACAATTTTATATGCTTATTAATGGTGTTGGTGTTCAGCCTGGAGAAGAGAAAGCTCTGGGGAGACTTTATTGAAGCCTTTCAGTAATTAAAAAGGGTCTATAAGAAAGATGGGGACAGACTTTTTAGCAAGGCCTGTTGCGATAGGACAAGGGGTCTCAGCTTTAAACTATAGGAGGGGAGATTCAGGCTAGACAGGAGGAAGAAATTTTTTATCATGAGGGTGGTGGAACACTGTCCCAGGTTGCCCAGAGAGGTGGTGGATGCCCCATCCCTGGAGACATCCAGGCCAGGCTGGATGGGGCTCTGAGCAACCTAATCTAGTTGCAGATGTCCCTGCTCATGGCAGGGATTGAACTAGATGACCTTTGAAGGTCCCTTCCAACACAAACTATTCTATGATTCTGTTATTCTATGATTCTATAAAAGAGCTACTCTTTACAACCTTATCTCATCAGCATAGCCTGAAAATGAGACAGTTACTAAGACTGATGCAAAAAAACCCCTGAAAATTACAATAAACTGGAACAAATGAGTAGTCTATTGATGGCAGCTTGTAGACAAGGCTTAATGGAATCTTAGAGGCTGAACCTGTTCCCACTAAATGTAGCTCGAGTTTTCCTACTGTTGTTAATGATATTAGACCAGATCTCCGATTTGCAATGACATTATTACGCAAGGAGAAACTGTGAAACTTGCAAAGATGTCTTTTACCATGAAATTAATAAAGGGCATAGGCTTTCTTCAAAAACACTAAATATTAATTCAATAATATCCTGACTCTGACTCATACCACTATAGAGACTCTTATTTAATATACAGATGTATTGCAAGTGTTCCAGTTTGTTTGGTTTGGGCATTTTTTTACCACTTGCCAAGTGAGGTTGAATGGGGTGGCAATGATTTTCCATTTAATTTTTAAATAAGTTTCACATTTCTAAAAAAAAAAAAATCCAGTGACATTTCCATTATTAAGCAAAGCTTAACTGGCAAATGTTTTCGAGAAGTTAGTCCTGTCATTGATGGTTTATTAAGAGAAGTTAGTTTATGCTTCAGTGTAAACGGATTTGTAGCCACTTGTCTGTGGCTTCAGACAACCAAAAAAATAAAGAAAAGGAGCAAGCCTGGGCAATACACAGAAAGGCCAGAATGTGTTTTTCAAAATATTTGTAGGGCTGGTAGTTTTATAACTGTCCAAATTGTGATGTCTACAGTCATTCTGCTGTACAATGTAGTAGGTATCTTCAGGAGGTCTTACAGATAAAAGAAGAAGGAAATACAAGGATGACATTTTAAGTGTTTTAGACCCCATTTCGTGCAGATTTACCCCTCTGCAGAAATTTCTGATTTCAACCCTCACTATCCAAAGGTAATTCAAGCCATTGCATAAATTTCGTTAAGAACACTGGAGAGTGCCAGGGAGGAGAACAGCCAGGAAGGGATTCCTGGAGAAACAGGGCTTGTAGAGGATATTTTTCAGCTCATTACCCACTTGGGTTGAAGCCAGAGTGGACAGATTGCTGCAAAAGAGAATGGGTGGGAATTGGCTGAAGATGAGAATAAAAAGACTGTAGAATTGGACATAGGAGGAGGAGGAGGAGGAAGAAAGCTATAGGAAGAAAAGAGAAAGTACATGCAACTCGACGTGTGTTTTGGATGGCATTAGAGTCATAGACCCTAAGATATAACAAGTAGAGATCCAGTTTAGATTCTTGACAATACACAGAAGACATTATTTCTATCTGGTTTACATTATCTTCTGTTAAACAAACCATTTATTAGATTACATGCCCTATTACGTGCCCTCAATATTGAAAGCAATACTACTATAAAATGTTCTGTATTTAATGTAAAAAACATTCTTTTGCTCTTTTCTTTATAATTATTCTATATAAAAGAGAGAAACTGCAATCCAGGCTTCTTTTTTTTTTTTTTTTTNNNNTTTTTTTTTTTTTTTTTGGTAAGTAGTATTTGGAAAAAACAAAACAAAATAAACAAAAACAAGCAAAAACCACATACAAACAAACAAACAAACAAACAAAAATCAACCAACTAACAAACTAACAGTTCAGTATTTCAAGTACTTTAATATTTAGGTGCTTGATACTACCGTAATTAACTTAATGATAAAACTCCTTTATGTCCTGTGTGAAATTCTTTATTTTTAAGAATATACTTTAAAGAAACTTCAGTCAAAAATCTCAGTGTAGTGCAGAAGCAAAAACATGTATTCCCGAGAAAAATATTTCTAGCAGAAGTGTCAGGATTGGCAATTAGGGGAAGGTTCAGAAATTTGGAGTGATATAGGTGACAGGGACTCTATAATTTCAGCTTCTTATGAAAGAAAAAACTTGAAGGTACAACGAGTTTTTAAAGGTACTGCCCAATTTAAATGTAACTAGTAGACCCAGTTTGGAGACCTTATAGAGATTCTTCAGTGATGCTCTAGATGGCTAAAGAAAAGCCATAGAGCACAGGGAGAACTGAAGAGTAGGTTTTTGCAATATGTGTTTTAAAGCTTTCATTCCTTTTTATCAGTGAAAATTTCAAGACTAAGCAATGCCACAATAAAAATATTAAACAAACATACATATTAAAATTTCTGCTGTACCCCTTCTTTTCATCTTTGGTTGTATTGAAAAGTCACACATGCTTTACCAAATATGTATGGTACAAGTTGTTTTTTTCTCAGAAATATTCTGCCCTGTTTTCTCCAAGAGGCCATATGGAGTTTTCAACTGCTTGAAGGATGTGGACACCACACCACAGTGTGCCATCTTGTGTTAAGAGAGATGGGCAAGAGACAGAACCTTGGAAAGTTGGGAGTATTTGATCAAAATATGATAGAGAAAATAGGTAAAAATTTTACGATAGACTCCTTATTTCTTTTTGTTTTCTTTAAACAATATTTCTCTTTGAGATAGGAGCTTCTGATAGTGCTACTTCTTTGAATAACCAGTCACATGCTATAAATAATGGATATTGTAATAAAAATAGCAAATAATTAAGGAGTTTGTCTGTTTAAACCTCTTGGTGAAAAATGTTCCTCAGTTTAGCTAGTGATCACTTCTGAAGAATAAGCCAATCAATAGAAATCAAGGGCTCCACTTGTGACAGATCTATGACCAATGAGTCAAGAGTCATGATGTCAACCTGCAGTCCAGATGAGACTAGTGCCTAGGATATGTCAGTCAGACTCTGACACAGATAGATTGCCATCTCGATGGACAGGACAGAAAATGTGGAGTAAGGAAACAGGCTTTAAGACAAAAAAAGCTTGGTTAAGAGGATGAAGACAGAAAGGGGAGTAGAACTGAAATCTAATGTCTAATGTGCAAGGTCTCAGGAAGAGCTTTCTCGCACCTGAAGGGTTTTGTTGCTGTGTGCTTCAAAGGGATGCAGTGAATTTGGGGTGCATACAACACCAAATCGCCCAGATTATGGATTTAAAAGGCACAGTGCTACTTCAAAGCAATAGCGAAAAGTCTTTGTCTTTGTGCCTCTCAAGTGGAATTAATTGTTCCTAAGAATCTCAAAGCAGTTTTTGTCTCCTTCTCTTCTAGAATTTATCAGCCTCTTTCCATGATAATTTGCAGAGGAATTTAAAAATACATGATGAGAAGGTACAGAGTATACAGGGTGGGGTTTTTTGCTCCTTAATCATTCAAAACTGAAGAAATGTCATCAGACGTTGAAGATGAAATCATCAACATCACCACCATGTCAGCTGATCCTGGTTAAACAAAGAACAAATAATCAGAGGGGGCACAGAGCAGCCAAAAAGGTCAAAGACTGTTACCATAGTGGCAGGCTCCTGAATGATGCCCTGTCTTGGATGAGTGACTGCTGAATGGTGTCAGGAGAGTCAAGGAAGTTTTTGGCTGACTTATCAGAGTGTAGAAGCTGGGCGGCATCAAGCTTCAGATCAAATGAGGTCTTTGAAACGATAGCTCTACCCAATTTGTTGCACATCACTGAGACGTACTGATAGCAGCCAGACCACGTTTCAGTACAGAGTGGCTAATTTTAAAACACTATATGGAGCCATAGGAAGACAGGCAGCAGGAAAAGTGAAAAAAGGCTGAGCAGGCTGAAAGTCTAATCTCCCTTTATGTTGTGTGTAAACATGGTAAGAAATGGTGCCCTGCACACAGTGAAGTCACTCTGGCACACAGAAAACACAACAGAAAATAATATCCTCTTTGACTCTGAAGGCCAATGCACCAACAATTTCATAGAAACTTGCAGCTCTTGAACAACATCAAGTAGATCTGATTTCTGTTATCTGCCAGGAACAGTATGATAACAGGAAAAGTTATTAAAGGGTTTTAAATGGATGCAATATAAAGCAAATTTTTCCACTACGAGATTGGAAATCAAGACATCTGGGTTCAATTCCCAAGTCCACTGTAGTACTGAATGAATTACACCAAAGCAAATGCCTCAGATACTCATCCATCCAAGTGGCAAGTGGCCCCTTACCTGCTGCCTTTGCTGTCAATTGCCTTTTTAACTAAATCATTTTTGTCCACTGTCAGGTATACAGCAGCAAAATTCTATCTAATTGCAATGCTATAATACATGAAATAACTTTTAAAAGATCACTACATTTCTTTATTTTCTGTGTTTTGAACATACATAAAGAGAAAACCCTACCCTGATAATTGTCATGATCAAAGGTAACATCAAGTGCTTCCGCTACATGCTTCAACACCCTAAAGAAAGGTTAAAGTTAATTCAAGTGAAGAGCACCCCTCCTCATGATGAAAAATCTAAACTTGCCTATTTAAAACAGTTACAGAACTATGTTTTTTCCTTGACTAGCTTTCTATTTCATCAAAATATTCACTAGCAAATGTATTTTGTTAAAAGAGCATTTTGAAAGAGATGGGGGGTGATTTCAGAAAAAAATTCACTTTCTTTTGCCGTGTGCAGTCTATTTTCAGTGTTTCAAGCAGTTTTATTGTTATTTTTGTTGGTTTTTGCTGGTAGTAACTAGCTAAGCAGAAGCAGACCTGCAATGACAATAATGCTACAGTGGATTCTGCAGAAGGTGGGAAGGAGTCACAAGGAAAGGAAGGGGAAAGTGGGCAGATACAGCCAAAATGCTCTTTTCTGGTATTTTCCCAAGTTCAAAACAGTGTAGTGGGATCCATCCAAGGATATTTTAGCTCTTTCCAAGGCAGGAAGAAACCATTCACATATAGTCTTGCAGTTCCTACATGCATGAAAGATGTAACTAGCTTCAGCAGCCTCAGCAAAGACTTGTGGACATCAGCAGTAGCACACAGGGTGTAAGAGGCGTGTTTGTTTGTTTTCATTTGTTTGTTTTCTGAATATTTTCTCTCCTCTGGTGTAGTTGCTTATGCCTGTGCAAACATTTCACTTTTCCTATATTTGTTCTACCTTGGCGACTTTTTCCTACCGTCTTCCACTCCATGAGTATTATCATCCCATATTTCTCTTTTGTGTCTTCTTCCAGCTGTAATCCAGGTTGGATGTGGGGGTTCAGATCCATCCAGATGCTCAGACTACTTTAGAGGGGTGAAGATGAGATTGTATAGTGGAAAATCTAACCTTGTGGAGGCTTAATAGCAGTGATTGCTCCAGCTCTACCATTTGGAGAGGCTGCTATCTGCAGCTGCATGTCATGGCCATCCTAGATATCACCATCCTCCCAGTGCCAGCTGAGCACCCAGCATTAGCACTGCATTCTCTTCCAGCGATGAGGAGCCAAATCTGCAAAACTGGCCAAGAAACCCTTTTTTACCATACAGCAGCCACAGCTTTCTCTGCCCATGTGGTTGTCCAGTATGTTCCTCTGGAATCTCAGTTTGGCTTTTGGCTTCCCTCAGCACTCCTCAGCAATCACCCCCTGCCTCACTCTCCTCCTGATGGCAATGGTTATGCCCTATAGCAGTGATTTTTAAGGATTATCCTTTACCCCTGCTGGCTAGGCCAGACAGGAGGGCAATTGCTAGGAGTAGCTGTCTCCTTCCTAGCTGATGCATTGTACTTGCTTTCTCTTTTATGTGTGCTGGCATGACTCGCAAAGTGTTATTTTAGTTGCAGTCATAACTAAAGCTAATAAAATGCTATTATGGTTAATTATATTCACTGGCGAGGCACTTAAACTTTACATGAAATGGCATCCCTGTAGGCTTGAGTTTTCATAACATATGGCAGTTGGAATGGCAAGGTTTTAAAAAACACGTAATTTCATTAGAGTAACAAGACAACCACTTGAGTAGTCTTTTTGTGACATGTTTAATGGTGCTGCCATATGGATGACTTGTAAACAAAAAAAAAAAAATACAGCAGGCTAGATGAGGTAAGGGACATATACATCTGGCAGAGGATATCCCAGCATGCTTCAAGCACTTCCAGCTTTAATAAGCACTTCTCAGCACTTTGTCCTTATGAAAAGATGCAGTGAGGTTGTGGTCATTCTTGCTGAACTACAGAACTGATTTTTAATTAAAATTAAAAAAAAAAAAAAAAGAAGTATTTGAGCCTCTTATAAAATCTCTTCAGATTGGGATGTCCTGCTGTATACCAAGGAGCTTTTCTCACTGTCTTTGTTGGTGAGAAGACATTTATTCTGCATGGATCTCAATGCTACTAACTTCTAAACTAGCCCCATAGTTTTTTGGAGAAGACTTTTCCTGCCTTTTGGGTACCTTGGAAAATTATTTTGGGATAGCATTTTATTAATGAGTATTTTGGGATAGCATGTTTTCAATGAGATGCTCTAATGTTAACCTACTGTAGCTAGCTTGCGCCTAGTTAAGAGTATTTATTTATAAAATCCAAAATAGTGTTACAAAGGTTTACAAGGATGCAGGTGACAGAAAGTAAAATCACGTTTATCTACAAGATCAAATCCAGAAGACCTGTCTCCCTCTCCATACCTGACTGAATAGATGTAGGTGCTCTTCTAACTCATGGCACCAGGGAGTTTGGTTATGCACTCTTCAGAAGACATTTACAGGAAAAACTCTTCAGTTTTGGATGTGTACAAACTTCTCTTCTTTACTTGAAGTTTGTCGTCAGCTTCATGTATGATCGTACTAGTTACGGGCACCAACTAGTTATGGGCACCAACAGCTTGGAGACCTCAGAAGCACTGAGATGGTGGTCAGAAGAACCCGTAGTGAGTCATCATAATGTAGGAAATTAGGGCACTTCTGTTCATTGTGGAATAAAGCAAAGCCATCTTGGTTTTAGTTTCCCTAAACCACATTTTGCACTTTTAATGGGTGACTTCAGGGCTCGTTAAAGACCAAAACCGGTAACACGGACTTGAGGAACACAAAATGTGAGCAGATGTTAGGCAATCTCTTGTGTGTGTAATTCTGCCCCGGTACCTACCATGTCAGTTGTGACCTATAATAATAACACCTCTGAACTTTCACTTCTGCGCTCCTTTTAACCACAGACTGCAGTAGTTTGGGACTGCGTGATGAGTTTGTGATGTTGACAACTGGAGACCAGAATTAAACTACTAAATTCTTTTTAATAATAATGAAACATAGGATGCAAAGGCTCTAGAGGCAATTTAACTTGCCAACTCTGCTTTAAAAAATATAATTTGCCAAGAAACAATACACAATTTACATATCTATTTTGTTTTAAAACACTTTTTAAAAACAAAGAAGTAGTAATCTTGGCAGAGGCTTTTGGCTAAAATGCAGCAAAGATATTATGAACAGATTTTTACAGTATGTTTCCACATTATTTTTGCTCTACAATCTAGACCTATGCAAAAGCTTTCCTATATGTTTTCCCTTTATGAATGGAAAATAATCAGCAACTTTAGGGTTTCATTAAAGCCAGAGAATAAATAAATTTCCAGTATACTTCAGGATAATAGTCCCAACTGAAGATCCTTTGTGTCTCGATACTGTGAAGGCCGCATTGCCCAAAACTGCCATAACTGCCATTCACACAAAAAAAATCTCAACAAATCAGATCGTTCACATATTTCTTCATAATTCTAAAATATTTTCTAGTTACTTTGCTTCCAAAGACCGTTTTAACATCTCAAAAGCAAATCTCTTCAAGCAAAGGTGGATGTTTCTTAAGTTCTTTCCTTTTTTTCCGCTACAAAGCTTGCTTGCACTGTGAAACCTACTTGCCTCTGAATATTTGATCTGGGAGACACAAATTGGGCATTTTTAAAATGTGTTTAGAAATCAGTGGGTAGAGGTTTCCGGAGAAAAGCAATGAGTAACCATGGGGTATAAGATGTTTTCGAACTTTTTGAGTGTGTTTGTATCTGAGAATGATTCTAGTTTGTGCCTGCTTTGTTTGCTTTTCTGTCCTACTGCATTGTGTGCTGCTGCATTTCAGGTGCGTAAGGATCATCACATAGATGCTGATAGCAAAATTTCCATTTCATAAATAAACCAAAAAACAAAGTAAAAACCGTGAAGTTTCTTTCCTAACCCACATAGAGGGCAAATTATAGAGGCCAGGCAAGGATAATAGAAATGTATGATTGACAGCTGACAGAATGCCAGTGAAAATTTCTCTCCCCCTTAGGATATTGTTTTGATAATCTTTGCCGATTTAATACTTTATGGAACTAGAGATTTTTCTTTTGTTTGTATGGATATTTTTTTGAGGAGTGGGGGGTTGCACTTGTCAATTGCACGTCAAAATAGGGTGGATAGACAGGGAAGTGAAATGTAAACAACAGCTCCAGGTTTGGTTTTCTCCTTGGGCTGTTAAGGGATGTTTTTGTACATGAAGGTTAACAGAGTACAGTAGTGGCCTTCATCAGTTCTTAAGGACATTTGTCTAACGCACACACACAACTCAGCTGACCACAGTGTTATTACCTGTTCTTGTATCTTTTAGTCAGAAAAGTCTATTCCCAAGTGTAACTGTAAAGCAGCATAATGGACTTAAATGTTTATGGTATTTAAAGACTTTACATTTGCCTAGAAATATGTATATTGTTTTCTGCTGGTGTGTCCATCATTTCACTACAAGGTCTATCCATCTACTTGGTCACTGTCTGT
The DNA here is from genome assembly GCA_013399365.1 of Pampusana beccarii. Lineage (NCBI taxonomy): Eukaryota > Metazoa > Chordata > Aves > Columbiformes > Columbidae > Pampusana > Pampusana beccarii. The sequence goes on along the minus strand of VWYH01008860.1, from coordinate 338,696 downwards.
TTTATACACCTGCAAAGTTTTTGTGAGCGTTTGTTGATGTCTAATCCAGCTGAGATGTTGCACCCAAACAGTGAGTGTCCCAATCACACTGGGGTGACCCATAGTGCTCACGCACACACAGAACACAGGGCATTGCTGCCACAAGTACTCAGTCCTTGGGACTTCAGATGAGTTTGATGTCCTCAGACTCTCCCAGCCCCAGCCATCGTGACTTTCTCTCCCTCACCAACGGCACTGCTTTCTTGGAGCAGCAACAGCTGGAGAGAATCAGGGTCCTTGTCCCCATTTGTCATCTGGCCACCCTTTTAGCTCAGCATTGACTTGTGCCTCGCAAGATGGGTGAAATAGCCAAGTTTCCTCGTCCATCGTTACGCTGAGCCTGCAATGCATTGAAGAAGAAAACATGAACAAAACAGGCTTTTCCTACAGAAGATTGCAGATATGACTCTAAATGCACTGAAGAGGCAGATCTGTTGAGTTAGTCGATGCCTTTTGTAGAAACATAATCAGTTTTCCTACTGGAATCAGATTTTAAAACGTTTTTTTGCTCTGACATCTATGGCTCCATGTTAGGTTTTCTTGGTTTGCAAGTCAAATGTAGTGCTTATCTTGCAAACAAAGATATCTCTGAATGTTAAGGTACATTTTGTTTTTCCCAATACTAATATCAGGAAGAGAGCTCTACAGGCCAGACAGTTTTACCCATGTAACAGTACTAATTTCAGATAATACCTTCCGTGACACAAATGTCTATTGTTTTTGGTAGGCTATCATCCTTGTTTCTGATTGGAACTTACTAAACAGTTCTGTAGATAATAACTCATAAAATATTTCAGTTTCTTCTACTGAATAAGCTTTAAAGTAGGAAAGGGTGCTTGCACACCTTCGCAACAGTGGATCTCGTAGGGACTGCCCTGAGCATCCTTGAGCTTGAGCCCACCTCCGATGTAGCTACACCAAAGCTGAAGTGAGGCTAAAGAGGTGAGGACAGCTTCACTGTGAATTGTACCTTTTCAGTCTCATATCAATATTTTGATACCAAAAGGGGATTCTGATAAAAAATGAAATTAAATAAATTGTTTTCAAATGTTTATAGATACAGTGAATCCCAGTTGAGGAGTGCCTTTTGAGTTTCATTGTGAAACCTATGTATTCAAAGAATTATGAAAATTAAACTATGAAGTTTCACATCAGGTTACTTTATCACGGAGATTTTTTTGCTTGGTTAGCTGAGACAGAGGTAGGTACTTGATTATATTTAACACTGAGGTTTACTGTAGTTTTGGAGATTAATCCTTTAAAAATACATCCAAGTAGCCTTCTATACAAGCATGTTTCCATTGGATGCAGTGGGACTACACTGACACGTCTGTGACTGGGTAGTTACTTTCACATAAAATGTGATTTAGGTAGTCTATGACTAATTCTCTAGAGTCTGTTAAGTGTTTATGAAGATTTCTTCTGTTTAAAGTACACCATGTACAGTTTTGCTACTGATATGCTATCGGACATTGTAAAGGAAGATGTTCTCTCCTTTTGTGTTCTTAGCCCTTTCTGTCTGCCACATGCCCATTTCTTTGTGTCTAGGGTTGCCTCTGTGTTGTTTTCGTTTACTTACTCTATGCAAAGGCAAATAATACTCGTCAATTTATTTGTGGTGCTCTCAGCTGCATAGCAAATGCTCTTCTGCTTGATAGGATGTTGTTGCTATCTGTAATTATAGTTCTGCTTATGCCCTTGAGGTAGAACATCTGCTATTTCCCACTCGTGAGTTACATTTCATCCTCTCATTTCCGTGGCATTATTCTGCACCACAGTGATGTGGTGGTCTCCTATGCCCTTTGCAGCACTTTTCCTGTGATTCTGTACAGCAGGGTCCTCCTTGCCTTCCTCTTCCTTCAGCAGCCCCTTGTGCCATTGCCATTGGCCTGCTCCTCAGTGTTGGCAATGTATTGGCTTCTCTGATTCAGCTGGGAGGCAAAGGGCAGAGGCGTGCAAGGAGCTCCTACAACAGCCTGCCTCGGCTGGGAACAAATGTGCATTGGAAGCCCCAGGACAAGATGCTGCAATGCTCTTACCAAAACGAGGCTGCCAGGGTCAAGATATGTGACCACACAGTTAGAACAGAAGATAAAAAGAGAGGGAAAAAAAACAACCTTCTCTTTCTGGACACTTACCAGTAAAATTCTGCCAACTTGGCATATTGTTCCCACTATATTGCTTGCCTCTGTCATTTGCTGTTCCATGTAAATTAGCTGAATGATCCTGTGTGAAGCCTTTGTTCTTACACAGTTATATTTTTTGTTTTAAAGTGATTTCTTGATAATAACGTGAGACGTTTTGTAGCAGGTAAAATTTAAGGGATAATATTTGTATTTTTTAATAGTCAAAATGAACTGTTTGAATTTTTAAACGTTTTTGTAATGTTCACTCTTGTGTAAAAACATTTTTCTACATTATACCTAATTTTAATTAGCAGTGACTACATATTTTTACATGGCCAGATTTAGGTGTAATGAATCCGAACTAAGGAGACTATGTCAAAGAAATTAAAGTGTTCAGGTTTTAATAAAAGCTGAGGAGGAGACAGAGATCTTCACTCACAATAGCCAAAGAGAAAAAAGGTAGAAGACAGGGAGTGTTAGAGCCTCATACATGTATACTGGTCTCTATCAGAGACTCTTTTATTTGAAGTACCTGGAACACATTGAAGTAGGAAGGGATGAGGCCAGGTAACAGCAGTATAAGACCAGCAGTGTAAGACCAACAGTAACTGCACCTAATGCTAACCTAGATGTTAGGAGAAAGATACTTAAATGTAAAGTGGCATACTGGATATGGCACTAGTCAAGCCCATGGAAGAATCACATAAAAAGATGGACAAAACCAAGAACAGTATGGATGCCCTGAGAGAAATTATGAAAATTATAAATTTAGCCAATTATCATGTGGGAAATAGCTGAGAAGTATATATAGGAGAATCACAGTAGAATGAGAGAACACAGGTCTGTGAGCAACGTGTAGTGTTTCACTGCCGTGAAAACTGCTGAGTTCTTTGCACGGGTAGTGGATAACCCAGTGCAAATCACTGAAAGAAAGAACAAGCAGGAAAAGCATCCATGAATAGCAGGACTGAGATGGGCTTCACTCTTTTTCCTTTGCATTACAGAAATTAAGGAAGAGTCCGTCGAAAGTGAATTTCTTCATAGAGACAAAGGAGAAAACAGCAAGTGGCTCTTTTGAGAACAGAAAATCTTATCTCCTTTATCTCATCTAAGAGGTGAAAATGTGTAAATGTATGAGTACTGAAATTTGTGTTTCAAGAGGAAAAGAAGTTAAGAGGCAGGAAAGGATTTAAGAGCAAAAGAGTAACTTCTGGGACTGATAGTTGTGGTTATAGAAATGTCACCAGCCAATCTCAGCACCAAATAAATAAACATTAAGAACGGACTTAGGGAGGAAGAGAATTGAAGGGGGAGATGAAGGAAAATATATGCTTGGGGCAACAGAATAGTTGAGCAAAGTAAAACAGGAGAATAGGGACTGAGGGCTGAAGGTTTGAAAACTTGAAGGCTGATGAAGAAATGTAGAAGAGACAGAAGTGAAAAAACATAGGAAATTAAAAAAGTAAGGAGAAGAAGAGAAACAAAGATAGATAAAGGCAGTATGCAATCAGATCTATAAACATGATTAAATATTATCAATGCCTTGCTCCAGAGCAGTGACTGTGCTGTCTGGAAGCTTTGCTGTCATCAAGCTGAGGAATGGTGATGGTGGGGCTGGTCGTTTGGGAAGGTGGGGTAACATGGGGCACTGTACCATGTGGCACTAATGGGATCACCAGCATCTGATGGTATCCAATGGCTTTGCTGTGTCCAAGAGGGGACAAGGTTTCTCCTTCCTTCTCTTCATCTCTTTTTCTCCCTTTTTGGGAGGGGAGGGGGGATACTCACTGGCAAAAAAAGTTCTTTTTCTTGCATACACACATACACTTGCACACACACACACACACACTCAGTTTCTTGGGGTGGCTTGTACTGTGTTCTGAAGAGGGAAATGGGAAATGATGCAAACTTAAATACATATGGGGTTTTTTTTGAAGGAAGGAGGGACAAGGAACAGGAGAGTGCTGACATCTGGAGAGTGGTAACAGCTGTGAAGGCCTCAGGGCCAGGGACTTTTGTTTCTGACCTTAGGGAGAAACCAGAGAGTACTGACCACATGGAGTGGCTGCAAGGAAGAGTGAGGGCAGAGGGGAGACAGAACTGGCAGCCCCTTATTTTTGTACCCCGGAGCCTTGGTAATATATCTCCATAAAGAGGCCAGCGCATGTCCATATGAGAAGTTAGTCCTTTCTCTCTGAAGTCATGTTAAAAATAACTCGCTTTGGGCCTTGGGGCATTGCACTATAATGAAGTTAAAAGGATAAATGCTATTCAATGTCTGAATAATGTTGCTAACATAGCTTGTCTTCCTGATCATTTTGTTAAACTATAGTAACGTACAATCATGTCACCATTAATACTTCCTGCATGTGCAGGAAAGAAGAATATAAAGAGTATGAAATATCAATTGATTTTAGGATGGTGTTTTGTATTGAAAACAGCTGGATAACTTATTCTCTTATATGGCTGATGGCGGGTACTGGAAACACCACACATTTTCATTGTTGAAACAGAGTGCAAACTATTCAGAGCGATACACCTACATCTGTACCATATTATACTGTGTGCATGACTGCCATCATTTTATGGACTCAATATCTGTTCAACCATTATTTTTATTGTGTCTCATAACTCCATAGTCAGTCCACCTGTAGAGCCTGCAAGTTATCAAGTTAGTGTGTTTTGCCATTGTCATGTGTCCAGTTTTCAAATTAGAGTGTTTTCCAACTGGACTACAAAGAAGCAGAACTGCTATTCTTATAGCTATTTTTATTTTAACTACACCCATTTCTATTTATCATCACAGTCTGCTGGAAAAAGTCTACTTTCCGACAAAGAGATTTTTTTTTTTTGTATGGGAGAAGGGAACATGTGTCATATTCTTCATCTCCTTTTTATTATTATTTAATTGTTCCCACACTTCATACTCGTTTATTGCTATCACATTAAAAAACAGGAATGGTTGTCCAATTCTTGGGTTGTAAAATCTCCCTGGCACGTTACTGAGACTCACTTAGACAGTGAATGATCACTCAGACATCAAAGACAGCTAGAATCCAAATTCTTCTTTGAAGATGAATAGCCATTCTTAAACCACATTCAACACATTCTGGCCAAGGCCCTGGTGCCATAGTCTTTACTCACTCTAGCTAGCACTGACTTGAATAATACCATTTTTTCTTGGTCTTCTCTGTTATATATGTCCCTCCCCACGTTTTTTTTTTATATCTGTCTACACCCTCTTTCCAAATTTCTACCTTCCTCTGTACTTTCCATTTTTATTTCACAACCTCATGTTAATATCCTTCGTCCTTTTCTGATGCACCCCTGAGCTGATATCTGTCGCTTCTGCCCACCTTCTTTTCCATCTTCCTCTGCCCAGAGTCTCACTCTCTAGTGCCTCTTGCCACGAAGCTGTCGTTGCCCCTCCAAATTTGCTTCCAGTTGCAGCTCTATTCAAGACCTCAGCTGATCCTGGGCTATAACACCTGCAAACTCCCAAGCTCCTCCCATTGTTCGGTGGGCAGATGGTGGACATGCGCCTCTAAGGCAGGGATAGTCCGTGACCCCTGGGTGTGCTGATGTTCACATAACATGTTGGTTGTGTGAAAGTTGGCAGTCCCAGGACCTACAAAGTGTCCCAACAACAGGATAGTCCCAGACTCTAAGAATCCCCAGTTCTCCACATGACAACCACATGAGCTGTTAGGAAGTGTCATTCTTCCCTGGTCTGGTCTTCTATGCTACCATGTTCATCACAGTTCTATATTGGAAGCTCTACAAAAGTAGTTGGCAATGTGCAGCTGCTTGAATACCATGTCAATTCCTACACAGAAAAATATTAGGTGGCCTTTAGGTGCTGCAGCAAGCCCGCAGGTTGTGATACAGCTGTATTTTCAGCCACCGAAGTGGCAGCCTGACTAATTTTAAGTTATTACACTGTTCTAGTGCCTGTATTCATCTGATTTCACACATGTTTACAAAACAGCTTCAAATGTTCAAAAATATTTCAGAAATTTTATGGACTAGAACTATAAGGCTGAGCTTTTCCAAGAAGCCTATGGGACTACGTCTTTTAATGAGACTTTATAGAACTAAAATGGGTAGGTTCTGTGGACCACCACTGTGTTATTACACTTATTAAGCTGTCTGTAATGTACCCTGCGGTCTTTGCAGTCTAGGAGAGAAACATCTGGTCCATGCAGGTTTCCATTTGTATCTATTTTGTTAACTACATTAAGCAACTAAATAGAAAAAAACACATAATGCCATGAAAATGAAACTACCAATGCTAAAACAATTTGAGGTCAAATTAGTCACAAAACTGTATAAAATATCATAGTTATTGCAGCCAGCAAACATTCTAAATTTTTACCCAGAATTAGGAACAATAAACCTTATTCATCTGCTACTCCCCAGTAACAGACCATTATCCATGCAGTAAAGATATCAATGTGCTAGACTCTAAACAGACATGGGCTTCTGTTGCCCATGACCTCATTCTGATTCAAAGATGTTTAATTACATTACTAGAGGACTAGATCCCATTTATTGTAGTCTGCTACTCACTTGCTTTTTCAGATTCAGGCTTTGTTCTTTGCTGACATAACCATACAACTTCAGGTCTGGAGCTCACTTGTTACCCAGACAGGCTGAAGAAACATTGAGGAACATTGACATTTGCTCATCATACACGTGGAAGATGTCCCATCTCCACTGACAGACATGCTCCAGACAAATGCCTGGAAGAGGAGAGCATCAAGTCACACTGACGTTAATATTTAAGTGGGTAATCTCTGATCACATAAGGCAGACTGATCAGTTGTAGGTGAATATTTTTCCTCTCATTGGTAAAGTATTAAACGAAATCATACTGGGAACAGTGGCTTAACTTTTGAAACTGTTTGGTGAGATAAAATATGACTGTCTAAAGTAGGAGAACAAAATCTTTAATTCCTGTTTCAGCTAACTGACTGTAATGTGAATTTACAGTGAACGGCTAAATTTTGGGCAAGTTGAATGCACTCCAGAGAGCCCAGACTGCTGAAATACCAAGTATCTCACGTTTTAATTGAGAAAGAGATTCCTTTCAGCTAATTTTTTGCTGGTAAGAATTTATTCTAAATCAGTTTTCCAAATTTTCTTGGTAGCCATGTAAAAAAAAACATTCATAGAGAGTAGTTCAGCCACCTAGTTTCAGCTGAATAAAATAGCCCTCTAGAAGCTCCTATCTCTCTTTGCTGAGTATAGTACAAACCTGGAAAACTAGCTTAATTAGACACCTAATTTGGAGAAAAACATGATGTTTAGGGTGCATTTTAAGTTATCATTCTAAGGTGTGCAATGTACAGGAGGCTTTTCATGAACAAGTTTAGGGAAAGCTCAGAAAAGGCAGGAGCCAGGGAGGTGTGGATGGATGGGGGAGCTGCCTTCCGCTGGAGACAGGAGCTGCATGAGCGGCTGGATTCCATCACGGTCCTGGGGACCTCAGAACAAGTGGACACACTTGTTGGCTGCTAAATGAAAAAAGTTTTGAACATGTATAGACCTGTACAAAGCTAAATAACTGTATCAAAAGGAGATATTTCCTACTACGTAGAGTGAAATTTTAGAAGATATATTTGATACCAACTCTATTTTAGCTTCGGTGTCTCAATATGGCCTTCAAACGTGTCTTGGAGAAACATTTCTCTATGTGTTTGTTACCTGTATTGCTCTGTCATGTTCATCATAAGAAAGCCCCGTGATTTTGAATTTATAAAGAGCACTGAAGTTCACAAGCATGAAATTTTTATCTAAGAAGAAACCAGAGGACCAGAATTGATAGACAGCCCTGGAAAAAGACAAGATTTGCTGGGCCGAAGCTAGAGGCAGTGTGCATTTCCCTCTGTAAAAGAAATTACAGTTAGAAGTCAAAACCATCAAGTTTACACAAGGATTGCAGGAACCTGAAGTAGTCACCAGAACATCTGAAACAGATGTATTTCCTTGGAAATTTTGTTCCTATTTTAAATGATCAAGCCCTCAGACTGGAGTACAAGTATGTAAAAATTTCTAGTGAACTTGCTGTCAATCTACACAAAATATTTGAGAGAAGGAAAGTTATAAATAATTGAAGGGTCCTACAGCCCTAAGATCACGTTAGAATTAGTGGGAAACTAAATTCTCAGTAGCCATGAAGGTTATTGGAAAAGTAATTTACATCACTATGGTGAATATAAAGGTACCTCTATATGTGTTGCAGGTTTCAGTAAAAATGGCATGTTAATATGCACAAATAGACAAGGAAGTTTTGGGCTTATTCCATGGGTTTAAAGGGTTTTATTTCCTTTTTTAGGATAGCTTTAGCTAAAAAAGACTACAAGCTATATATTCCCATTGTCAAATGAGATAAATACCCATGAGATTTTATTTTCAGTTACGAACGCATAATTTATAAATTTGACACCTTCTACTAAGACTGATAATATCATGGGCGTGGAGAAGGAAAGACTGACAAAGGCTTACTTTCCATTTCTTAAATAAATATAAAAATGCCCTGGTGGTTCTTATATTTTCATACTGATAAAACGTGGTGTTTGCAGAATTTAACCATCTTCTGAGGGTAAATGCACGGCTGAACAGCACTCAGTACTTTTGAACTAAAGATCACTCCATTTCTCAAGTATAAAGTTTGGCAACTTCTGTTGAAATCATCTCAGACGGCAGCTTCAAGAGGCCGTTTCCCTCCTGCCCATCATACTGTGAGGCAGCAACCTCAAGCCTAGGGATGTCAAATGTCCTAAATCACTGCAGCAAGCTTGGCCAGACTTCATCCATCACCTGGTGTTTTCATTTCCTTAGGATAAAAAGCTCTAAACACACAAGAACCAAAAAAGAACAATGAGAATCTTGGACAGAGGTGTCTCCTAGTTAATATAAATGGAGGTATACAGAAAAACACTGATTATACGACATTTTTCTTCGCTTTCAGGAAATTATATTAAATTATTATCTTACATGTTTTCAACTTAAGTATTTAATATTAGTGGATTTATTTGCTGACTTGTTCAGGGTATATTGGGTTAAACCAGAAATGCCCTTTTCAAAATGGCTCATTTCTACTTACTGGCACCTTGGAAAAGCAAGTAACTGGGGACATCAGGAGCCTCATCTGTAGGTGAGAAAACGAGCTGCCATCCACCGGCGCAGTCATCAGTGAAGTGGGGAAGGAAGGTGAGGAGGACAGAAGACAGAAGTCTCTATACAAGTGGCAGAGCAAGATATGGCATGAAAAAGTGTAACTGAGTTGTTTCCAGGTGAGATCTCTTTTCTTCTGGTCATAAAAGATGACTTCCAGATCCTTGCATTATCAAAGGCTTGAAGCAAATGGTGAGGTGAATACCTGGGCAGTTTTGAAGGTCAACACTGTCATCAGCTTGGCTCTGAAGATTTTAGCATACAAAATTAGTACAATTTTCAATGTGAATGCCTCAAGAGTAAAGCTATTTTGATCCTAGAATGTTGATGGTTGACTTTCCCTTTACTGGCCTGCGTATCTTTTAATAGAAAATTTCCTAGCTCATATTTTTTTCTGAAAACTGGTGACTTCTGAATTAATTTCTGCCTAAAAATATTCATCTGAGATGTACATTATGTAACTATTTAAATCATGGTCAGACAAATGAGACTTCTTCCAGTATTTTGATCTAAAGTAGGCAAACAAGGAAAGATATGGGGGGGAGAGGGAGGAGAAGCAACCTATAGCTCATCTCATTTAGCAGATAGCAGTAACTATCTTAAAAGTGATTGGCTTATTATGGATACTTTAAGCATCTACATAAAGCAGCTTTCCATACCCGAAGAACAATCATTAGTAAGGGAGGGAGAGAGGGAGGGATTTAGCTGACACCACAATAATTTTTCTTGTGCAGACACTGAGCTGGAAGCTCCACATTTTGACAGATTTCCCTCAAAATAAAGATCTTCAACACTGTAAGTAAGGAAATATTAGTTGTGGCAGAAAAAAATAAGCGAAACACAATCCTAGCTTTGAAGAATCAACTAAATTTAGACCTACACATGTGTAGATTTTGCTCTCAACATAAGAAGTTCAAAGAGATATATTGCTACTAGGTATGACAGCAAAAGTAAAATTGCCACTATGCTCCATTATCATTCTGTACAAAATCAATATCAAAACAACCCAAGTCTAGACACATAAACGTCAAACTATTTAACAAGAAGCAGTTAGTGCAGAAAAAAACACTTAAATGGCAATTGAGGTAGTCTGATGGGTCTTAAAGTAGCTTACCAGGATTTATGTAAGATAAAAACAGTTTAACTAAGCATGTAGAACAAAGCCTGGGGGCTTATGGCTAAGAACAATATCAGAAGAACATCTAAGCTCTTTATCGTACCTGTCAGGTCCTAGTACTTGGCTGTACTGTCAAAGGTGGAAGGCCTTCTAAACCACCTAATTTCCTCCTTGATTTTAGGTTTTAGATTATTTAATAAAATTACCATTCACCTACTACTCACAAGATAGAGTGCCCAGTTCACAAAAACACGTTTGAGTTATTCCTGCTACTCGTACGAAATCTATCATTTTCAGAGTGCTTTTTCCGCTTTTTACATGTCATTCCCTACTGAGAGCTGACAAGAAGGCTGTTAGCAAGTAGCATAGTCCCAGAAATGGAATTTTTGAGTGAGATATGCAACCAAAATTAACAATTAAAATACTAAAAAGGCTAAACAGTGGAACTCATTTTAGTTGAGGAAATGAGAGTGATAGAACAACTAGAAAATACAGAAGCACTAACTTAAAAATTAACAAATATTTTGTTCTTAGTTTCTAAAGATTATCTTTTAATTCAAGTGGCTTTCTTTTGGCTTTCAAACAGACCTAAAATAAAAAAAGAAAATGAAAATCAATTAGGGTTTAGGTGGAACAAAACAGATTTGCTTGGTTCATAATTCATTTTCATTGGGTCACAGTTCGTTGTTGCTTTGTGTGCAAACAAAAGCCATTCTGATTCTGACATGAATACCATTTTTTTCTGATTCATTCACAAACTAAAAAAGAATCCATCGTTAACCCATTTGAAATGAAACCTAGCTGGGGTATTGCAGTGCTGAAATAAAACATGCCATCAATGTAAATAGAACTAAAGGAGATTTTATTGTCTAAGACGTTTTTCGTTTTATATCCTTCAGCAGAAGTCATTAACAGACCTCTATAGCATAGTGAGTTCAGCAGGGAAATTCGTTGCTGATTTCCCAAACTAGAGGAGAAGACCTATGCTTTACATAGGAAAACTTACCAAGTAACTGAATAAATATGAATCTCAATAGAAAGCTATTATAACCTCAACAGATTTTCTATATTTTGAGTAGTATGCATTATTTAAGATGACTAAGGCAATTTGTTATATTCATCTTAAATGTCTCATTTGAAGTAATCAACTTGCCGAAGTAAGAATGAAACAACTCATGAAGTGGCTGGTTCTGGAACAGCTCTTGTAGCTTGTGATGCTTTTGCTGTAACCTGTGCAAATGGAGGAGACGCAGAGCTGCAGCGGGTAACCTGTTGTGAATTCAGGCATGTGTTAAGCATGGCTCTAGACAGGTGCCAATATGGCCAGTTGTATGAGGGGACAAGAAATAGAAGGCCTCCAGGTGTGACACCATTCACTTTGCTCCACTGAACATGTTGTCTCCAAAAGCAGGTATTTCTTATCTATACCCAGAAGAGTAATTTGTGGCTTCAGGCTGACTTAACCTTTTCAAGTGAATAAAAACTTTTGTTATGCTTTTTTCTTTCTTCAAATTCTACCACACACCAAAAGAGCACGAAATTCCTAATAAAATGCAGTGTGTTTTTTAAGGTAACTAATAAATGGCTTATCTATTCTGAGAGATGATCATGGATATAACTAAGCAATGCCTGACTTCAGCCATGACAGCAATCCCATTAAGTCAGTGGGGTAATTCACAACAAGTCCCACAAAACTAAACTGTTCAACCACCAAAGGCAAATGCAAGGTCTCTATATGACTATTGTGTTCATCCGAGGGGGGCATGGATGCATCACACTACGAAAGCAAGTCTGCAGTTTGTAGTTTAGGTCTTCCATTTCTAATTGTATCCTTTTACAGAAAAAATTCCTGAGTGCAAGGAATAAGGAACTCTCCAGTTGTCTTCTTCTGCTTTGGCTGAAGTCCCTTCATTTAGGCTCAATCCATCTTCTATACCACAGAGATGGAACTGACATTAAAGGGCACAATAGAGAAGGTAAAAATATTTATCCGGAAAGCCATCACCCATCCTTTCTGCTCATCCCTGAGCAAATTTATGTACGTAATCAGGACAGACTGTTTGCTACTTCCTCCTCTACCCCATACCCTGAGTTATTTCTGTAGATAAGCAGGATCTCAGCTCAGCAGAAACCCATTAGAGCAAGGAAGCGGGCTCCCCATCTGTCTCCGTAGGTAAAGGAACTCTCCTGCAAAAACCTGATGTGAGATCTTCCAGGGCTGAAGGCTTTAAGGGTTACAGAAAAACAACTATTATCACTCTGCCAAAGAAATTCCGAAACAATGAGTTGCTAAATGATCCCAATCTTCACCACATTGTGTGAGAGTCAAGAACTCTAATCACAAATCTTGGTTCCTATCAGTTACTTCTAAGAAATCAGTTTTAATTCACATATATTAGTTCTTGGCTAATTAGATGCATTTATTAACAGACCAAAGCTGTAATTTGCTTTGTACTCTGGTCTCCATGCTCGTCTAAAAACTTGGCAGCTAGCAGCTCAAGGTGGCACCACCTTTTCTGCCATGGCTTTGCACAACCATGTGCTTTAATCAGAAGCCACTTTGGGTAGAATCTCAGGAAAAGCAGAGGATATAACCGACTGTAATAAGTCAGGGCATTCCAGCATGAGTGCACTTTTAATGTCATCTAGAGACACAGTTTGCTGAAGACAGAAGTTTAGAATTATCTCTGGAAGTTCAATGTACTGACTATTTCTAAGTGAAACCAATCCTCTAAACACTTAAGAACTTGCTTAATTTTCAGCATATGCTGAAGACTTCAAAGGAGGGTCAAAGTCCAATAGTTTGAAGTAATGACAAGCAAGAAATACCCTGGAATATTGACTAAAGAAGAAAATACTATTATGGCAAGTGTTTCTAGGTGCTACTTCTACATTTAGCTTTTCAAGTTCCTAGCACGTGTGCAAATTTTCAATTTGAGAAGACACATAAGTTTGCCTTTTTAGAATAAGGGCCTGGAAAAAGGTAGAGGACCCTGGTGTTTGTTATGTCCTTTCTTCTCTGATTAAATATTTATAATTGAGATAATTATGCTCTGTCAACTAAACACGGGTGTTAAGTAAATATTCCTCAAAGAAATAATCGCCCAAAGTGCTGTTTTACCACTTCTACTACCAGGCCTGGTTTATATATGTAAACAAAACAATTTATACTTAGAATATAGCCAGACATTGTGTCACCAGTTTCTCCTTCCCTGCAAGGCTGACTTACAGGGCCTCAGGCTTATGCTATTGCTCTGTGAAGAGACACTTGACAGAATGGGACATTTGTGTCAGAAAGAGCAATGATACATTATCATCACTGTAAATGTGAGCCACAATAAAAGGATCAGAAAGACTAAAAACAATAATTAAAATCCCTCTCCCCCATACGCACCAGTCACGATTTAACATCCAGGACAGAAACAAGCGTGACTAGAATAGGATTACATGAAATAGTTTCCTGAGGTCACCAATTCGTAACACACACATCACATTCACTCTGTGCTTGCAGTCAGCGTCTGGTCTTTTATATAATTTTTTGTTATGTTTTTTCATTTATTTGGTATGAGATCTTGAGTCAGAGAGCTGGACAGATGAAAAGAGTTTGAGGGAGGATGTGAAGAAAGCAAAGGCAGGGGGAGATGAAAAATGGAAATACCTCAAGGAAGCAGCATAAGGAATGCTGGGGAAGAGCTTGAAAGAGCACCATAGGAGGATGGAGGAGTGATGAGTTTGGAGACGTTTTCTATGTGCGAGATCTATCATTCTGAAACATCACTCTGGGTCTCCTCCATTTTCTGTGTTAAAAATGTGTCTTTTAATCATGGACACACACTGTAAAAGACTTTGTCCTCGACTGAAACCTTAGAGAGAGAAAAAATTTAGTCATATTGCTGTAATATTTTTACAGAGGAGACAGTATCCCAAATAACATTCACTTTCCTTTGCTATATTTTTTTCTTGGGTAAACAGCCCAGTCTGGTCTGTTCCTTTTACTCCTAAAAGACTGGAGATAACATCTGTATCAGATTAGTAAAATTGCTACCTGTTTCTTATGAAAAGTTTATAAGATAAATGCAATAAAACAATGAAGTACAAATCATTAACCAAATCTCACATTTTCTGCCAAACCATGGTACCCTTGCTATACCCATGAAACATGAATAACTTGTGTAGATGTCTTCAATTCAGTTATGAAACACCTACATTCCTTAGCCAACAAAGGTGGGGGAAAAAAGAAAAATCAGGGACCTCAAGATCATCTGGGACCTCTCATTTAGGACTCTTTTTGTATCAATCACAGTCTCAATGTCCCCTAACTAAGAGACTAAAATGATGGGATATTTCACCTTTCCAGATGACCAAACCCCTTTGCTTTCAAGAACTTCTAAGTGAGAATACATTGCAGCTGGTTGTGCTATTGAGAACAGTTGGATAATCTTTCACTCTCAAACATTGACAGAGTAGCTTCAAAGCGTTCTCCTTCTATCTCTCATCCTTGCATGTTGGGCTGTGCCATAGGTGACATGACAGCTGAACATATGGGGCATAGGTGATAATGTATGTAGATGGTCAAAGCTGGGTTCTGTCTCAGGGAATTACTGTATAGAGTTGTGTGTACACACACATATTTCTAAGGCGTGTGGGTTGCAAAAACATGGAAAATGTTCATCTGTTGTTACAACCATAGGTATTATAAGGAAAGAACTTAAGTTTGAACTTCTTTTCTTAAATCTCTGGTTGCATATAGGCTATTTTCACCTTGGTTTCTAAGAGTAACTAGTGTAGCTGACATTCGTAAGATTTCCAAATTTTGAAACAATTATTTGATTGCTTAGATTATTTTCCTGTTGAGTACGGGGGTTGGACCAGATGACCTGCAGACGTCCATTCCAGCCTCAAACATTCAGTGATTCTGGGATCAATTTAGTAGTGAGCTGTGAGGTCCAATCTTGACTGAAATATTAAGGTCTGTGTGAGTAGCATTTGGTGTTTGTGTGAGTTCAGAGGACGGAGCCTCCCTCAATTAAGTACACCCATTGAGCAGGAGCAACAGAGGGCATGGGTGAATCCATCTCATTGGTGTGTCATTGCTTCTGATTTTTCTCACGTTTAGAAATGCAAATAATATGATAACATCCTACCAGAGCAAAGTGAATCTCCTAAGAGATTTCACGTAAGGCAAGTTCCTTTTAGGATTAACACTGCAGTGATAGCAATACAATGATAGCAACACATCCAGACCAGTAGTCTTTCTATAATAAAAGAGATATTTGCTAACACAGAAACCCCTTCAAATTGTTCTCAGCATCTGCTATTTACAATGTTGATTTTCGATTCTAAAGACAGAGGTCTTTTAGACCTCAATGAAACAGATTAACTATACTGAGACTTATGAACTTCTTACAGGAGCTCACACAGATGAAAAGAAAACTAGGGTTTGGCATCTTATTCCATGTCTTATAATCCTCTCCCCTGCAGAATCCTGGTGATTTCCGAAGTGTTACCATTTCTGAGATGTAGGAGAAAAATGCTAATAAAAGGAAGAAAGAAACAAAGATGAAAGTGATTCCCTCCGTCCATTTGTTTCCAGAGCAATAAAACCAAAAAAAGAAATAGAAAAGATCTAAAGAATTCCAATTATGTAATTATTTGACATAATTAACTTGCATTCTGGACTGTTCATGAATAGATAAATAGGTAAACTTTTTTACTACAAGTGATTCATGTACTCAGTCTTTCATGTCACAATATCATAACCAAGAAATTTCCCAGTAATGCTAAGATGCTCCTTTGTAATACTTATTAAGCTATCTAATTTGTACATTGAGAAGATTTTTAGAAATGCTCGCAAATGTCAGGATTGAAAAAGCATGGAAGAGTTAAGACTAGATTAAGAGTTATCTCACCAGATTAAAATGCTTACACAGCGAGGAAACATATTAGAAAGTAAACAAAAATCTCCATGCAGATAGAGAGAAATTGAGGCTAACCGGACAAAACAAGAAGTCAAGGTGCTTCCCAAGGGGGATTGCTATGCATTGCACTAGCTCCTCCAGCCCATGACCAGCAGTCATGTCCTTACCCTTGTCCTTTGCCTGGTGAACACCTCTGGCTGGGAAAGGTCATGAGCTGCAAAACTTTGGAGTCTCAGTGAGTATTCAGGGGATCATCACTGGGGGCTTTCTGTTCTTTTACTTTTCTCTAAGCATCTGGTTTTGATCTTTCCTCCACCTCACCATAAATAGATGTTAGTGCTCTCAATGCTTGTGCACATGCTTCTTAACCCCCAACAAGGAGCAAGAGGGCAGGAGCTAGGTGGTGATGACCCTAGAAAGCAGGTCCTGGGACCTGGGGCAGTCTCTACATCTCCTCCTAGTGAGGATGAGATGGGGAGAAGGGTACCACAAGTCAGGGGGTGGCTGTGGGGATACCAGCTCAAGGGCCAGCACAAATTTGCTGACTGTTAGTCCTGGCACTGCAGATATAAACAAGCACTGGGCAGATATCTTGGCTCTAGAAACCGCAACTAAAGAAAATACAGCCAGAGCCATCCAAGAAATTGTCTATTGGCTTCAAAAGTCATATGAGAGGTAACAAACCTGCGTTCACCTCACTGCTCTGCCCCTTTCTGCCCAAAGCATGAAGTAAAAAGCATGGGTATGTGTAACAGATGACCAACTAATTTGAGAAACAATTTCTGTAACCTAATGACTAGAGAATTCCATTATGATGCTGGAGACCTCTACTCCAGTCCCTGCCATGCCAAACGCTTATTTACACTAACAGAACTACTCTAAGAATAAGAAAAGACCCCAGAATGATAGAATCATAGAATGCTTTGGGTTGGAAGGGACCTTAAAGATCATCTAGTTACACCTTCCACTAGCCCAGGTTGCTCAAAGCCCCATCCAGCCTGCCCTTGAACACTTCCAGGGATACGCTTCCTTGAACACTTCCACCCATACAACCATCTTTTTTTTTTTTTCTCTCTCTCAAACAAGCATTTGCCTTTCATATTTTATTGGTTCAATGAGCCACCAGTTGGAAGGATGTTTTCTGTGCCCAGCAGGACTATGGATGGACAGAGGCCCAGCTGTGGTTGAGGTTGAGAGATCCATAGACATGTTTGTTCCTTATATCTTCAGATCATCGTAAAAGCTGTAGCTGTATTTTTCCATTCCCAATTATAAATATGCCTCTCTTATTATCCTCTTCTTACAGAAAGAAATACAGGAAATTTATTTTGCTTTTAAGATCATATCCTAAATATTATAGGCATTCACAGAAATAATCACAAATATATTCTTTGGCAGTTTAAATGAAAATGCCTTAATGCTTAAAAACAAATTATATTGGATATATTTAGCTTTTGGATAAATGAAGGAAATAATAAAGATTACTGTTTTTCATTCCACACATTCAGTAAATTGAGCTTATATGATAACTTTCATAGGATAAATGTTAGTTTAAATTATCTGCATTTGACCTTTAAGCTAGTATTAAAATGCTAAACCAATTTATGCTGTTAAAATGCATTGAACAAATTATATGACAATAACTCTTATACAATGTGAAGCAATTTTGATGATCTTTAAAGATAGTGGATGGTATTTATGATAACAGCTCTAAGCGCCTTTATATCACAGCTGTGGTGAGGCTTAATGTGGCAGGAACTGTCAGACTGGATCAATACATGCTTTTCAGGCTTCTTTTGGTGCCATAATCCAGCCCCTGCAAGAAGTGACCTCATGAGCTGCCTAAGCTCTTGTTGTTCTTGTTCTGTTTTGTTAATTGAAGAATATCAAGGCTTATGAAAATGACAAAGCTGAGCAAAAGCTAATTATGAAAGAAAAACAATAAAGCCAGGGGTGAGTCTAGGTCAGTTTCAGTGGGAGTCCACAGTCTACTATATTTTTTCTGCCATCTGTCTGCTGGTGTTTGAGAGAAGAAACTATCATTTCTTACATACTAAATTAGTGAACAAAATCAAGCAGGTATTTTAGTTTTTCCAGAGAAGTCTTCATTGCTTTAAGAAGCAAGCTATCCACTCACTAAGAGGAAGCTGTTAAGTGACAACAAACATGTTGCAGACAAATAAACCACTTGTCTTTCCTGTTAATTTCTTTCTCATTTTACCTGTGTCCCCCTCTGACACCCAGCTCTCCTCCTGCCTTACACAGCCAGGCACAAGGGCTGTGGGAACGGGCACTTCAGCGACACGAAGGCTCTAGCACCTTGACTTATTCAACCTAACAAGGGCTGTGAGAATAACAAAAAGAAAAGCTTTTACCGTGAAGGCAGAAACATCCTCAGCGATGAGAGTGAACAGTGTTAGAAACCTCAAGGGAAAACATAACCTTGCTGTTAAAATGAATTTTTACTTTAATTTAAAAGCCTTTTGTATGGAAGCGCTAGGGCAGACAGCTCAGCACAATCATCTGCTCCGGACTTAGTTGACTGTAAGCAAAAATATGACATATCCCTAAGCCGGTGTGTAAGAGATTGTCTAATACATGGACAGAGTCACCAAGTGACAGCTGCAAATAATTGACCGCACCTTTTCTTAAGTATTTTAGTAATATACAATAGATTGTCAGCCATAAAAAAAAAATCTCTCACTGGGAACCCAGTCCTCGCTCAAGGTCTAATACTCCAGCAGGAATCCCATCCTTCTCTGGCTCTCAAGTTTAATTATCGCAGCAATTTCTCTGCCTTTGGGAAAGCTCTGTTACACCAAAGCCAGATGTATTTCTTATTGGATAATAGCTCCATAGAAAATATTGTGCTGAGCCCAGCTGTACATTATGAGTTTGATATGCATATACTAAATTAAAATTAAAATGGACTACATAAATGACATGTGATTGATGTTCATGTTAGAGAAACTTAGAAATGATATTAAAAATCTAACCTAAACATGTAAAAAGTATATTTTTCTAGAGGAAGGTTTCATGCTAGAGGGGTCTAGGTGTATGTTTTTAAATACAGGCTACTAATATTTAAAAAAAATCCATGCCAGTTCATACAAACAGATTCCAGAGAAATCTTTCCTGCCACTCAAGCACCTGGATAAAATGCCACTATTGAGAAACGAGCACAGCTTCCATTTTCTTACCTTTAAAATTAAGTGTGCAAATGGAATTCGTTTTCTCGTTAAACACCACAAACTCACAGTAACCTGCCATCAGCCCCATATGTCTTTTGTATTGAGGAGTGCAGTCCCAACAGACAAGGAAATTTAACTGAAGGTCTCCCAATATTGATACATATGAACAAGATAGTGTATTTCTATTTCATGTTATAATAAAAATAATACAGTATTCACAAGTTATTAATAAAAGCTGCTTAAATCACGGTGGTCTGCAATCAGAAAAATATCTTAAAAACAATCAGAATGAGGTACTTACGTCCTGTCTAATAACTAAGACAGAGATCTTTGAGTGCCTTGAGGATCAAGCAAAGAAAACTGGCCCATGAGGGATTTTTGGCCAGAAAGATTGTGTATACATGCATGGGTACAATTAAGGAAGGTAGTTTAGAACTGAGGGGTAAAACTTGTAGTTTAAAATTTCTTTCTGTTTTTTTTTCAATACATGCTTGGGTTTTGCAGAGGATTTCTGCAAACAACTGGGCAGCCACAGGAGCAGGCATTTGGGAATTTCTTTCTGGTGTGATCCCTCTGGACGGGCTGGGTACACTCATTGGCAGCAGCCTAGGCCTGATGGCTCTGCAGCACCATGAAAAAGAAAGGTGAGGATCATATTAAAGAAAATACAACGGTAAGCAATAGGATAGGAGGAAAAAGCACAGATGGTAAGGTTACCAATCCCACCTAGGAAACTCTTGTGCTATCACAGTGTTGTCCTCCACCCAGCAATCACAGCCCCTCAGCTCACAGGGCTTTAGGGGCATCCTCAGCATCCCACATGGACAAGTGGCCCCATGCTGAGGTGTACCCATGCGTGGGGCAGTGTGTGCATGCAGGCGTGCAGTCCAGCTTTACAGCTCACTGGGGGAAGCCAGAGAGGGAAACCTGGGCTTGGTGTTGGCTCAAGTCAGTCTTGCAGGTCTGAGAATCTACTGGAGAGAGAAGCAGTGCCCACATGCCTGCTCTACCCAAGCCCTTTCTGTCTGTGACCTTCGCAGCCTTCCCCTGGGACACAGATTTATCAATTGCATCTTGTGATGGAGAATTAACTGGAGTGGGAGATGAGTCTGCTGCATCCCATCTGCGCCGGGGCAGCCCACCCACAACAGCCCACTGAGCAGCATACGAGGCTCAGGGGAAAGCAGGGCGGACTTGTTTGGTTTTTGTGGGTTTTTTAGCTTCCCTCTCTTAACCCAGATGAGAGAAATGAAACAGCTGAGTTTGCTGTGGCACCATCTTTGTTCCCTTGTCTCGTCCTCTTCCCCCATCCCCACAGCACTCCTCTCTGAGGCTGGGGACGTGTGCCTGCACAGTCCTCGCCAGGTGTGGGCAATCCTGCCTAGGAATTCCTGCCAGACCTGTGGCCCAGGAGCTAACTCACATCTTTGGGCAAACTCCCACTGCTTTGCTCCGTCTCAGACTCAGGTTAAAAGCAGCCTCAACCTCCAGTTTCCAGCTGCTGCCTCCCCACTGCAATCTGTCTGGAAGAGCCATCCTCCAGATGCTTGAGGAAACCACTGCCTTTTTTTTTTTTTTTTTAAAGATTAAAGTTTATTATCAGTAATGCTGATTATTGTTAGGACTTGAAGAGTTCACTCATGATCGAGTCCTTATTTCCTAAGCATTGCCAAAATTCAGAGCTCTTCCAAATAACTCAAGTCACAGTGGTGTTTGCTGCCCGCTATTCATGGGCTGAAGAGAAAGCTGTTCAAATCTAAACACATCTTTAAGCTAAAAGCAAATATTCCTTCATGAATCCAACACTGATCACATCTTTTTCCAACATGACAGGAACTGAACCCAGACAGACGTTCTTTCTGTGCTTATTAAGAAATCCTTTGAAGCTGGTGGTGACCCCTCAGAAAGTTTATGCAGAATAGCCATGCTTAAGGAAATCATATTAGTGTTTCATAAAGAGAATTGTTTTAATTTCACTCTGTTTATATTTGAGCAAATAAAGCAATGGACAATAAGACATAACACGAGAGAATGGAAGTGCTGTAAACTGGTAAGTCAAAGCTCCTTTTTTTTTTTAATGCAACAAATAACCGAATGCGTCAATTAAGGAAGCTCCAGGAAGGAGCAGAAAAGAGCATTAGAGCGTTAAGCAGACAGAGAAGAACACCAGGAGGGAGAGAGCAACATGTTAAGGCATGTAAGGATCTGCAGAGAAAAAGAAGTGTCAAATGAAATATACTTAGTGATGTGAAACATGTAGTCACCAAACATTGCTTTGCATTATAAAAACTAGAAGATGGCCAAAGAAGAATTTAAGATCATGTAAAATGGAATGGAATTGATAAAGAACAGGAACTTCTCAAGCATGAAAAAGCAGTTTGCAAAAAAAGAGCTCAATATGCAGAGATATATTGAGTACGCTAGGTTGTCACAGTTCTTTCTTCTTGGTGCACACACGTCAAAAATTAAAGCCTGCCTTCCATGGCAAATCCTGGGCTCCGATTCTGTGTACACTGCAATTAACAGAGCCACTCCAACCTACAGCCCTGAGAGCAGATCTTTGAGCTCTCCTCTGCACAGCCAGGAGCTGTTTGCCCAGGGATGCCTGAGTGACCCAGCCCAAGTGACCAAGTGCTGCACATCTATAATCCCGCTGCCTGACCTGCGTGCGGTCACACTGCAGCGTGCCCAGGGGCCTCACGGACTGCGATGAAGGAGGAACGTCTCAGTGTTTTGTAACTCTGTGTTTTTTCCTTAACGTAGTCCTTTTAGTAACGCACTGCACAGTAATCTTCTGGAATTCATTTTCTCCTGCTGGTCACCACGTCCAACCAACCGTTTGCCTACGGATAATATGTATTTAGTAAAATAAATATACTTGATGACATATTGATTTATCAATGCTTAATAAACGTGCAAAAAACACCCAAAAGTAGATGCAATGATAGAGCTGTGCGTGCTTAGCCTAACTCTAATGAACACATCCTAGATTTTGGTCTATATACTATACTAAAATCACTAAAGTTTTTTATTAAAATGAGTGCTATTTTCTCATGTGTCAAACATTAAATATTAATAGCTGTTCATTAAATTACACTTCTAGGTTTGAGGGTTCTTTTTTTCTCTGCAGATATGAAAGATGAGATATAGTATGGTCAAAGATTTGAATATATTCACAGTAATTTTTTTTTTTTTGAAGCTAAAGTCTTTGCACAGAGAAGGTTTGCAGAGAAAAGCTCCTGTAGCCCTCCATATGTGCTCAGTTATTTGTACATATAACCAGAATACCAGCTGAGCCTCTCTGAGCAGACTTTGAGCTCCCTGTTTTTGACTGACTACTACATACATTCCTCCTCTTGCAGGTTATCTAAGCTCCCTCTGGAGTCAGCAAAATCACCTGCAGAGGACAATTCCTCCAGCGTCTTCTATGCATTTATTAATGGTCCACTGCCTACAGAGAGAGCCTAAATAGCTATCTTAGATTTGACACCTAACTTTTCCAAATCAATGGCTAAGCAAGACAAAGCCCTCCCTTGCTGTAAGGGCCTCTTTGAACACAGACAAGAGGGAGGAGGGCTTGCAGAAAGGAAAGCAAAAACGCACAGACTACGCACATGCATATATACTGCAATTTTTTTTTATAATGCTTTTCATGGGAAATATAACCATGAGAAACAGATGTTCCTCTCAGATATACCTTCAACTTCTCATGCCCTTGCCCCATCAGGGACTTTTTCCAGGGAAATAGCAAAGTAGTACATCATTTTTCTATGACCGGCAAAGAAAATTAGGATTTTTACAGCTGAATTTGCACTGTTTTTCTGTCTGTGGAGCCCTACTCATGTCAGCACCACTTTGCCTGGTTATAAGCCACAGATCTGGGTTTGAAAAACGTATGCCTGCCATATAGACTTTCTCACAATAATGTTTTTCTTCATGATCCTTAAGGTTGTACTTGTGCTTAGACCCTCTTTAACAGTAAATTATAACAGCACCAAAAAATTGCAGAAGAGGAGGTGAAAACTGGTTATTATTTTCTGTCTTTTACCCTCTTCCTCATATACAAAAGCAGGAGGATGGAGTATTTTTCAGAGCTGGTTATTACAAGGTAAATGCTTACAAGTAAAGATGGACCAAGACAAAATAAGTGCATTTGTAAACTGCTTGTGGCTATGCCACAAATAATGCACTTGCCTTTTACACAAGTAACCCTTCATAGTGCATTTGTTCGCTGTGTCTCATAGGAGCAATAATACTGTGAGCCATACCTTTTCATGACTTTATTATCAGTAATCTTTGTTAGCCTGTCTCTCTTCATCCGCGATGTCAAAGTTACAATGTGCACAAAGCTGCCAGGCTCCCAAGTCACACCTGGCCCTCAGAACATATCACACCTATGTGCTCATATTTAAACTGGCTTCTTGTCACATTTTTGCCTGGACTTTCAAAATGCTCCTTCCAACCTATGAAGCTTAGTACAGAGTCACCATTTTGTGCAACAAACCGTTTCCACCCTCCTGCCCCATTTGCTCTTTAACAGTATCTGGCAAAGGTCACCTGGGATCAAATCTGCCCAAATTACATCATATGCTAGAACCTCCTTTTTCTTCAAAATGTTAGAAATGAGGGAGAGATAGATGACCTTCAAAATCTGATTGTAATTCCGGGTGAACGTTTTGTAAGTTACTTTTCTAATATTATAGACTCCAAGCTGTGAATTAAATTTTACAGCCTGGCATCAACTCATAGGACCTAAAATCTGCAGATGTGGACCTGAGGTTGGGGACTACTAAAAATATCTTGTTTAGGCATGTTACCAGAATTCAAAAGTCTGTGTAAATGTAGTCAATGCCTCTCTGGATAAATGCAGGCAGGTGAGGTCGTTCATTGTTGGGGCCAGGTAAGTATCTTTTAAAATAAAATATAATTGATATATATCTCCACACTTTGGTAAAACTGGTTTTGAGAAAGTTAAATTATAAGATACATATTTTTCTTCCTGCTGAACAGTCTTCAAAGTGTAATCATTAATATTTGTATCAGTATTTTCCAGTGTGTTTGCTGAATAAAGGGTGAATATAGGTTGTACATATTTGAAGTTTTTCTGTGCCTTGATAATATCAGGTAATTGGTCTGCAGATGAGGATTTTCCATGGAAGCAATTATTTCTTCAAGAGAACCTATGATCTCTTCAAGACCAAGAATAAGAATGGAAATATTCTGCAGTGCTAATGTCTGTGCCCCACTGCAGAAGAGGCCAAAAGTCAGGAATTGAGCAAGAAACAGCCACCGTCTGTCTCTTATTTATCTGCCTGAAGATCACCTTGCGATGACAGGCAGCTCATGGATGCTGAAGCATTCTCCCTCACTGAAATGTCTCAGGAGGTTTTGGGGGGTTTGCTTGATTTGCTTTTCCTGAATCAGAGCAGAACAATGCTGGAAACACCAAGAAACAAGTGGCAAGACTTGATCTCCAGAAACTTCTTTTCTTGCTGTTTTCTGTGTTGCAGCTATCCAGGAGAAAGTTTCAGCAGACTGGCTTGCCAGACTGCACACAGTCATCTGCCAGATTTTGCAGACCAAAGGGGTCTGAACTAGGGAATCATAAAGAGTGCCCTGGTCATTTATAACTGTGGCCACTGATCTCTTTGAGAAAGTCCTGCCCTGGTTCTGGAACTGCTCCATAGAACTGGGGGTCAGAGGAAAACTCTGCCTGGCCAGAGCTTCCTAGTGCCTCATAAGCAAAAGCTCTACCTGGTTTCTGAGAAAAAATTCAACAGCTCTGAGGTTTTCTCAAAATCATACGTGTCAGCTGTGCCTATTACACAAATGATAACTTCATGCACCTGGCTAATTCCCTGGCTCCAGGATCAGACCCCAACACATGTGGTTCCATATTGCTTTGCTGTAATAACAGGATTTGCCAACTACTTTTGTGCAACTGAGTTGGGGGGAATAAAAGAAAAACTTTCATACAAAAAAACGGAGATTCGTTTGAAACAAAGTCAAAGCCTTCAAATTTCAAAGGTGATAAGAACAGGCCATGACTGGTCTGTCACTTACCGTGGTAGAGAGAAACCACATGTTTCTCTGGGCTCTGAGATTGCTGCTCTGCTTGTTCTTCCAGCTCTGGACTAACAGCAAAAAAAATTGAGTGAAACCAAGATCACAGTTTTTCCTTTCTTACAAGATTTGAGCCCTTTTAGTGGAAGAATATGCTGTTTTGCTAATTCAGAGCTCTTGAAGATCACTGTAACCTGCAGAGCTGAGACTCCAATAATTAGGAAAAGTATCTGCAGAAATAGTCAGGCACTAAACTGTTTATGCGCTTCATCCTGAAAAAAAGAACGTGATATTTTTTAAACTTTGGATTTACTGCTGTACTTAGTTCACAACTTTAATGACTGTCATGTAACATACACATCTGTAACTCTCATTTTTCCTGGAAAAGCAGGTCGTATTGATGCTATGTACACTGTCATGGAAATGAACTCTGAGAACAAAGTGTAGGACTGATAGAACTTTTGCCTTTTTTTCTCACAGCTTTCTGAAGCTACAGAATGACGTGAAAGGCAGCTTTCCAGTAAGAAAAACTATTAGTGTTCCCCTGAAGTCAATGCAAATATGTGAACAGGGCCCAGGAAGGTCTGTTTGGTTTTAAAACTATATCTGGAAAGAGAAGGCTTTCTATTGGTCATAGAGACTGTTCGTGTTGATGAAATTTAAATAAAATGGTGAATACAGGGTGATGAATCAAATTACTACCCATCCTTGGAAAGGTCAACGTCCTACCATCCAATAAATCCAAAGTACATACCTGGCCATATTTTTCTAATACTTACAAGACCAAGAAGATGACTCTGCTTTAAAAAAAAAAAAAAAAGCAGTTTGACTGTGCAAACAGAGCTTGTAGTAGCATAAATATCATCTGGATTTGCAGTTTAAACATGTTCTGCTCAATTTCCTACACTAAAGATAGTTTATGGGCCTTAACTCACAATGTATGGTCACCATCCAGCACACTTCATGACAGCACCTGGCAGGGTATGCGTCTGCCACTGGAGATGCCCAGCTGACTTCTTTGATCTCCATTTTTTGCATTCAGGCCATGTCCTTTGGAGGGTAGATCTGTGTTACTGTACACCTATATCTGTTTTCGATTTGAGTTAGGCAGCACTGCTTTATGAAGAGGGATTATTTTTCAAAGTCTCATAGGCCCCCAGGACATCTCCGTTCATGGAGGAAAGGAATACCCCCCTTTCGCTGCTTTCCAAGTAAGTTCCCACTCAAGCCATTTTTTCTCAGTTGTAATTCATTATCGGGGCCTCCTCGCACACTGCATCCTCTTAACAGCTCAGTCTCATAAGGTTGCTGCAAAAAAGACGCTGCCCCCAAAAGGCCCCCTCCTCTTTATATGGCATGAATTACTGCTAAGGAGGTCATGGGGAAAAATTTAAAAAAAAAAAAAACAAAATAAGAGGGATAGGAGAATTTTTGCTGCTCTGAGGAAGTAGCACATGAGCAAAATGCTTTTCTCCACTGCTTGGGATGACTAGGGAGCCTGGTGGACCCTGGTTTGTTGACGCTCATGTGAACATGGTAATCCCTGAGGGTCAGTTGCGCTTCTTAATTCATCCTGCAATAAATTTGCTACTGATGGTGCAGATTTTGTCCTTCCCTCCCCACCGCCCTCGACAAAGCAGGGAAAATTACTCAATTGATTGCCTGGCGGTTGCAGGGGCTACCCGGCAAGGGGGTACTGCCCTTTTGTGCCGAACTAGGGATATAAATTTTTCCCTGTGAGCAGAGCGCATTACGGCTGTGCGCTGTGAGGCAGGGAAGTGCATGCATGCGTGAAATAGGCAGCTGATCATTCCCATGACAGCTGCTGGGGGGAGCGGGGAAGGTGCGCCCACCGCCCCGCGCCGCCACCGCCGCCTCCTGCCTGTGACCCTGCCAGGGAGTCACGCAGGTGACCCTGCGCCCAGGGGATTTCTCAGCCCACGGCTTCTTCTTAAACGAGGACTTCCTCCGATGGATGCTTATATTCAAGGCGGCAGGTCATGTGCTCCGTTAATTTGAAGTGTTGGCTTCACCGGGGCTGCGATAGCTGGCTATTTAAAAACACTGTGTGTTTCCAGCTCTGCAACATAGGGGAGCTATCATTTAGTTTTTAGCTCTTTGGCAGAAGAAAACTGTACGTGAGGGTGAGCAGGTTAGATTTGACTGGATAATTACATATTGTTTTGCAGGAATAGAAATGTCGCTGCTAATGACAGCCACAGAGGACTCCAAAACATTTGGGATTAAATACATTTAGTCTTATATACCAGGTGCACATTAATATTTGTAAACATTTGTATGCATTTAGTCCATCTGAGCAATTTATTAAGTAATATGTATACAAAGCAGCAATTCTCAAGACCTTCACTTTGCTAAAACTAGCAACGTGGTCTGTATTAGAAGACTGTAAAACACAAGAGGTATCTACTACCAAATGCCCTCCCCTCTTCTCCTCCTTCTCACTCCTGCTTTAATCAGAGTATAAAATACTTTTACCTCTAAATTAAACAGGGCCAAGCAACTTTTAGCATTGGGTCTAACTGTGCAGGCTGAGAAGCTTCTCAGAACCTCGAGCAGCTACATCCGTGCCAATGGTTCAACCACAAGACCTGACAATTGCCAAGAGCTCCTGAACTCATCGTACCTAATTACAAATGGGACATAGTTATGTTTATTTTTACAGCTGTGTATAGGAACAGTTAGGTGTAGGAGTTCTTGAATCTAAGCTGAATTTCAAACCAAGTTGTCCTATTCTGCTTTGAAATAAATGCTTTCCATTCATTTTGGGATAGGTGAGCTGTCCTTCTCCACCTCAACTACTGTTACTGTGGTTATTTTTCTGACCCAGTTCTGCGGGAAATATTGTGAAATGTCTTTCTAGTATTTCTCCAGGGTGAAGCTGCATAACAGGGCTCTGTAAAATACTTGCCATAGAATTCTATAATTAGGAAAACACTATAAAGATTTTTTTGTCATTCCAGGAACTGTTTCTGAATGACAGATGGAAGAACCATTTGTGTGAGAAATGGTAGCTGACACAGAGGCTTTTTAGATGTCTCAAATTTAGTTGAATTTGTCTTAACAAATTCATTCTGGAAGCATTGTAACTCTGAAAATCAGACCCTACTTGTAGGAGAAATATCCTAATTATTTTCAACATAAAACATAGATATACGTGGCTTCATCATTCACCAATATGTGCTAGCAGACTACTTACTAAAGAAAAAGGAGCCTTATTCAATAAGTTAAACAGTCTCATGTTCTTTTATTTCAAATAGGAATTTTCCAACACAATTTCTTGCTTGAGCTCTTATCACCACAACTTCAAATTTACTAGGAGCTGGGTTCGAGTTGGCAGAAGGACTCTCAATTCAGAAAGACACGGTCTCTGTTCATGATATAATTCGAAACAAAATGCAGCATGTAGGGTTTTAATTTTGTTTGGACTAATTAAAGCATAAGCAGTTGCTCATTTACTGTATCTTGGCACGCAAGATGCATATATAAATTGTTCTGGGAATAGGGAAATTAGGCAAATAACAGCAGCTGTAATTGAACACCCATTTTGAAAAGGAGACCACTATTTCTAAGAAAATCCTGTCTACTCTTTAAGGTTGAGGGGCTTCAAATTGCGATGTGTCTGTTTTGAAAAGGAAGAGATGCAGGATTTGGAACTGTTTAACTACAAAACCAACTCAAAGTGTTCAGTGTGGCTTATTTCTATTTCATGAGGAAGAAGGAGAGCACTCTGGAATAGGCAATGAAACCGCACCACAGGAGAAACTCAAACCTGGCAGAGGTCTTTGGTTTGTCTCATGGCCTTGGTCTAAATTGCCTTACCGCTCTGGCTTCTCATGTGCTATTTGGAGATGAGCAGAGCTTCATCCCCTTTGAGAACCTTCCCAGCAAATTTACATGCTTTTCTGCAGATATATTTCCACAATGATCCAGTGGAGACACTTCTCTTATGCCATTACTGCTGGTGTAGAGCTTTCCAGCAGCTTCACCAGGCTCTGGCACAGGCTCTTAGTGCATGGTACTACTAATTTCTCAATCAGTAGCAATCCTGTCCTTCATTTCACTGATTTGGAAAAAAAAGCACTTAAAGCAGAAGTTGTTGGAGTATATTGAATGCAGAGCCATCCTTTTAGTGCTCTTACTTATTCACTACAGTAAACAATGCCATTTAAAATAATTTCCAAATCTCAATTTAGAAAAAAAATCTTCGCTTTTAGCTCTCTCCCTCACAATGGAAAGCTGCCTCAGAGCATGTTACATTTCAGAGGAGCCTTTGAGATTTTGTTTTAATGGGAAGCTAAATGAAATGTTTAAATTTCAAATCAACAACAGAACATGTTCAAAGAGCTATATTTATAGGGTTTAAGTGAAAAATGCTCTGGCACCGCCGTTAAATAATGCTGGCAAGCAACTGAGGGAAGAACATCACTCTGATTCTTTGCATGGCTTAGTCCACAGTCTTATTCAAGGCTCACGTATAATGTGAGTTGTTGGCTGTGATATTTTGGTTGTAGTGCTAGTGGAATTCACTTTAGGCAAAGGCTCATGATGCTAAACAAAGTGGACAAAAAGCTTTTACAGAATAATAAAAACAACAAGTCTCCATTTATGACTTAAAGTTAAATGTCCTCAGTGAAGACATTACTCAGTAAATAGTTCTGTGGGAAAACCTGTAAAATATAAATGCCCTGGCAAGTTGGGGAAAGCACTGAGGTGACAGAAAATCTTAAAGAGTCAAAAAGGTAAAAAGGACATTGTGTCTTGTTTGAAGCTCAGAGCTCTTTGCTGAATTACTTTTCCATCTCTCGGTTCTAGTACAGCTCATGTAGCTGGGGACACAGGGTCCCAGTTTCAAATCTACTGAAGCGATGTTGGTTTTTCGTGTTCAACTAAAATAATCCTGAGCTTGCATTTCTGAGATGAACATGCAGACAATGTCTCAGAAGTAGAAATAAATATAGACAGACTGCAGGCAAAGGAACTTTATGGGAAGGAAGAAAACTGTTAATAAATTAAGGGCAGAGACTGTACAATGCAACCTAATTTTTTAGTAGTCCTCCAGGTTTAGTGAGAAACACTGCCAGAAGGTTCATGCTGAGGCAAAGCTGAGGGTAGGACGAGTACCTGCCACCAGCTGGCCAAGGTGGCCATCCTGGACCAGGTTTTGTGTGTCTGATCGGAGGTATCTCAAGCAGTTGATCAACAAGCATTTGTAGCTATATTGTATTTCCTATAGCTATTTCTATTTCTGTATCCCTATTTTTCCACCGGAGTATAAAAAAGGAGACAGTACAAAGAAGTCTACGGGAATTATTTAATCCTAGTTAAATGAAGAGCTGATACATGGCTGACTATTTTCTTTGCTAGAAGAGGACAAAGTATGGAAAATATTGGGGGACAAGATCTGAAATCATTTATGTTTCAGAAAAATTAAAGTGAATCCAGCTTGGTTTGTGGGATTTTATTTTTCCGTTATCTTTTCTCCATATTTTAGCCAAAACCTTTGACCAAAGACCTTTTAGGATTCTTTTAATTACCACTAAAAATGCACTTTTATGAAATTATAATGAAAAATAAAAGTTAATAAAACAACATGGGAAAATTTGGGAGAAAATTAAGTTTAGGTGATATTACCAATTTTTAAATAATAAGGATTTTGCTTCTATAAGAAATGGAAAACAAAAATTACTCTGGCAGAATTAGTCTGCGGACACCTTTCAGTGCTTCATTCTTTTTGTATAGTGCTGACTAACTGTCATTATCTTCCCTTTAACCGTAATATCTCTAGGTTTAGGATAGAAGTTTATGCCACTTAAGTATTATTCCTATGACATGAGTAATTGGTTTGTTTGTCTGCTTTGGTTTTGCCAGAAGAAAAGAAGAGACAAGTATCCTCACTTAATTCTCAGTCTGCCAGAGCTCACTTTCTCAGTCCATATATTTAATGGTGTAAAATTGTTGCATGCCCCACTTCCGCTTCACTGAGACATATGGAAGCTTTCATGTCACCTCCAGTCATGGAATCGGTATAAACATGGAATCAGCCACAAAGGCCCAATATTGAGATTTAGGTCTGTCCTTCTTGGGGTTAGGCTGGGCAGGCAATTTTACCTCTGCCAACACATTTAAGAGTTTGAAACAACCTCGAACTTGTGGGTGGAAGAGAGGGAAGGAATAAAAACCTTCTTTCTATTATGGAATTGACATTCTATAACATTTTGTTTAAAAATAAAAATTTTTCTCCTCACAAGAAGTGTTTCATTGTTGAACCAAAAGTTATTCTCCAGGCACCAGGAATTCCTCCAGGAATATGGGATCTGCATGGTGACACTTCTGATTGCATTGCCCAAGGAATACAGGATGTACTTACTGATGCTCCTGTTTGCCGGGCTTTGGAAACTTGGATCTCTGGGTCCTCCAGCTCCATAACCAGATTGCCGAGGAAGGGAGGACATAGCTGGTGTTGGGATGGTGGAGAAAAGGAACTGAGGCAAGTTTTGTTGGAATTATAATGTTCCCACAAATTTGGATGAACTGGAGAAATGTTCCAATGGAAAAGCTTATCTGGGGCCCTGGAGGTGAGGCTGGGTAGCTCAGAGGAGGTCAACATGGACCCGTACTCTGTAATCCCCTTCATCTCCAACCAAGATGCAGACTGGTGATGCTGGTGCTTGAACTACAGCTGCACAACATCTGAGAACAGGCTCAGTAAGTCAAATATTAATGGAGATGTGCTCTTAAGGACCACCTTCCAAAGGTGCTACTGAGCACCAGCATTTTCCCCAGCCAGCTGTTCAGAATTCTTTCAACTCATGTGCAAAAGTCCTTTAGGGACATGGATTTATTAGGTTAATGTGGAGATCATCTCTAATTAAGTGTTTCATTTCTTTCTTCTGAGCAAGAGGAGCCAAATTCATCCTCTCTGAGGTTTTGTTCAATAAACCTTTTCTCATTTGCTTTCTCGGTGTTATTTTCTCTATGCATCCCTCTGCAGCAGTAGCTCCGATGCGCAGGCAGTGTGTCACAGGTGCTATACCCCCAGCACAAGGGCAAAACCAGAGGACACTGTAACCTGGAACATCTGTAATGACTCTGGTCCTGCTGAAGCTGAAGCCCGTGACAGAGCTTCAGAAGTACTAAGCTGATCTTAATGTATCTGTCCTGAGAGAAGTAGTGGAGAAGGTGCACTAGTAAAAGGTTCTATTACTACATGCAATTTGAGCTTTAAAAGAAGGAAAAGTAAAATCAGAAGACTCCAAACGAACAAGAACCCCATGAGGAGAAATGAGCAGAGAAATATAGAAATGACACAAGTATGAGTATTCAGAAGCATGCTTGCTAAAAGAGTAGGGTCAGGTAGGAGATTATGATACATGCTCCTGTCATTCGCGTTATGGTGTTATTACCCACAGGGATGGTGTTTAATTTGAAGATCACCTTCACTAACCATTTCGTACAGAGTATGTCACAAGGTAAATTGAACAGCTAGACATATAATCAGACAGAATGGTACACTAAAATAATTAAATACAGGCAGCCCCAGGATGCTTTCTGCTCAATGTAGAATGCTAATTGGTATTCGAATACCACACGGTGTGTGTTGAAGAAAGACAGTGTAACTAATGTACCTGTATGTTGTGGATAATAATACAGAATGAGACCTTGAGGGTACAGCATCCCCTGAGGATTTTACACTGCCAACAGCTGATACCAATAACAACAGAGAAATGTATTTCCCCTGATATTTTCCTGACATATTCTATTCCAGTTCCTGCTTCACTGCAATCTGTGAGAAGCTTAAAGAGGGATATTGTACGCTGGAATTAAATGCAACTTATGCAGTACGTATGTCACATTTTCAGGAGTAGAAATGCTGCAGATAGAATTGTCATGCCATGGACTTTTAAAATCCCTGCTCAGTTGCTGTAATCCAGTTGATATAAAAAAATTAATCAGCCTTTTCTGTATGAAAAATATTTTACCTAATGTGATTTTATGATGATTCAGTTTTAAATAGTTGCAGTTTTCTGACTTCAAAGTACATGGAAGCAAACTTGTGTTGAGATAGAAATACTGCTAATGCCTTTGTTTTAAAGAAATGGATAAATACATTCATTTTCACATTTTTGTCTAAAAGTTGCTTAATGACAAGACTTGTATGATTTTTTTGTTGTCAGCATACTAAACTGGTAACTAATAAAATAGTTTGAGGTAAAAGCTATTTAATATATATTCAGTACAAGACAAAATACTTAAACTATATCGTGGAAAACATTTGCATTGAAAATACAGCATATGAAAACCACTGCTTAAACAACCAACCTCCCACTCCCACCCACAAAAGATAAAACCAAAAATGACACTCTAATTGTAGTATACACTTACAAGGAAATACTGTGGTTGAGGCACTGGTTATACATGTTAGATGGTGTTACCTCTACTCTTGACAGACTATTTGACTGTATTAACAGTTCTTTAACCAGATAAAAGAAGCATTTATGAAGCAGAGTGCTACTGAGTGTAAATGGGTAGAAAAACTGGATCCATATGCATATAGAGATATTTGAGATGATGTTCTCTACATAAAAAGAAGTCTATTAAAAGAGGTAGTCTTATTCCTTAAAATGTTGCTCTGAACACAAGAGCTACAAATATAGTATTATAAAATAATTATCATCATGCATAGGCACACTACTTTGGAAATGGTGTTCTTCCACAGAAAGATTTTTGCTCTGTACTTCTCCTAGAAGATTTCCAATGAGAGACCAGAAATCCATTTTGTATTCCCAAGATTCATTTCAGTTGACACTAAGGACAGCTATTTTGCTTCTCTCACTTGTAGGAGAAAAGTAACTTGAGGTAAAATGGAGACGGAAGGGAAGGGAAGGGAAGGGAAGGGAAGGGAAGGGAAGGGAAAAGAGAATCCCTTGG
This sequence comes from Pampusana beccarii, assembly GCA_013399365.1. Classification (NCBI taxonomy): domain Eukaryota; kingdom Metazoa; phylum Chordata; class Aves; order Columbiformes; family Columbidae; genus Pampusana; species Pampusana beccarii. Next base: position 304,114 of record VWYH01008860.1, on the reverse strand, counting down.
ATGACTCCAAAGAAGAAATGTTTTTCTGTCTTTATAAATAAAAATCTTCAAAGGTCTGGCAAGTCACACTTCCTATGTAAGGAACTTCCCCAGATCATGGCAAGAGCTCTGCCCAGAGGGCTTACAGGGTTGAGTGGAAATCCCTTAGTACTGAATACTCAGAAGATATTATGGTACTTAGTTCCCACCAATATCAAGAGCTGGGTATATGCGGGACTGATAATCTAGGCTAAGACAGGTGATACTGCCACCAGTGCTGTCTTCTGTAGTACCTATTACTAACAACCCAGTATTCCTGATCTGCAGAGGGTATGGTTGCTCCCATTCCTACTTTAGAGTTTGGCCTTTAATTTCAGTACTAGTGGTTTTGTCTCTTACAAATACCACTTTTGTTCCTTACAGATGACAAAATTGATAGTAGTTCAAGATGAACTATTCCTTTATCACTAACTTTAGGCATCTCTCGTTTTCATATCCCAGCTCCTAATGTATTTTCAGCTTGCAAATACTGGTAGTATTTCCAGCAAGAACAGCTAGAAATAGAAAATACTGACTGAAAGGCACTGTACTGAAGAAGCAAAGAAGAAGGGATTAAAATATGTTCACTCCAACAAATAACAATTATTGTTTTAAACTCTTTATTTACTGAATAAAATAGTTATGCCCAACAGGCATTTTAGAAATTGGCAACAATAGCTATAATCTGCTTCCCAAAACTCAGAACAACTTGTATTCTCATTGAAACAATAACAATTTTCATAATGGGTAGGCCTGCCGAGTAGAAAGCAAAAGAATAATTCAAATAATGATGTTTACAATATGTGTCAGATATGAGCAGACAATGTCACATACATAAATTCTCTTCCAGTCTCTTCACAGCTATTCCCTTTGGTGTTATCATCTCATGATAAATTCTGTTTACATTCCTACTTGAAATCTTTTTATTGAAAAGTTCCAAAATACAATACAATGCATTTTGGAGATCCTTAATAAGAGAAAGATTGTGGCAGATTCTTTGCACTAGCATGTTTCTCTAGGTGAAACACCAGGAAACCTCTGATCACCTTGAGGGCAACCTCATTGCTCTCTACAGCTTCCTCGGGAGGGGAAGTAGAGAGGGATGTGCTGACCTCTTCTCCCTGGTATCCAGTGACAGGACACCTGGGAATGGTCCAAAGCTGTGCCAGGTGAGGTTTAGACTGGACATTAGGAAGCATTTCTTTACCAAGAGGGTGGTCAGACACTGGAACAGGCTTCCTAGGGAGGTGGTTGTTGGCCCAAGCCTGTCAAACTCACTTGGCAATGCTCTTAACATGATTTAACCTGGTCAGCATTGAACTGATCGGGCAGTTGGACTAGACGATCATTGCAGGTCCCTTCCAACTGAAATAGTCTGTTCTATTATATATTATTGAATGTTTCATGCAGTCACCATATATGCATGCAAGAAGACAAAGTCAGCTTCTCAGTCAAACATACAGAAATAAAAATGGCTGAGAGTCAGCTAAAAAACCTTGTTTCACTATCAGATACTTTACTGTGACCACATTGTTTGGGGAGCTAAGCTGTTAACTTGAAGCCAATAAAGATTTGGTTTAAGGTTTACTTATATGTGGGTGTTCTGCACAAAGCTCTTGAAGAAAATAAAACAGATTTTGCTCTGAAATTTGAAATGTTACTTAAAATGCATGACCTCAGTGTGCTTCAGAAAAATATTTTTAACCTGCATGTAGTCATTTTTTCACCCTTTCCTCCAGCCACAAATTCAATGGTTGGTTTTTTTTCAACAGACAGGTAATACATAGGGAAAGATAACTTTGAAGTATATGTGCAGTGAAATATTTAGCCAAAAAACCACTATCCTAGATAATTTATGGATAGGAAATACTGTTAAAAAGAAAGATAAAAATATCCCAGAAAAGAAAGAGAATTTTCAATGTGCTGTGAAATGTCCTCTGCTCTTTCCTCTGTTTTCTCCTTCACTATTTTGATTTCTAATATACTCTTAAATTTTAGAAGTCTCCCCTGAAGGACTCTCTGGCTTCTCGAACTTTTATAACTCTTAAAAGTTTGGAACTTTCTTCTACTATCTAATAGCATGATGTAGTAGAGCATATGCATTTCAGCTGTCACTGGTAGTTACATGAGGCTCTATGTGATTTAAGACTCATGCATTATGTTCATTCCTCATATTTATTGTAAAAAGACATTTACAGAGTTTTAAGGAGATAATTTCACCTACCTTATATTTGCTCCCTCTAGTTAGCAATGCAGCAGGGAAAAAAATCACTGTTGTGGCAGAGATGAGGATCAATTTGAAGCTGAATTTTACAGCATGTAAAACACTGATGAAAATCGACACACAGAGGTGTTGCTCAGTGACGATGTTGCAGGGCTCCAGCAGAATTCCAACTGGAGTAAATGCCGAGAGTAAATTCCATTTCAACAGCAGTATTCAACATTAGTTTCTACTGCTGTAAGCTGTCGTTGACAAGTGTTGCCAAAAAGATGACATTCAACAGCACAACTTTGCAGAACAAAGCAGAGAACTGCATAGTCTGTGTTTCATGTGTGAGTTTTTACGAATCCTATAACTTTCAGTTTAAGAATAGAACCACTAGAAAAGGGTTTATCACAGTTTTAGAAGCATTGTCTTGTTCTTTGTTGAACGACTCCATGATTCAGTTAATTTTCAGCGTAAAACTGAAACTGCTGTTCAGCATTTGTTGGGTCACTTTTAAAATATGTGAAGGTTCTATTGTCCTGCATATGTTACATGTAACTCCCCTCAAACCAAAGGGAATTATCTGTGCTCCACAGGGAGATAAACTGACTGTGAGCCCTGCAAACTGCAAAACAATGGAAAGGAAAAGTAGTAGCCCATGCTTAAGATAATATTTACAGTTGTGCGTAATGTTCTGTGAATTCCATCTAGTATTATTGTACTATAATAAAGATGAATCTCTTGTAGAAAATTCATCTTAGACAATCATCAAGGAGATCAGAGGAACAATCTCTACTTAATACCACTAGGGAAGAGGACACAGTAGCTCTCTTTAACTCCTGTTTAAATGCTCAGAAGTCAGCTGGAATTGGGGTATGTCTTCTCTGACATTTAACTATGTAAGTGCACCAACACTCCCATCTGGGCTGTAGTTATTGGTTTTCTCCCCATGGAAACCAGGGAGCAGGAGGTGGTTGGTGGTTCCTCGGATGATATGTCAGCCAAAAGTACTTGGGGTCTGCACCTGCAGCTCACATGTCAGGAGTGCACCTAAATGCACAGCCTGGAGACTACTGCAGCACCATTTCTGTGCCATGCAGGTCCTCAGAGAGCAACTGAACTCAGAGTCTTTAACAATCCTTAAGTCCTACAAATGCTTACCTTAGCTCAGCACTTCCATATTAGACTGGCAAGTACCTCAGCTGCTCAGGCCTGGGAGACTTGTGTGGAAACACACGTTTCAGCCTGTGTAGGCAGGTCCCTGGAGACCTGAGACAGGGAGGTGCTTAGAATTTCATGGCACAGAACTTATGGCACAAGACCCTGTTGTATAAGAACCTATGTCCTGGAAAGGATCCAAGGTTTGGCATATTTTGAGCAAGTTCACACACAGTCAGTACTGAGATCAGCACCAAAGGCAGCAGCTATGGACACATTCCTTCAGAAACCTCTCTAGAAATGTTCACCTTTGCCAAAGAGCTCTAATCCATGGAATGACAGATTAAGGATCAAGAACCTTCTCACCCTGAGGAAATCCAAGCCCACTTTTTGACAGAAAGAGGCAAACTTCCAGGCTGGGCAGCAGAACATGGACTGTTAGCCCTCCTGCTGAAGTCAAACCATTGTTTCTTCTGGTGTCCAAAAGTCAAAGCATCAGCAGGAGGGCAAACTAAAGGGAATTGGACTACACAGCCTCATGTTTTTGGTGCTCAGCTGGAAAGATGGAATTGGGCTCTGCTCCCAGGAATATTCCCATTCACGTTGTGCAGCTTTAAAATGTAGCCAGCATTGCAGAGCAGCTGAGAAAACATCAACCAACTAAAGACCAAGGGCAAGCAGGACAAAAGATCCTGTATTTCTCATCCACATTAGGTCACTGCCATTGTATTGCAGAAACAGACTCCTTCCCACTTGCTCTTCTCCTGGTTTGGTGAGGGCTGTCCCTTGGCTACAGGGAGGTGTACCTTCAAGAGTGAGGAGGAAAAACACGGACCATGAAAGAGGTAGAGGTCTTCAAGCCCAACGGTTAAACAGGGGTGGGAGGCTGAACAGGGTTGGCATGGCTGGTTGTCCCTGTGAGTTCAAATTACCTCTGGGGACATAAGGAATCTTACCCATGTTTTCCATTTCTCAGGCAGATATTCAAACACCCACATTCAAATACCCGCATTTCTAGGCAAAAAGCAACTTTTTACTGACCTGAGTGGGCCTTAGAAATGGTGATTCTTGCTCAGTTAGCTATGTTCACAAAGTTAGCTGATGTTTTGAGCAGATAAAAGCTACATGATTACAGTCTTGAATCAGAAGTCTGACCTCCTCAAGGAAGAGTTGAGAAACACCTTTGCAATTTTTGCTTTCTGCTGACAACTCCATATCCCTCTGGAGACATCTGACTATTAAACTATCATGCAGGAGAAAAAGGTGCCTAATTTAAACACTAAATCCCCCTTTGTTCCTACTAATCTGTCTCATCTGCTGGGTAAACGCAAAGCAAGTTACTGTCTGTATTGTGGTGTCTATCTATGAGCAAATCAGGGTGAAAGTAATTTTGTTAACATACACAGAACCTGACGTTCCTCACCATCCGTCATGCTGCAGATATAGTTGAAAAATATTTTATTTTCTGTAATATGTACCCTATTTCTTACTATTTTCTTCGGAGGAAATAAAGTCTGCATTCTTCTGTTATGATTAATTTCTACTGTGCCACGAAAGTGATGTGGAAGGGAGCCCTAGCATCCACAAAGTCCTTCCATTCCCCATCATTCATGTACATGCACTCGAAGAGCAGATCTGCTACAGTTGTACTTGCTTTGTAGATCTGAACACACTGCACATGCAAGGCAGAGGATCATGACATGCCATAAACTTCTCTAATTTCTGCTGTACTTTGACAAGCCTTTTAAGTAGCTCATTCTGGATTCTGGTTTCAAGCCACTACATATGTGAAATTAGAAGTAAGAAATGGTTTACTATTCTTCCTCCTTCAACACGAACTTAGTCTGTTGATTTCAGTCAATAAACTCACAGTAATGTAGCAGGCAGAAACTCACCTGTTAGAGAAGCTTGCTTTTTTGGTCAAACATTTTGCTGGAGATCACTGGATCATTTCAGGTATTTTCTTCGTTTAAAAAAATGCTACATTAAACTATGGACATATGGATATGAACTGATCTGAAGTAAATAGATTGCAGACAGAATTCTTCTCTCATCTGGAGTAGATTCATTGGCTTCAGTGGAACTATTCTGGATTTACAGTGATGTAATTTGGAACAGCATCTGGCTTCAGATAGGGCTGAAGGGCTCATTGTAATGGTTTATATCACCGACTACTTATTGCATACTTTTGCTATGCTTTTCTTAGCTCTTATTAGTTACACATAATTGTTGGGTTTACATCTTTCTCTTGTATTTCACAAAAGGCCTGTAAACGCCTTGCAGAATGGAGAAAGTAGACATTTCCTGCAGATCACCACTGTGTGGCACCTCTCATAATTTAATTAAAAACACAGTCTACCATTATTTTCTCTTTTTCTTTTGGATATTACATTATGGAACGCAGATAAAGGAAAAACCCTCTCTGTTGTGTCTGCTCTTCACATAGAGCAAGTCGGTGTGGAAAGCCAGTGGCATTTACCTGGCAGACACCTTTTAATTCACATGACTTTTTCCATAAAGTCTCCTCTCTTCTTTGAGCAAAAGTATGCTGTGTTGACAAGCATCCATTCGAGTCACCTCAGCACAGATTCGTTATTATTCTTTTATAAACAAATAAGTATGGGGCAGAACCTGACTCCTCTGAAACCTGTGGCCAAACTCTGCCTCTCCTTAACACAACATGCGCTCATTGTCATTGCAGGGTAAAAAGGAAAAATAACGTGAAAGTTATTATTCTCCTGTCACCCTGTGGATATCTTTAGTATGTCCTGTTTTCCCTTACAAGGCTTTCAACATCATGTTATGTGCACCCTGACCATGAGCTCTGAGTACAACCTTCTCTGCCTTCAGAATCTGTTAATATGATGTTTTGAATTTTAATAGAAGAGAGCCTAATAAAACTACAAGGCAATGGGGAATAAATATGTAAATACATTAAATACCATTAAGAAATTGACTTTTGCTGTTGTACCACACGTGCAACAGTTGTTTTCTGTTATGTGCTGCAAAACTATAGCTTTTAACGACAAAGCTGTACTTTGCAAATATGTTTGGAAATATTCACACATGTTTCTGTTTAATCTTACAACACTTGTTTTTCCAGCTTGAAAATTTAATTCAAATACCATGATTTACTTAATTAAAGTTAGATATGTAATTAATATATTGGTTTAGTCCAAGTGGCTACAAGGACAGTTGTGGTAACCAAAACCAATATTTGTACCATTTGCCTTTTCTGAACTCCTAATTAGGTGGTACTGGTTTCAATAAAAACTAATATTACAGTTGACTCTATTTACTTGATTTCATTAGAGCTGGCTTCCTTTTAGATTTTTTTTTTCTGCATCTACTCACAGAGAAAATACAAATGATATACCATTATCTTTTTTTAAAAGGCAGCTCCATCCATCATAATGGATTACAAATTTGTCACCTTGAATCAATTTTTGTTCACAAGTTCAAAAGGAAATATAAGTGCTTGGGGGCCCAGAAATATTTATTGTACATGTGGATATTATTAAAGTTTATTGAAATCCTTCACCAATGAGAATTGTTTCTGTTTTGTTTTGCAACACGTACAGCACTAATGTTAAAAAGCCATTGCCTTTATTGTCTAGAAACTAAATTGGCAACACAGCGTTGACTTTGAGGACTACCAATTCTGACTACAGATACAAACATATTTATGCAAACATTCATTTAATTAAGACATGACAACTTCAGCTTGCCTAATTTAGTAAAAATGTGTTTCAACATAGTTTCTTGTATAACGTTTTCTCATTATGACGTCTATTTTCAAATAAAAACTGCTTCTGCAAGAGACATCAACAGTAATTCACTTAGACTCTTTTCCTTCTAACAGAGCAGAGAGAGAAAATGGAAACTTAAGATTCATGAGAGTCTTCGTTTAAGACTTAGTGACAAGACTACATCTGGTATCAATATAGTTCCTTGGGATCTTGACCACATCTTTCATAAAGTGGTAAGTTCCGCCAAAAGGACACATCTTGCTGGCTGTTAACTACAACCTTCAAGATGCTGAGCCTGGGCAGGGGAGGAGTGCAGTAATGCTCTGCTGGAGGGAGAAAACGAAACTACATTTCTAATTACATTTTTATTAGTGGTGTTAATGGGAAGATGAGCTCTTAAAGCCCCTAGTAAGACATGCTTTCTTTGAAATTGTATAGCACAGTGTCAGGAGTTATCGTGAAGGGCTTTTGTTGGTTTGGGTTTTTCCCCCCCACACCTTGTTTTGGACAAATTTCTTGTTGTACCAAATTACTTAAGCCCTTGGAAATATTTCCCCCTTTAAAGAAAAAAGTTTACAACATCAGAAGATAGAAAACAGATCAGTTGTTGTGAACAGAAAGATATATACAACACTGGCAATCAGATGTGATCTTGCGATGGGTGGAGAAGGCAGCTTGGAGCACTGTGGCCAGGGCAGAACAGGAGCCGGCAGCAGCCCAGGTGCAAATTTCACTGCCTCCCATATAACATTTTTTTGTTAAGGAGCAGGACATATTGGTGTCTAGTGGAGTTTCCACCAGGACCTTAGAGGGTAGTTTTTATTTTTCTTTCTAGTCTAGAGAAACCTAGGGATTATCTTCCACAAGGAGCCGTATATTCCAGGAAAAAAAAAAGAATATTTCATGATTTTACATGTTTGGAAGTGGAGTTCTAGCAGGGCTACCTGTGAAAGCATTTTACTTAAAAGCAGAAACGTTTAAAAATGAGGAACAGATTTGTATGACTAATGAAGATTGAGCTGAGATTTCACACAGTCTTACCAGTGGGTTTTGCTGTTTCCATATTGAAAAGTCAATGCCATGCCAGCTTTGTAAAAGAGTTTTCTTCTCAAATATATATATACCGAAAAAGTGGGTTTGCTTTATTCCATGGAACTTTAGAGAGACTAATAAAATGTATGTGCTGCATAATGACACCTGATTTGGAGCTTTTAAGTTCCAGTAAGGAAGTTTCATGTGGCTTTCTTAGCAATAGCAGCCTTAAATCTGTTTTAACTGGTCAGGTTGTATTTCTTTCACCCAAAAGCATCTTTTACTTCTACAAAGCTTCAATCCTAACCCCTGCTCCTGTTCCTGAGGGTCTCTTCCAACTGAAATGATTCTATGAATCTATGATTTGTCAAGGGATATTAGGATGTGACCATAAAGACATTTAAATGCATGAATTGGCAGGTGCCGGACTGTCCCCCTGTCTTTGACACTTCAATTAGGCTAGAGTGAGTCTATAGCCCCTGGCATGGGGGCATATTGGCTCCTCACATTGCAAGGACTGGGACAAAGTACTGGTTACATAAAGTTTCCTTTCCTCTCTTCACAAGAGTGTAGCCCATCTCATTTTACACCGGGTCTGTGCTGTGAAACTTTTCTGAAAGAGCTGTGTCTGAACACGGAAAATCCACTGTTACCACTTTTCAGCCCAGCTCCTGGCGTGATGCAGCCCTAGCAAGAGAAAGCATCCAAGCTGGTGTCTGGCTGGAGGAGAGGTCATTCCACCAGCAGAAGACTGGTCCCGCAAACACGTGTGCTCCCGCAGGAGGTGTCTGCCCCAGTTCAGTCAGCAAAGCTGAACAGCAGAGGCTTGGTAGTAGAGTCAAGAGTTCAAGTCAACTGAATAATCTAGGATTTGATCCCATTTGAAGACACCACTTTGCTGTTTTACACACTATTTTCTGTCTGTTGGGGTGGACACCATGCCAGTTTTAGTTCTGTATATCCATTTGATATTACTGAATAGCTGAACACTGAAAAACAAATCCTCTTATGGAGCTGACTAGGAAGACTTGCACTGAGTAGTACCTACTCCATATTTAATTTAATCAGCATTAAGTATTCAGTCTACATATGGATTACTTCAGGGCTTTAATGGTGCTTTAAGGAAACATCAAACAAAAGTGTGAATGTGTATGGATATACATATCATATGACAAAAATCTCTGATGTTTAATGGCCACAGTTTGGTCCAACAAGCCATATCTGTGTGTCATTTTCAGATTCATTAAATAAACAGAATGATATGTAGGAGTGGGTGCCTATCTAGCTCCTCTGTAAACAAACATACAGACACGATGTATTTTTACATATTGTTAATAAAATCTGTTTTGTAGAAGTCAGCAATCCTACAGTTCCAGCTAGCAGGATATCACCCATTAATTAAGTACACTATGCATCTGGAATGTTCATAATGCTTATAAACCAAGAGAGAGAAAATGATCAGTATAAAAAGGCAGAAAAAAAAAATAAAATTTTTAAGCTTATCCCAAGTTTCCACTAGCTGTTTTTTAACTGCTGTCAACTGAGTTCAAAGTGTTAAAGGAACCAACATTTTCTCCTGTGGCATTTTTTGCCTTAGATTTCTCATGCATTCCCTCTTCTGTGAAACTCTGCTTAGTAAATATTAATTTACCCTCAATTACTAATGACAAGTGAAAGAAACCCTTGCATTCATCAGGGCCACAGCCTGAGGACATACGTTTGTCCTTCAAAGCGTTCAACCATTCAACAATTAGAACTAATAGTTACTCCAGGCTATCGAGGCTGAAACACTCAGTGCTCTCCTAATGCTCAGCTCTCGGCAGAGGCAGTCATGGTGGTCTTACAACCTATTGACTTCATCAGCGAAAGCTGGGAAAGTGATTTGCAAAGTGGACAAATTAGACACATAGTGATTGTCTAAAATGTGAGAACACTTAAGGATTGGGGAGGGGAACTAGTCAATTAGCTCACTAATAAACATTAGCTATGTAAAATCTCCCTCGCTTCTCACATGGAGAAAACTTGAAAAGCCAGGGATTTTGCTAAGCAAAAGCAAAACAAAATGCATAAATAGAAAATGGTAAATCGGGACCATAAAGGGATGATTGATGTTTATGCTCTGGTATGTTCCCATACAACGCCGAGGAACCTCAAATGTGCAGCTTCTACCCTTAAGCTTTCTTTGCTGGGAGTTTCACCTTTAAATAGAAAAAGACCCCATAGCCTCTGCAGAATCAGATGAGGTTTTGTGTCTGGATGTGGCTGCAAGTGCAAATGCACACACGCACGCACAAATATTTCTAATGGAGGCCTTCGCTTTGGACTTCATTATTCTCCCAATATAACATAAAGGCCAGTGTGGTTAAACAGCTCTGGTTGCTTTTCTTTCCAGAAATGTAATATATAGTTTATCTTCTTTTGTTTTGTGCTTTCATTCTTTAACATTGAGGAAATTATTTCATTACAGTAAGAAGGACAAAAGCATATAGTGAAATGGTTATATCACTGAAATTGGGAGCTTTGCGGCCAAATTTAGTATGGTACAAGGATTTCATGGTTATACAAATTTGTTCTTTAGAAGCGACTAAAAATGTTAAGTATATTTCCCTTCTCTGAATAGCTTATAGATTGCTAAATGACGTATTTATATATATTTTTTCAATTAAATTTGTAATAAAGATGCTCATTTTAGCCAAACAGTTCTTTTTCCTCATTGTAACATTGTAGATGTGTGTAGCATGCTTAGCCATGTCATCAGTGTCATGTTCCAGCTCTACAAAGCATGTACAAACAGGAGGGTAAATAATAACTCCAGAAACATGTTTACCAAGAACAGAAGCTGTCCAAACTGGATATTTGCACATAAGCACACATCAGAATTGCTTTTACCAGCCTTCTGCCATTGCACTGTATTGGGCAGTGAGCTAAGAACAAGCATCTGGTCCTTGCCCAGAATAATTTGCAAATGAAGTGAAAGAAAAGAGACAACCAACACCTGAGCATGACAAACAGCAGGGCAATGCAGTGATGCATTGCCGGATCAGAACACTGTACCCTGCACAAAAAAACCCATAATTTGTGGGAGGCCAGAAGAAGTTGACCATTAGGTTAATTTCTGAAGGAGCAAAACTAGATTTAAGCACTTGAGAGAAAAAGTAAAGTCACGGCTTTATTTTATAATATTTTATATGCAATTATAACAAAAATAAAAGATGGTTAAGCAGCAGTGCTGTTTTTCAAAACAACTTCCCAACAAACCATCTGGCAACCAGAGATATCTGGACTGCAAATGGCTACTCCCAAAACTTCACTTAGTGTTCTCTGGACACCATCACCAACCACTGGTACTTAGAGGTCACAAAGGACCTTCTGTGAAGGCTGCAAATCATACCGAGATACCACCAGAGATGGAGTCTAGTGGTTACCAAGGTTCCACTGAATTAGATAAAACTCAATGACAACGAAATCTTACTTATTAAAAAAAATCCATATTGTTAATACCAGGACCAGAGCTAACATCTGTTGCTCAGAAAAAAATAAAATAATTTTAACTCCACATTTTTAATGTACTGTGTATAGAAGAAAACCCGAAAAACTGAGTCAGATTTATAAAGAATATTTCAATATGTATTACTTCTGATAATCCATATATGCCATAGTTTCACAGATGGTAGAAAATAAAAAGAGATTTCTAGCAGTTCAGTTTTTCTGACCTCTGTAAAGAGGATGTTTATAGAATGTGGCAAAATTAATTTACAGCATATTACAATATAAAGCACAAAGATCTTGACTATATGTTGATTTGAAGCATGAAAATAAAACCGGTATTAACAGTAGGCAGTGATGTTAGAAAATGTAAATAACTAGTAGCCATCCCCTGAGTACTGAAAGATATAATATGAAGACTAAATTGGGGTACATTTCTTCCCCACGAAGAAAATATTCCCTGTTCTCCTTAATGACATTGGTAACCCTATGATGCACCACTGAATTTAAAGGAATGACATGAGAGTGCATAGGAGTTTCTTCGGGATTTTTCCAGAGGAGAGAGTTTCACTCTAAATGGAGGAAAATTATAAATATATTAGAGTTTGAAGTAATCCCACTTCGATATTTGGCCTGGTTTCTTTAAAGAAAGTAATGGCATTTCTTCTGTCAGTTTTCTAACAAGCCATCTGTTAGGGGAATCAGATTTTGGGAATCCAAGGTGGGAGGCAGAAAATGTTAGATAATGGCAAATTGCAGTAGGTCAGGGAAAAATAGACATAAAACAATGCAGAAAGAAAGGTAACAAAGAAGCAAAATGAAAGACGAAAGGCAGAAAGAGATTTATGGTATTTTTTACCAACTAAAGATTTTTTTACAAAGGCAGGAGACAAGAACGGCGCAGCAGGTCTGAGAAGAAGCAGAGTCTTGGGTGTACGGGTTTGTGGCAAAGAGCTGGTAGATTCAAGCAAAATACACTGTGTACCTCTAAGATGACACAATGATAAAGGGAAGTTAAGGGGAGAATTCAAGCATCATGAAATGAGTTTCCCGAATTTCTACACCACATGTTTTGAAACAAAACATAGCTTAAATTTGCCAAGTAAAATTTTATTCTTACTTGGCAGCTTTGTTTAGAAAACTGTCATAAATTCTAAATATAGCTAAAATGCTTGTTCTATTAAAACTATCTCATTCCTAAAATGGATTTATGTTTGTCATTAGTTTTGAAAGATTTAAAATTAGCTTCTTCTCATCTTTCAATAAAATCTCAAAGAACAATTTTAGTCTGGTCTCATTTTAGGTTATCTTTTCTTGGGCTGTTAGGGGGAAAAAGTGAGTTGCAGTCCTCCTGGGATTATTGAACAATTCACCATGACTTATTCATGCTGAGGAGAGCTTATTCTGCAAATCATTCCACTCATAGCATTGGCATCTTCAAGTAATAAAGTTTCTTGCTGTTTCTGTGTCCCAAGATGTGGACACGGTCCTTTATTTCTACTGCTCTCCTCATGAAGCACAGTATCACTTATACATTTAGGTCTTCTACTCTAAATCTCAATTTTATTTGGAAGTTGGGGAAACAATCTGTGACCCTACGAAAATGGGCATCTACTGTACTGCTTTAATGGCTTAGAAGTTTTTTTCAGTCATATTTCCCTAAAATCACCTACTACAATATTCACAGATTCAAAGAACTGCTGTGAAATACAAAAGTCAAATCAAGAGACAGAATATTTAAGTTATGGCACCTTCAGAGTATACATACATTAGCTGTGTGGACATAAATACATAGTCTGTAAATTAAATATTTTGTTGTGTGTATGCCTGTAATTCACAGTTACTTACTGACGTGGATCATCATTTGGTATCATCACATCAATGATGTAATATTAGATAGCTACACATTTCTCTAGTGTAATCAGGTCCTTAAAGATTTCAGTAGATGTGATTCAGATTGATTGGATATTCAGAATGAGATTAGCTCTAATGCATCATATGGAAGACATTTTGAGGAACATTTCTTCTGCCAGATATGTAAAGTTAATAAAGATAATCGGGAAGTGGGAAAGGCTGCATTTTTTTTTTTCTCTCTAAAACACTATGAGGGAAACCAAAAATTACATCTTTTTCACAAGGACACGTCTGTTTTCAAAAAATAGATACTTTTCCTCCAGCTTTAAGAAAGAAATGGAAATGAGCTCCACATGCTCTCCAAAGGGTTCAGGACTGCTTTTGCAAGCACCAATGACAGGAATATAATTCCAAATATACATGTGCCAATAGAAATTGTACATGTGCATTTAACAGCACAGAATTCTCAGGAGTGTTCATGTAAAATCAGGTAGGCAAAAAGAAGTCAACTTTTAGAGACATGCATCTGGAACTTCAGACCAGTCGTGGCTAATGGCTTTATTGTGAAATGTTTCCTCTCACTGGGATCGTTGTCAGGGAGGCTGTTTGTGTTGCTAAGCAGATTGTAAACCCAGCAGTTTGATACATCTGGCATTATGCCCTTCTCTTTTTGCATAGGAAAACAAACAAACAAACAAAAATGACGGAGAGGAGAGGAGAGGAGAGGAGAGGAGAGGAGAGGAGAGGAGAGGAGAGGAGAGGAGAGGAGAGGAGAGGAGAGGAGAGGAGAGGAGAGGAGAGGAGAATAACAGAGTGTAACTGATGTGTCAGAAAAGCTCTTTGGGAGATGAATACTACAGCCTTGTATAGAACTATACTGTAATAATTGTGTTTCCCAAAAGTGCTACAGGCACCTTGTTGAATATAAAGACAACACATTTTCTTCCTAGAGAATGTGCAGTTTGACTACAGATTTGGCACAAAAAAATATTGCAGCTAATAAATGAAAGGGTGAAAGTAAGGATTACAATTATGAGATTGTGCAATTCTGGCATGTGTCATGAATACTTTGTATGACCCCAGCACACTTCATCCCAGACTTTGGCTGGGCTATTTATAAGTCAGAGAAAGTTCTGGCCTCATCATACTGCAGTCACCAGTTACCCAGTTAGCCTTCTTGCCTGTTTTTTCCTCAGCCCAACGAGAGTAGGTAGCTCTTTTTTGAAAAACAAATTATAACTTTAACCCATGATTCTAATAAGGCCATAACTGCTGAGTTGTTGGCTTATTTGTAAAATTGGTAAAGACTGATATTGCTTTAATGAGAATGACTTTTTCCTATTAATTATCCCTTTAAAATCCCCACTGCTGTTTTATTGGGCAGAGCTGGTGGCAGAGTACATAGGCACAGAAAGCTCACTCAGAGCTGAACTCCACGATACAGCCGAAGAACGAGTAAGAAAACACTGAAGCTGGAGGACAAACAAGTGCTTTATTCCTCTTGCCGCGACTGGATGCTCCTAAGCATCTCTAAAACTTGGAATCTTGAAGTTATATTGCTTTGAGAGAGTTAACTGGCAATATTCCCCCCAGTTTGGTGCACAGGTTCCCGTGAGACATCCTATTTGCAATTGCAGTGCAAAAGTGAGGTTTGTTGTCCAGTAATAACCTTGGTCAAGCCTGTGTGCACTTCATGAGGATATTCTAGAGCTGCTTGGGGATTTTCAACTTGCATGTCACTAATACTTTGGTATATTCACAGATCATTTACTACTGCATGGCATCTCTTTACAATTTATTCTACAGATCATTTCTAATTATATATGTCTGTAGGAGTGTATTTCCGCAACTCTTTAGCTGGGGACTGCTGTGTCTCTTAAAAAGGGTCGCAAGACACTTCTATAGACTAGTGTTGCTATTGCCTCCTACTAACCATTAAAGTAAGATTTTTTCGCAGTGACTCCCTTAGATGCTTTGATCAGGCTTCGGATGAGATCTTTCCTGTGCAGCTTCTCTTGCTGCAAGAGGACCCAGCTGTCGTGATGAGAAACTCAATGAAGGAGCCACTGAAAGCACCCTGGAATTTGGAGTAAAACCAGCAGAAATGTGTCTACACTCAAGAGATCATAAAATGGGGTTATAATTTGCTCTTTTCCAACATTTTAAGTCTCTCGTGGGCAGTGGAATATTTGCCCAGGGCACTTGCTATTTTCATAGATATTTATGTCCTTTAGCAACTACTCCTAAGAGTAATTCAAAGACTCACTCTGTTAGTAGTGGTCCTACTTCTGCTGTCACAGAGCCAACATGTAAAAATATTAATTTCTTAGGTCAGTGCTCCCATAGGACCAGAAATATCACAGAGCAGCTTGCCCTGTAATAACAACACTTCCTAAGCCTTTGCGACTTGGAAGCACAAGCTGTGTTTCCAAACTGCATACGTATTTCCTTGTGTATGAATGTATTCGCATTCAGACGTGTGTTCGTGTGCACTAAATACAGAATATAGCTTAAACATTTCAAATTTTGAGGGAATTTTGGCTGCAATTCTAGTTTTAAGTATTTGGAACAGCTCCTGCTTTATATTAACTTAATGGGTTTGCCTGTTTTTAATGAGTGTATTTAGTGCAGTGAGACATTATGATCACTCAATAGAATGTAAGTTGCTTTCTTGCACATTATGTTGCAGGCCAGATTCTGACTGATTAATACATTGCAGGTGTCAGCCAAAATACAAAAGGATAAGGAGAAGAGTAAGGGGGTGAAGTTATTCCTTCTCTCTGGCAGGCTGCTCTTAGTGGGGGTTGCAGAAGCCACTCGTAGAGTGGCTTGGAAAGAGATTCCACTCAGAAACATAGCCTGAGAAACAATACTTCTATCACCCTTTCCATCTGCACGAATTATTCCCACTCTTGGCAGAAAAGAATAAAAAACCTACGAACAGGCAAAGGAGCCCTTTATGAGGCTATTGCCAGCAAAGGTACAGATGCCCATTAAAGCCAGGTTTGCACCTGTTTTTTGAAGGTCAGCAGAAACTTTTCTTATGTTTGATTACACATCTGTACAAACAAGCCTCAGTCTGTGAAGACCTGCACAGTAGCTAAGATAAACGTTGTATATTTTCATTGTTTGATTAAATCTTGTCTGGATTATCAGTTGTATAACGAGAAGAGCTGGCTTGCTCTGAGGTGCTAGCTGTCAATGGTTATTGTTAATCATAATCTAACAAATACCAGATACAGCTATTTGGCAATTGAGATCTAACATTTTTCTTATTTAAGGTGATAGGAATGAAAGAAACATAAATCACAACGTACTCATTTTCCCATATCAGAGGATGCTTTAATACTTAACATTTGTCTACATTTAAAGACAAAAAAATCATGGTTATTACCAGAAAAATGTACAGTTTAAATTGTTACTAAAGTTAGCATTACAGAATTTGTTGACTGTTTCTCTTTCCTGGCATAAATCCACCAGAGACAGCACTGTTACACCTTTGAAAAAAAGAGCCAGTTAAACCTCACTAAGGAGAATTGCTAAAAACATTCTAGACCACTATACAAATAATGTACACATTATATGAATGGTTTTATGCCAATTTACAGTTCTGAAGCATCCTTGTGCTAATCTTTCAACTTTATGTGCATCTGTCAGTAGAACAAATTTTAGTTCTTTTAATAAACTCTGTGTACAGAAAGCCTTCGGAAATATTTTATTGAACTAAGTCCTGATAATGTAAATCATGTCAAGTGCCTAAAGAAGCCAGCTGATAACTATTAAATAAAAATGAAGACAAACTCAGACTTCGAAAACTTCATTTCATTGGGACTGCAAACATCCTGAAAATTAAGTACATAGGCTAAACTAAGTGTATAGGCTCCCACTCACAAGGGGCTTCATCATGGTTTTAAATCACAGCATGGTGCTGTAGGCTAGACAGAGCTGTACTTCCCATCTGGAGATATTTTGACTGACTCACAGGGTTTTCTGAAAGATCTAATGACTCTTCATAGGATGTAATGTAACCACATGCTTGCATGTTAGCATGGACAGTGTAAAGGAGACTGACCTCTTTCTGTTCTCTTAGGGGATCTGAAAAATCCATTTGAAATATAGTTCAGGCCTGGCACAATAAATTTTTTTTGAATTAGTTGTGGAAATTATTTTCTACTGAGTATTTTTTTTTTCAGAACCAGCCTTACCTCGCAGTCTTTAAAAGCAAGCAGCATCTTTCTGTACAACATAACCTAGAGAAAAACTAGATATTCAATAGCTACTGAAAATCAGGCACCTCACGAAGGCACCTAATTTGAGGCAGTCGAACTAGAAATGTCAATACATGTGTGACCAAAGAGGAAATCTGGGACCTGAGATGTTTCTCAATTCCTAATGATATCCTCAAACAATTAAATAACGCTTTTCTCTGCCCCAGAACATGTCTTGATATAGTTTTCATTCTTATCTTTTACTGCAAATTACACAAACCGAGGATATCAACTGCAGGCTCCCAATAGGCAAGATTTCCCACAAAGAAAATGGGAAGTGTCCCACCTACTTCAGGACTAACAAAGCTCAGAAGAATGCTACATTGTTTTCTGGCAGCTCCAACATCATTTCCCATGAAAAGGCCCTTTTTGAAAAGAAGTTACCTTCCAACACTCTCCGTAAACTGATATGCCCATCACAAAATAAGAGGTGGCAAGAAAGAAGACAGACAGTGGCCATAATAGTCACCACTGATAGCTCAGGATTTTGGGAGAAGACACCCACTTCCCTCTAATAAATCCATAGAAAAAATGGGGGTTTTGCCTGCGTTTTAGGGAGCTGTAGAAGAAGTCCTCCAAATTTGTGTCGAAGAATTTTTTCCTGATTTAGAGCCACATAAAAATTGTATGACTGATGTTTCAGGAAGTTTTTGACAGTGGAAAGGACTATAATGACATATGATAACCACGGTTCCCTTAATGAAGGAATTACTAATATGGAGGGTTTGACTTCAAACTCATTGTTTTGACGAAGAGGTTCAACACCATTGAAATCAATCAATTTGTGTGTGAGCCAAGATTAAATCAGTATAGCTGCATTGAATCTGATTACATTGCACTGACTTTCACCTATTACACGACATAAGGATTAACCCAGTGTAAATGACATCAGAATGAACATCAAAGTCTCTGTTACTGACATGCTTGTATATATCATTAGCATACAGCATACAGCCTACAGTGTCTTTTTCAACAACATTCAAGGTAAACATTAATAAATCTATATGATGTAAACCTAAGCTGCTGCCAACCACTTCCATTTGATTGCTACACTTTAGTGTTTGGTCTCACTAAACTCTGGCATCCTTTGGACTTGACAGATTAACACATATATGAAGAAATTTGCATATTTATTTTAAACCAGATGTTCTTCGTGCAGTACAGCCAAATTCCCATCATCACTATAATCACATTGTGTTCTGTTAACATAATGGAGCCATTAAAATACCACAACATGCAGCTTTGTTAGGAAGAAAGGGATTATTAAAGAATTTTCCAGGTGAATTCTAAGTGAATCCTAATTAAGAAGAGACAGATCCTTTGCTAATGTTAATTGTCTCCTTTACATCACTGAAGGATTTGACTTATATCAGAATAAGAGTATTTCTTTCACAATCACTGCCCCTTATTTTACAGAAAAAAAGTGGTTGGAATAAAGCTTTGCTATATTAACAGCAGTCAACAAGCAGTGAATAACTGGTATTATAAAATATGTGGTGCATTATTTTTATTAATAATTCTAGACATATCTGAGTTTGTTTAATAAGATTTGTGAAATTATAACTTTTTCATTGGTTCACATCATACAGCATTTGACTTTTCTATGTGAAGATCAGTATTTGGTAACATTTAGCACAATTAATCACTGTTAAATCAACTAATCCAAAGTACTGGAATGCAAAGAATGAGAGTGACATTGTTTTGTTAAAACTGTAAAGGAAAGTTGCACTCCACAGAGTGACAGAGAAATAAATCTCACATAAGATGGAAAGATTTATTTTCTGAGAAAGAAGCCAAGAGAAAGAGGAACTGGGTGAGTCTGGAGACTACATTCAAATGGACCTTTCTGATTCAATGTGACATTGTTTTTCTAAAAGAAAAATTCCAGACAGTCAGAAAGCAGAGGGGATACTCAGGAAAAACATACACTTGGAAGTGCTACTTTGTATTAAAAAATAAGTAATGCCTTTGGGCCAGGAACTGCCCTTTCAATTGTGACACTGAGAAGTGAGCATAGAAGTGAAAAAATGACACACCTTTTCGCTTAGCATTTCTTAAATGATCAAATCGTCCTTTCCAGCTGACTGGGAGAGCTGCAGACAGCAAAAGGAATCTCACAGTGGCTGAGACCCTGAAGAGCTCATTACAGGTCTCGTAAAACACCCAGATGCTAGAGCAAGGGATGAGATTATTAAGGTTATTTAAATTTCAGATTTGCTTAGGGTCTACACACAGTATGAGGCAGTTCAGCCTGAAGGGTAACAGCCCAGACAGAGGGAAGGAGGAGAGTGTATCTTAAGTAATCTGGAGCATCGTGGGTGGTGGAGTGTCTTAATATTTTATTCTGGCCTAAAGAAGCAAAGGACAAGAGATGCTGAGAGAAGAAAAGAGGCGGAGATCGATCTGAATAAGACTACAGCTCAGAAATGGCCCAGATCTGCTAAAGTGGCAGCCACCATGCTGCTCACGGAAGTAGGAAGGGGCCAGCTGAATGCCGTCAAAGACCTGTCCAAAAGTCAGCGGTAACCCGCACCAGATACGCTGCAAAGCCAGTTCTTGGCAACAGCGGGAAGAGCTCTTCACTCAGAACTTACATCACAGGACAAATCTCAGCTTCAGGCATGTAATCTACTGTTGCAAAACATCATTGGACATTTCCGAGCAAAAGCCTGGCTAACTGTGATCTCAGAGAAGCTGACTGGATAAGATCTATGGCATCTCATTAGGATATGTTTGTTAAAAAACTGTGTCTGAAATGTTTGAAAAGGTCACTATAGGCAGGCATGATCTACTGTAGCAAGTACAAAGCTTTGGCTTTAATGAGATCTGCCTAAATCATGGTAAAGTTAACTTGAGCACAGGAACACTTAGAAACATATAAAAAGTCTAAATCTAAACGAGGCACAACGCTGGTGATAGGGAATGGTAACTGCAACCAAAATGTTAAAATATATCTTTTGGGGGGCATTCACGCAATTTTGTTGTTCAAAAGTGTAATTCCTTGGAAAAAAACACTTTCTTCTCTATTGGCATAAACATTTTTTTTTCCCAAAAACTAGAGTGTAAAAATAACTTCTAAGAAAGTTAGAAACATCTTTTCTAAGAAAGTTATCTTTACACTTTTCACCGGGACAGTGAAAACCTTTTACGGATTAACTCACTGACTGCTTTTGTGGTAGCACCCCCGTTTCATTCATGATGATGAGGAAATGATGCATGAAACTACTAATTTGTGAATGATGAATTCTGAATATTTCATTTGGTTGGAAGAGTTTCCCAGCTCAGCTTACACTCACTTCACCAGTGAATTGCTGAGGAAACCAGTAAATCAGACCAAAGAAATGACCATTTCTGATCACTAGATTTACAACAAAATAATATGGAGGTTTTCCTCAGTGTAAGTTTTCCTTCCTCTGTATCATTGACCTAGACACAGACTTGTAAAAAAGTTTTACTAACTTTTCTACACCCCACAGTCTTCAGCACTTGCTTTTTCAAGTATCACCTAAAAAATTTCTTTTGATGGTTCCAAGTTGGAAATGAATCATTATCTGCATTGGACTAGAAATGAGAAGGGTTAAAACAGAATGAGTGGGAGTGAGGATAGCAACATATTTTTAGAAACTTTAACAGTCTTCTCAGTTTGTGTCATTTCGTTAGAATTGCAAAATTTTTGGCTTAACCTTTTATTTAGCCTCAGCCTTCAACAATGCCAATCATAATATCAAACTTTTACTAGATACGTAATAGCAATAATATATATTACGAAATTTCAGTAACATAGGCCTCTGCAAAACTTGGCGATGGTTTGATGTTTGTAAACATTATGTTAGTGTGCACATATTTATAGCCTAAGTCCAAATGACCCACACATCCAGTGTGAGTAAAAACAAGTAATCATGAAAATGGCAAGCAGAACCCAGATATTTGCAAAATATTTTCATTTTCAACCCCATGCCTATCTTTTGTAGTAAAAAATGTAAATTAAAAAATAGGTTGAAATGACAGGGGAAAAAAATCATTGGGCAATATCCTTCAATTGAACTTCACTTATTATTGACTGAAATAATATCAGTGACTACATCTACTGAATACAATGAGTCCTTAAAGCCTCTGGGATCCAAGGAGAGCACAGCCTCCCTGAGCTTGCTGTCAGACCACTGTCTGACACATGGACACCAGCTCTACATCCCAACTGGGTTAGTTATGAGCCTAGAACTTAAAATGCACTGTTCCCAGGGCCCATAGTACGAGTCCTTTGGTTTATAGCTTAGCTCTTTAGGAGCTATGACAGGCACACACATGGCACACAGACTTTATATTTGCCTTTAACACTGCATTGCTCTTCCTTTAATATTGCATAGATACGGATCTCTTAGTAAAATCGCCATCTTGAAACCAATTCTTTTTTGTTTTACCCTAGCTTGGTTGAGCCAACATCTGGACCTGGAGAAGCCCTTTTGTATCTTACTCAAGCTACAGTCCATTTCTCTTCAATGTCCTCTGACCCCTGCTACCACCTGGCTGGTTTCTCCAACTTGTGTTTTTCAGTATCGCCCTCAAGAAGCCTTAAAAAAAAAAGACTTCTCCACACTGGTCAAAATTTTATCTGTAAAGTGAATGTCATCTATTATCCTTAATCTGGGGGTTATTAACAAAGGTCTTACAAAAGACTTTTGTTGCATGGCAACAGTCACAGTAACAGCTCCATAACATTAAAAAATAATTAAAACCCAAACCAACCAAACAAACAAAAAAAACAAACCAAAACAACAACAACAAAAACCAGGATGATTTTATCACCTGCCCATGCATTTTGGATTTCTGCTGCTCAATACTTTCTGACTTCTTCAAAGTAATGTGAGGAGCCCATGGAAGCCTTGGAGGGAGTGATCCTGCTCAGAGCGCCCTACCCAAGCACACTGACTCACTAGTCCTCATTCTGGTGTAGAGGTCTTAAGGTCTCCTGGCATCTCAGTGTTGGGGATGGAGCACTGATTTAAGCCTTAGAGGTCCATATGTTTCTTCTATTAGATTCTATTAACTTGCCTTATATTGTCACTGTCGAGAGGTCCACAGCACCGGTGGAACTTGTGGATTTGCAAGGCAGAAAAATGACCCTGAGGAAATAGGATGGTCAACATGGGCAGGATTCCCACATCTCCCTGCTGTCCTTGCTATGAATTTATCTAAGGGCACCTGCAGCTGAGCAGTGGAATCGGGTCACCTACAAAACAAAGCAAGCACAAAGTGGAGTGACTAAGAAAACACGGACCACATCTGCAGCTCTTGCACGTTAGTAATTTGGTAGTTTATAGTCATTTGGTAATTCACACCAGCTGAACATGAGGTCTTTTTCTAAATTAACTTAGTCCTACATTTTCACATTAGGGGTTGTAGTGAGACCATTTGAATAGTCTGCATCCCATGATTTAGTAGACCAGTTCCTGAGTGCCAAGCATCCTTACAGACAGGCACAGCACACGTGGGATGCATACAGGAATTCATATGGGTGAAAGAGCAGCTCTTCTTCCCAATCCTAAAAAACAACTTCAGCAATATTATAAATAAAACACAACCTTAAAGCAAAATCCATGACTATGCAAGAAATGTACAGTGCTGTCAGAAAGGTCAGAATGTGACCCTTTTTAGCTATAGGATACTTCAAAAATTATTTCACAAGCTTTTACTCTCTGGAATACAAGAAGTTGACTCCAGAGCTCAAACTGCAAAGAGCAATTGTTATAGCTGAAAGTATTTGTTTCAAAGCACTGTGGAAGTAAATGAAAGTGTCATTTTGTGCTAATGTGATAGGCAGCTACTCTGCCTTGTCAGAACAAGCAAAGTCCTGTAAGCTTCATCCTATTGCCACAGGCACTT
Source organism: Pampusana beccarii (assembly GCA_013399365.1). Classification (NCBI taxonomy): domain Eukaryota; kingdom Metazoa; phylum Chordata; class Aves; order Columbiformes; family Columbidae; genus Pampusana; species Pampusana beccarii. The sequence continues at coordinate 280,463 of VWYH01008860.1, read as the reverse complement.
GGGCACCTCTCTGGAAATCAATCACAGATTGGTCTGAAGAAGAGCAGAGCTGAAACAATGGCACCAGAGTAGAGGAACCTTAATGAAAGCCATTTGCTAGTCCACACCTAGGCTGTCTAGACAGCACCTCCTGTGCTTTGATCACTGATAAACCATTCTAAATGTTACCAGTGCCCCTTTTTTGTTTCTGTTTACAGGCAATCAGTGGGCCTCTGGCCATTGCCTCTATTTCAAAGCAGTGCTTTTCATCTGACTGCAATCAAATAAAAAAGAACAAAGAGATGGACATTTTGGATATGAGATACTTATTTTCCTGTGATTTATACAATTTCAAATGAAGAGCGAAAACAAAAAAGCAATTGTGAGTATATATGTGATAAATGTTTCTAATTAGGCATGCCCTCTTAATCAATTTGAAAGCAGATTTGCCTCTCAAACCAGCCAAAATTTAGTGCAAGCATGTGTGTGTGTGCATATGTGTGCATGCTGCACAACACACATATCTAGATTTTAAAGCCCTTTTCGTCTGCATTGGAGCTTTTTTTTTTTCATCTTCATAATGCTTTTTTGTGCTGTTTGCTAGTAGAGCCATCAGCTTCACTCTGAAAACCCCACATGAAACATCCAGGTATTTTCAAAGTGACTGTCTTATGATTTAATCACAGTAAAATTAGAACCACAGAAACTGAAAAATCTGCCAAAAAAATTTGTGTGAAGCTCATGTGCTGTGCTCACTCAGCATAGACTGACCCACAAATAACTCAGACTTTTTAGTTGTAATACACATACTGAGCTATTAATTTTTAAAGATTTGTCTAAATATTGTTTTCTGTATGGATTTAAACTCATTTTGCCCGAATTCAAGTCCACAAATACCACGTGATTGCCTTTAGCTGTATGTCAGTGCCTGAACTTTAATCCCTCCTGATCTTTTATCTTCAGCAACTTGAAGTAGCCTACTTAGCTCCTCCCTACATATGTCATACCAGCTCAAACATCTTAAGCCTCAATCACATACATTCTTAAAGAAAACCTAAAAGATTGTAAAGTCATGAAGAGAGTTAATCTCATCTCTTAATTTGACTCAATCAGTATATAACTTGAAAATATTTTTTTTCTTGTGTAGGAATCCAAAGGCTATTTGGATGCAGCTTAACAACACTAAAAAATGTCAGTCTTGTGAAGCTGTGCTTTTTTGTTCTGTATACCTGAAAATTTGTCTGTTTCAAAAGTCAGGATTGAGACCAAATTTTTTTGCTTATCTGTAATCTCTTAAAATCATTACTTTCTTTGCTATTTCCTCTTCTTTCTCAGAAGAGAATGAAGAAATTCAATCAGGCGCCCTCAAAATTGCCAACCTGATGGGGAAAAGGGGTGGATGTACACTTTTGATAGCATACCATACTTAGACTGCTGAATATGACATACTCTGTGGTCCTGGTTGCTCAAGTCTTTGACTTCAGATGCTGTAGGATAAAATATATTACTACCCTTACCCCAAAGAAAAACACAGTATTTTCACTCCCTTATATAAATCCCATTAACCTAATCAAGATTTACCATATAGTGGTAGGAGAAGATGTAATATCTGTGTTTCGTTCCATAAAAATGTGACAAAAACCCTCTACAAAATATCATATGTCAAGGAAGTAGGAAAGTAGAGGAGGGGAAAAAGTCATAATAAATTTGTTTAAAAACACAAGTGACGAAGAACAGAGAAACTAAGGCTCTTTCCCAGGGCTAAGTACAGATCATTCATTTGCTGAACCTAACCTGGTGCTGTTTATGCAGGTCCCTTAGAAAAGGCACAAATTCTGCAAAGTTTAAGTCAAGTTCCTACTTCATCACACTGGTTACAATAGGAAGATTGTATTACAGAGACAACTTAATAGTACTCTTCAATTTCATTCCTTTGGCAACATATTCTTTCAGATTGACAGTATTTGAAGTGAGAGATCCTAAGGTCTCTGCAATATGAGGCTGTGGAGACGCATAGGAAATTCAACCAATGTTTAAAGTTTCACTTGTTCACCTTCACTGTTTCTTACCAAAGGTGAGACATGAGTTTTGTCTGACTGAAACGCGACTGGAGCTGATGAAAATGATTTGCCACTCCTAGAGCAATTAGAGCTGTTTAAGTTGTACTCTTTCAATATGAAACTTAAATAATGCAGGGAAGAAAAGAGCCCATCACCTGGTTTATGAACACTGTGATTCTTACACATTGACTCAATGGTACAGTGGTCTGCTGTCATGGTCATGTTATTTTTAGGAATATTCTTATTCCAGTTTAATTCAGGAACTATTCCCTTTCCTTGAAGTCAAAAGAGTTAGTTGGGTGTAAATCTCCCAGGAATAAAGGGAAATGAAACAGTGCCTCTTGGAACAAATCCAAAACATCTTTCCCAGAATGAAAAAAAAAAAAAGGAATCCTATGAGTACCCAATAACTTTGTGAACNAAAAAAAAAAAAAACACAACAGAACTTTGCCTAACCTCAGCTTGCTTTAAATGAAGTATTTAATTATCTGTGCCTTCATATTATATATATTTAAACACTCAGTATAATTGGAAAAAAAATAGAGAAATAGGAGAGAGATCAGGAATTTTTGTTCTGCAGCAGTCTTTCTTCTTCTAGCGGCAGTTAGCCATCAGATCTGTCATGTGTCATTTTTCAGCTCATTAGGTGGGATTTTGGCAATTTCTGTGTACAGTAAGAGGTATTGAGCAGTTGAAACTGGGAAGGTCAAATATTAAGAGCAATGTCATCATCCTTCATCGCTTCCAATGAAAAATTCTTGCATAATTGTTTAGTGCCATGAGCTGCCTTTAGTGGGACACATTCATTTTTGCCAATTTCCATTAACTCTTGAGGTTCACAGCTAGAAGCCATATGAGCAAAGAAACATACTCAGATTGGATCAAGCTGTTGTTTTGCAAATGTCATTGCTGCCCCATACTAACTTAACGAGACTCCCCAGCGATGAGTGAGAAGCCTCAGAGAGGGACAAAGCATATGGTCGATTACGTCACCAGAACATACATACCTTTGCATCTTCGAAGTGAGTAAATCATGCACAGGGCAATACTTAATTAGCATTTCCATGCTTTGGCCCCAAATCAGCAAACAATTTGCATGTGCATTTTACTCAGGCAAGTCCCCATGAGTTCAATAGCATTTCTTATGGGAAAAAAGCACGTACGTCACTGTGAGCAGCATGGTGCCTTTTTCAGACAAACATCTGTAACAGCAAACATGGGATCAAATCCTTCTCTGCTGCAAATAAGCATAATTCTAGTGTTGGTTATCATGCCAACAGACAAGAGAAGGAAGGTTTTCAAAACGCGAAGTAATGCTTCACAATCCCGACTCTTTCTTCTAAAGTGCGATTGCTTGTAATGTTGTTTCAAGAAAATTCATCATATTTCTGAGAATGTTTCAATGCTGAAGGCAGAACTCACTTTCAAGACTCATCAGTAGAAAGTAATTAACTGGAGTAACTCAAGTGGAATAGATTGTCCCACGAAAGCTCTCTGGTGTGCATGTGTAGATGCTCTAATCCAGAATAAGTGAGTTTTAGTCCAGATCACAGAGTGTTCAGAAGCCTAAGGGCAATACTCTGCAATAATTTAGTCCCTTTTTAGCCTTAGCCTCAGACTGCTCTCATTAAATCAGTACCAGAAAAAGACAGAGTCTTCTTTTAGTAGAATGTTCAAATTTAAATAAGTCAAACTTGATGGTATAACATAACTAGTTTTACTTTACATTGAAATACCAAATCACGGTTGAGGGACAGTAATCTCCAGGTGAAGGACAGAAATTCGTAGCGGAAGAGCAACAGTTTTTTAAACCGCTAAAAGTAGATAGAGGACAATGTCGTTTGTCTTGCACTTGCTATACATGTGTTCACAGATTTTCACACGGGCTCAGCTGATGCAAAGTGTCATCATTTGGTTGCAAAGCTGGTGCCTCATAGTCCACCTAGATTTTTGCAACAATTTAAATCTCACAATTTGAAATTCAGATTTGTACTGGAATGACACATCTCTCTTTCTAGACTGAATACATAAGATGTACCTTTTAAAACTGTTTTGTTTACATGAGAATAAAATGGATAAACTGTACATATAACAAATATACAAATGATAACTTACAATACTCCTGTAGCTTCAAAAATGGGTGTTTTCACACATTAGTCTAGAAGTGAAACATCTCTTCGTCTTCAAAAAACATATTTTTTTCTGTGAAAATGGTACCTTCAAACAGTCTAGGCAGAGAAACATTCAAGTCTACCAAACTCCTCAAAATTCTAGATTTGAAAGCAAAAGCCAACCTATCTGTAAGACCAAAGAGGGAATTTTGTGTATGAAGTTTTCTCTTTCCTAGAGAGGTCTTTCAGTACAATGAACACTAAATTCTCTCAAAGTACTAGATTTCAGGTTTTGAGCGTGCTGAGAGAATTACCTGTGTAGCAATTTATGAGCTTGCATCCTTCATCTTCTGGTAACAGAAATGCCTGCATTCATGGGCATGGGGAAATATCTTATTGAAGTATAACTTCTTTAAAGATATTTCATTCCAATGTTCTGCTTTTGAAATAAACGACAGTATACAAACTCTGGCTGAAATTCTAGCCAATGGGAAGCCAACATAGAACTCACAGTTGATTTCAACGGGGACCAAGATTTTATTTTAACACTCTCTCAGTTTTCCAATTTCTAATAGATAATGTGGCATCTTTGGTATTTTTCTCTGTGGGATGCTGGTATTTTTCTGTGTCATGAAGACGTAGAGTAGATGGTGAGATTGGTGTCCCTGAGTCCATAGAAGGAGTCATGTACACCTCTGAGCAGGGAACTGCAGAAGAAGTTGTGATGGCTGAAGAGTAAAGGAGCAGTTAGAGTTTCTCATTTCCAAATCAGCCTTTAGATAGGTGAGGGGGTAGCAAGCAGAGTTAACATTAGGCATTTTTCCTTCTATGTGGGCCAGATAATGAATTCAGAGCCATGATGAATGCATAGGTGCACATCTACACACATCCATCTGTATACTCACACAGAGGCAATATTTCCATATCATGACATGTAATAGCTTTGAGGAAGAACACTAATATATATCACTTTGCTATAAAATTGCCAAACAAAATTTAGTAATTTCTTTTGTATAAATTCATAATGGTAAACACTCTGTTACCATTATCAGAGGTAGAGATGACTAAAAATCACTTTAGTTTAGATGTTCCCACTTGAGGCATGTCTGTATCTGAACGGAGAGCATTTTTTGTTGTTTTACTTGAAAAATGTAACAAATGCTTTCTTTGTTGAAGAAGCTTAATTAAAAACAGATAAAAATCAATAAATTATTTCTTGCATTCTTTCAAAATAGAACAAAATGTGCCTGCAATTATGAACTGAAAAGGATCTGTCTTTCTGTTTGTTAAAGAGAGACTGAAGAAGCATTGTGTAGCTTTATCTATATCTACCCCATCTGTCACATAATCCTGTTAAAAATAGGGATGTTGATTCAACTCAAGCCCTTTCTAACAAAACTGCAGTATCTTACACATAAATGAGCTAGTACTTTTGCACAGTCCATTTTTATAGTTTAGGTAATAACAGCATACACTTATAAATAGTCATGAAGTTAAAACAATTTTAACATTAAAGGATAATCATATAATCTCAAAAGAATAAGAATTACAGGAAAAACTTGCCCCCCATGATGTTCATCTGCTCAAGAAATGTACCCAGAATATACCTAAGGGAAACAACAAAAAAACCTGTGATATAAAGTATGCACCACTGATCACATTTCCAAGGTGTTCTAAAAGTATGAAGTTAAATAGGAAGCTGCATCACTAAATTTATCTCTTCATATCTGTTCCCACAGTGCCACGGCACAAATCTTGTAGACAAGCTTAGAAAGAAGTGGTTATAATGCCTAAAACTGCTATCATAGGTTCTGAAGGCACTTGTTTTACACTTTTCTACACAATGATTGCAGAGTATCTGATACAAGGAGACATTGCTCCCAGCTGTAATACATACAACTCTGCCTTCCACAGCGTTACACGTAAATGCTTAGCGAGAGTAACAGGTTAACAAAGCATTGGCAAATGGCTTCTTTGTTCACAGTGGTGCAAAAATAAGCAGACAAGGAAATTGGGGCGGGGGCTGATTTAAATTCTGTAACACATAAACCAATTTCTTGTTAATTAATTCAGTCATTAGTAGCAGTTTCCCTGAGGGTAGTGTAACCTGAACAGGATATCACAATTACAGCACTCTTTCCTTTTTTAAGCTGGTTGGCATTTGACATGAAGAATTTATTATAAAAGACATCTCTGTTCAGCAAACTCTTAAGCATCTCTTCCTGACTACCTTTAAACATTCGTTCTCATTTTTCCTTCTGGCAGGCAAGATCTGCAAGACCATCAAAAGACACTGTACCTCTTCCTCTTTTGTACATATAAGAACTCTTTGCGTGCCTACCAAAACATCATGTATCTACACTCCCAACAACTCTTAGATTAAGGAATCTTGATTTAATGGTTAAATTTTAAAAAGCAGTAGGGCACCTAAAATAGGAGATATTTAAATATATGTAAAAATCTGACCATGTGACTGAGTGATCCCAGAAGGCAGTAAGAAAGCAGGGACTGGAGCCACAAGGCAGGATTCTTCTGCCACTACACTTGGTCTTCATGGATGTGTTTTGGGCAGGGTTTGTTGGAGCATGGTTGCAGAGAATAGCTTGTGCAAAGACACTAGTCACTGTTTCACTTGATGCCCTGGCCCCAGGCCAAGCCACCCACCGTTGCTCTGCTCCTAAGCAGGGATAACTAGAATTTAGACAAGGCCAGGCTATATTCTTGAAAGGTGAGAAATGGCTTGAGAAAGAATCTGCCGGGAGCTTGCCCTCAGAAAAGCTGAAATGCTCGGTCCTGTCTTGGGGGTCCTCAGCATTTCAAAGACCAAAAAAGGGGGAGGAAAAAAAGCATTATTAAGTTGCAGAGATCAACAGGAGTCCCATATTCCTAGTGAAGCATCCTTGAATTTCTCCGAAGATGTGACGATGTGTTCTGCCCTCTCTCACATAATTCATATGAAAACATAACTCTTGTAAACAGAACATGCCACCTCCATTACTGAGTGGTTGCTGAAAGCTCTATATTTTACTGTAGTGTAATGCATTTAGTGGTATCTCAGGCATCTTTTGGCATTTCTGTGTGAGAGAATAAATCACTTCCTTGTGAGATGTGTCTTGGGTCCCATAGGACACTACTCGGTGCCCAAAGGATACCACATACTTCCACTGTGTTGTAAGATTAGGTATGCAGTGAAATAGTAATTGGGAAAATATCATTTCAGGAAACAGGTTATTGCACATGCACAGAGTCCACTTAGGGGCAAATTCTTTCCCATAGCTCTGGACTTTGATTTCTTTCCTGCTTCAACAATGAAGAAAAGGGTTTGAAGACCTCAGATAATCTGAGAATATCAAACTGGCAGAAAGCTTTAGGTGTGATCTAGTGTGTCCTTGAAACGGGATGGGTGAAACAGAAACTACATGTCAGATTCTTTATGGTTGGTAGCAGATGGTGACACACAAAAGGCAAAGGTGTTTAACATAATATTTTAGGGTCATTTTAGAGCAACCATTGTAAGTCGTAATGTTCTGACTCAAAACAGGATAAGAAAAATTGTTCCTGTACGGTATCTGCTGGCTATGGAGAAAACAGAAAAGGCATTTTACATCCACATTTATTAGCTTCTCTTAATTTTCTCATATCCTAGAACAGTTTTTCTAGTCATCCATATATGACCTTTAAATTTTTAAAAATATATCTTCCTTCGTAGACTCTTTGAAGAAAAAATCAAGGCCACAGATAAACAGAACAAACCTCGTCAGTCTTAACTGCCCATTTCCTCCTGAATCAAGCAGCAAACTGCCAAGACCGAAGCTCTTCACTTATGGAAAGTCAAACCCCTTATTTTCATGTACAAGGATTTTGGCTGAACTCTGTGAAACTACTTATGTGAATGTTCACTGGGTCAGACATTTTATTTGCAAATGCAGTAAATTCTCACAGTCCATGAGGCAAAGAACTAGTAGTTCTAAGAGAACTAGTTCAGGGAGAAGCTTCTTTTATAGGAATGTCACAATCACATTCCTCATCTTGCAAAAGAGAGGGAAGCCTGAGGATGACCAGGCAAATGTCGAGATTCCCAGGCTGTTGTTATATGCCTTACTTGAACAGACATATGAAGACAGAGCTTTCAAATAAGATTCAGTACACAACAAACCAGATGTAGCTAGCTGAAAAGTACGATTGTGGGATGTGTAAAAAATAATTTCTGGTTTACTCCTTGTTAACGAAACATAGAGGAAAGCCACTGACTGAAAGCCACAAACCTATACAAGTTTGGTACACACTGATCTTTGATAGGAATTCAGCATGCTACCAATCTCTGAAGTGGTCTGTCAGTGCTCTGAAAATCCCTTAAATTCATGTGCCCTGCCCATCATAAAGGTATTCTAAACTGTCAAGGTTTGGAATTTTCTCAGTAACCAATCTTTAAGATACCCTTTAGAGTCTTTCTACAAAAAGTGGTGGTAATGGTGGCATCCAAAGACACAATAAGTTTTGAAAAGTTAGGCCATTAATTTTCTTGTGAATACATGTAGTATGATTCACAGAATTTGTATACTCTTTTAAAGAGCCTGTAACTCATTCCATTAATCAATAGCATCATCACCTTCACAAGAGAAATGACTGTTGCACTAGTAGGTTGCATCTGACTCTCGCTGATGTTAGGGGTCCTTTTGAAAATACGTGGTCAGAGCTTCAATGAAAAACTTTCTGACCACATTTTATAACAATAATGACCAACACAGCCAGTCTGGATTATAGCTGCAAATAACAAATTAACCAGAGAATTTTATCCAATGGAAAAATCAATACAGTTTACAATGAGTGCATGTCTTAATAGCCACAGGGCAGCCGCTAATATTGTCATTAAAGACATTCTGGCCTTTATTAATTTATGTTTTTCCTCTTAAAGAAAAATCTGTGTGAGCAATAATCATAAGGGAACACCTCTACATTCATTTGCTTTTCAAATGTGCCTAAATTATTTAGTTTGTCTAATGAATTTGTCTTGTACTAAGATCTTAGCTATTGGTCCTTGCCCTGCAGCCCTACCTGGCATTGCTGTCAGTGGCAGTGTTGACTGAGCGAGAACCAAGTGTTTGGGGAGAACACTAATGGGAAAATTCGAGAAGCGAACAACCCATCTAAATCTGTGTGTTGAATAGAAACACACTGAAGCGACAGAAAATTATCTAAGTGTTTAATCGTGGAGAGCTATTTTAATGCTTCTTTGCCCACAGTGTGACTGATACACCCCATTGAAGCAATCATCAGTGGCATCCCAAAAGTTCAGTGTGAATCTACTTAGCCTCTCTATAGTTCTCATTAGACGATACTACAGCCTGAATATCTACGCGTTTTCTGAAGTGTAGTGTCAGGACAGCAGAAAAACTGAAAAGTCTAAAACTGACAGTTAGTGCAGGAAAGGGATAGTCAATTGGGTGCATCACAGTATGTGCTTTCATCCATCCTACCCTTTATAACCCTCTCCCGCCTCAGCACAGGTCTTGGAAAGAGTCTCGAGGTAGCACCAGTTTCAAAACGCAGAATCAATGAAGTGCCACTTCACACAGTCACCTGAAGGCTAATGCCTTCCTTGTTATAACTTAATATGCTCCTTATGAGAAACCCCTGTAATATTTGTAAGATTCTTCTTCAACTTGGTGATATTTTAAGTCGTCACTGACTCAGAAGGACCTTGACCTAGGTATCAAACTGGCAGCTACAAGAATGATTTCTGAGCTCATTTTTGCTGGTAACCTCCTGTGTGATTCTGGGCAAATCCTATCTGTGTTCCTGTTTTTTCTCCTCCCCTCTTTACCATGAGGCACTGCCTGTCTCCCCTCTGTATCTAGCTTAGTAGGTCTTTATCTTGGAGACACGTGGAGGGTATTGTCATAAGCAAGTCTAATCATGCAAGGATGAAAAGACAGGTTTATTCCAACACTGATTTTATTTCTTGCTCCTTTAAAACAAAACCAGGTAAAGAGGAGTTTAGGGGACATGTAACTCTCCAAGCACTATGCAAAAACTGAGAATAAACTGGCCTAATTTTCATTGAGATTTCCTGGGTCTTTTTCCTGTCTGAGTATAAATTTGCAAGTCCCTTTGATTTCAGGGAAGCTAAACTGATGTGTATCTCTGGAAGATCTGCATTCTAACCTGAGACTGAGTTTGCTTAATGCACCAGATAGGCAAACTTTATCTCTAGAGTCTGCTACAATTTGCACAGAAATATGCACCAGAGAAATAAATATTAAGGTATAGTAGCTATATTCTGTTTAGATTGACTCCTGCATCAAATGTTTTTAAACTATAAAATAACTTAGTTATACTTAATAGAAAGCAGAGTCACAAGACATACTAAATAAATATGTATTTGAAAATCACATTTCCAAAAATAGAATGTGAAACTGTTTCATTAACAAGGCAATCAGTATTAATGGTCTGATATTTAATAACTGGTCTAAATTTGCCACATCAGCAGTATATCTGCCACTGAAAGATGTTCTGGCACAGACACTCTAAAATTATTTAGTGCAGGCAGCAGGGCATTCCTTGTTCAGAATAGGTTATATAAACTGCAGAGTCCCAGGGCTCTCACAACAGATGTTGTCCTCTTCTGATTAGTAATAGGAAATATTATAACCAATAAGAGGACTGCAAATCAGGACCAACCAACGAAGCATCAGGACACTGGCCACTTATTACATGAAGGAAGTAGTGATCCTCATGCTCACAGCTCTAGGGGGTCCACTGGCTTTGCTGCTCAGAGTTACCAGGAAACAAGAATGAGAGAGTTGCTGGGGAAGGATGTTCTCAGGTGATTTCTCCTACTGTCCCATGTCGTGTTCTTTGGAAACCTAGCCTAAAATTTGGTATTTCTGCTGTGTTTTTTCCCCAACAAAATTCAAAACAGGCACATGAGGAGGGTTTCAACACGGTCCGAGCTTCGGACCATCTTGAAAATTCTGCTGATGTTATCCTTCACCTCACAGGCTTCAGTGTGAGCAGAACCACATCTACATTCTCCATGGGAATTAAGTGTTTGGAAAAAGAACTTGTCAAAACAATTTCCAACAAAAATCGTCCAGATCACTTCTTACTTGCACAGCAAGACAGATTTACCAAGTACCCAACAGAGGAGGAATGGGTTGTACTTTTTCCTTATCTGCAACCTAGCTCCACGCAGCCCTGGTACCACGTATGTTCTGGAGCTGATTTATCTAAATAAGAGGCTGGCAAAACCAAAAATACATCAGACAGACAAACAAAGCCAGGGAAATTATTCTACTTTAGGAAAACATTTGGCATATATTCCTCACTTGTACGGAAACAGATTATTTTCCCTCCAGCTTTAAAAATAATGGTCAGTTTGCCAGCCAAAGTGTTTATGACATTTTTAATCAGAGTTGAATGAAAATTTAAGTGTGGAAAGAATGGTACCTCTCCATAAATGGGTATCTACAAAACCAGCACAGGGTACAGATTATGACAAAAATTGTCAAACTCTTTGAGCATCATATGCAGTGATATAAGACAAAGGATGTGCCTAGATGCAAAAATCACCTTATGCTTCGTACACTCTCCATAACATCCCAGCATAAGTAGGACACTGAATAATTTAACCAAATATATGTTCTCTGATTCAAAGAAAATTTGTTTCTATTGGCTTATGTTGTTGGAAGTTATGAACACAAAAATTTTCATGGTAGATCATGAGCTTCAAGACACATTTAACTTATTTGAAAAAACACATAATGCTACCCTATGAGCTGCATTTGTATTGATTCTCTGTCTTGGCAGGGGACTGGGAGAGAAGGAAGAACTTTCTGGGGGTTATTATTCATTTCATGAGCTCTAAACAACTCTGCTTTATTAGACAACAGAGACAACTTATTCTAAAGACTCGAAGAGGAGCAGCTCTTCCCTCAGCACAAGCTTCCTGCTCAAATTAATTCAGGCCAATTTGCAGCTTCAAAAGACCCTGCTGAAAGGAAGGCTTAATGGGTCTGGAATGAATGAGTCCAGGTTGATATCTGACAGGTGGCCTGCAACCAGATTAGTTGAAATCAAATTCTTAAATAAGAACTGTAGACTAAGCAGGCATTGTTTTGTAGGTTTTTTTGTGTTGTTTTGTGGGTGGGTTTGTTTGTTGATTGGTTTTGCTGTTGTTTTGATGGGGGTTGTTTTTGTTTTGTTGGGTTTTTTTGTTTTGGTCATGTGTGTGTAGGCATGGACAAAACACAAGGCAGATGATGTGCAGATACCTATTCGCTGGAAGCTGACGGTCTGCTTGATTGCTGGTCAGAGCTGCTAAGATTTTTATTTGTACCATGAGGATCTGGTTAAAAATCACTTTGCTAGAAATAATGCTGTTACTTTTAAATAAATAATTGGAGCAACATAGTTCCCGCTGAAGCACAGAAAACACTTATTTTGGTCTCAAAGACTCTGCTATTTAATTATTTTTCTAATACATTCAGGAGAAAAAAAAAGAGAGACAGAAATTGCCACACTAGAAAGGTGAGAAAGTACAATACTTATGGATAAAGTTTTGAGAGAGAAATGAAGAATAACATTTTCAAAAGGCTCATTATTCATATTTTTTAATTGATGGGAGATGGAGTTTTTCTAAGAATTCAATTGTTTTGCACCATAATAAGCAGAAGGGCTTCTAAAAGACCTCCTTATGCTCAGCAATGATTAGAGGGGAGCTTTTCTTGTGAATAAAGTATTTCCATTTTTAAGTTTCCTACTCTAAATTGTATTGAAAACTCCAAAGGGTTTTTCTGGGTTGCTGGGTGAGCTCAGAGATGCTGTGAACCACAGAGCTGGCTGGTCAAGGAGCTTCTCAAGAGCTGACCAGAGGTGAAAGAGATGCTGCCTTTTCCTATGATCTATGACACCAGCCAGCCCAGTCTTTGTTTTTCCAGAGTACCTGAGCTGCTGGCCTGGAGCAGTTTTGTTCCCAGATGGCCTTGCAGGCTGGGGAAGCCTGAATGGAGCCAAAATGGAAGAGTAAGACCTCAACCAGGGTCCTATCACAAAATAGCCACAAAAGACACAGTAAAATTGACCCGCCTGCCCAGAATATTTAGCTTTCCAGCAAAACACTGTGATGCCACAGACACGACATGCATTTTCAGGTACCTCAGACTCGCAAAACAAGGTGCTGGTGCCAAGCCTTGTGAAGCTGCCAGGGAGAGCTCTGAAGACAAAGCCAGGCATGCTGTCCAAGACCCAATCACATTTTCTGACTTCTAGCTGTAGCTTAGGCTTGAGAATTAGCCATTGACTTTCCCAACTTGCATAAATCTGACAGAAGTTGTAACTCTTACATGTCTGGAGGTTGGCGGCCAGTGAGATCTGGACAACCTATTTCTCATATTCTTAAAAGTCATTCTACATGCCTTACCTAGTTCCATCCTGTTAATTGCAGCAGAGTCAGAAATTGAACCCAGTTCTCCTAAGGAACAAATACCCTACTTCCTATAGTTGCATTTGTAGGTTTTGGCATAATACCTTTATAACTGCATTTTCTCCATGAATACAATAGTTTTCCTTGAAACGTCAGCCCCACCCCCCGAAAAAAGCAAATTAAAAATTTGGAGGCCCTTCTAAATATACTGGCAAAACCCGAAGTTATGAAGCTATGCATTGGCCCACAAACAAGAGAAATACCTTTTCAAAGCTGCTGTATTTGTTTTCAGAATTCTTTGAAAATATACTGCTGAGTGAATAATTTATAATGATGAAAGTATGTGACAAAAGTTGCTTCTTTTACTATTTGGATAATTTTGTTGACTATCTAGGGGTTTGTTTCCATGTATTAATTTGGTCCTTGGACTTAGTTCACAAGGTTTTTTTTTCAAATTTCATTTACCTCATACCTGAAATTTCAGCTGTGTTGTTGAATTGTTGGCAAGAGTAATTTTTTTTTATGTTTCCTGATAGACTGAAAAAAATGAGTAGAGAAATTTGTTTCTGTTTTCAACCTTCATTCTTTAATATTATTTACTCTCATTATCATATGAGTTTAGCATTAATTTTAGCAAAACATGGAAAATGTGTCAGGTAAAACAAATTCACTTAACATTTTATTTACAGACTTTTTTTTTTCCTTGTTTAATCAACATCTTAAAAAGTAAATTATATTAGATTACTGTTTAAGGAAAGGTTATATTTTACCATGTGCTAACTTTTTCCACAGTGACGTAAAGAAAGTTAAAGAAAATGGCACAGCCTGTGAACAGTTGCCATATTTGAAGCCAGAGGCAGCATCTTTGCAGCAGCAGACTAAAGCTTAGGAGCCAGTATAAAATTCAAAACTCCAAGTGAAACACGAACTAGAGTGTAACTTGTTCTCAGCACATGTCTCTGCCTTGGTAGTGGAATTTGAAGTATATTCTCAGTGGCTGCTCTTACTGATTTAAAAATTCAAAAGCCTCACTGCATTGTGCATGTCACTTTTTACCACAAGAGTCACATTATAGTTACTATAATTGCTCTCTGGAAGCCAGATATAAGCCTGTGTTTAAAGGAACACATTTTTATGAAACTTTAATAATGGCGTTGTTACAGATTGTTCTACCAAACTAAGTAACTCAGCCTGATGTCTTTTTCTTAAAGGAAGCTGTGTTGGAGTTACGTTTTCTAGCTTCTTTTCAAAGTGAATCAAACTTTCAGCACAAGCCCCTGGAACCTTGACACAAAAAAGTGAAAACTTTTTCATGTGCAACCACTAGCATGAGCAAAAGTGGCAGGTGTGAGTTGGGTGTCTGGCACCTACCTGATGCTCACATGAGGGTGGTTGGATCTTCAGCTGGTGGGAATGAGCACAGCGTTATTATCTTATGCTGGAAGTTCCTCTCATTTTGCTGATTGAGGGATTTGACTCCTTTGATTTGATTAATTGAAGGATAATTGGAAGATTGTTTTGAGAGGTCTCTTGGGTACCCAAGCCAGAATGATCAGAATATGTGAATATTCTGAATTTCTTTTTCTTTGCAGTTGCTCTTCAAGGAGGAAGTATTGAATATCTAAATTCAAGTTCAAAGTGGCTAGAAAATATCTGGCATGAAGGCAGATTCTGTGTCACATGTGGAAGAGGGACTGCATTGGCATTGAGATGATGGGTAACCAAGACCTCCCATTGGGATGCACAAGGCTGTGGCAATGTCCATGGCTTGTTCTGGCAGTTTCAGGCCTAGTTCAATTATGTTTCCCAATGGACACTACACGAAAATACTTTTCTTCTCTTGCCCGTGAGCCATTCCAAACATTTTCCCTCAGCACAGTTTGCTGATGTGTTGTACCTGGCTGGCTGGCTGCAAGGTGAAGGTTTTTGGGGGGCAGTTTTTACAGCCAAGAAAGTTGATCAAAAGTACTCTTTCGATAGGAGTCTAAGCCAGTTTGTGGGAAGACAGCTGTTTTTTAGGTTTACCTGCATTTACCTCATCTTTCATACCCAAACAGCCCACAGCACTGGGCTGTGTCACAGTGATGTTTTACGCAGTCACATCTGTCCGGACAAAGAAAACTCTGTGTTATCAAAAAAAAACATTTAATAGAAATAGTAGCAGCTGCAGCCAAACAAGTGTTTTCACAGTGGCCCAACCTTTGAAATTAATTCTTTTTGACTAATAAAACTGAAATGTATTTATTAAGTGTATGAAGCCTTTTATTATGTGAAATTGTATGATTTAAAAGGCAGGTATATACTAATACATAAAACATACCTAATCCCAAGAGTGTATTTTTTTCTAGTGCTTGATACCCAGCAACAAGAGAAGCAGGAAAACCAGGAATTGCAAATAGAGTGTGAAATACGAACTAAATGTCTTTGGTGCAGAACCAATTATATTACTAATTATAATCAATGACTATGACACATTTTACCTCTCCCTCTTCTCTAATGATTTCTTTACCATGTCTATGAGGTACTTTCCAGAAATATTTATTCACCTGCAAGCTATAGAGCAAAGCTACAATGCTCCAGAGCCGTGCTCCGTGCTTCGGTGAGGCACCACATTTAGCACAATCCTTTCCCAATGCCAACCGCTGGCTGTTGAGGAAATGCATTGGCTTTGCTGGTGTGTCTCATAGTCCCACACACAACCAAAACAGCAGCAAGAGTATGAAAAACAGACAAGTAGCTGATGGAAATGAAATTAAATAAGGGGTTAAAGGGTGCCCTTTCATGGACTTCAGCCAGTTTCATTAGCTACACAGGGAAATGAACATTTGGAAACAGGCACGAGAACCTGAACAGAAACAGTGGATACCTCTAAGAGATGTCCAATATTTCTATTAGATACATATATATAAAACAGATACATCTAATAGATACATCTATATATCTAACAGAGTTATATACATATAAATGGCAGATACACATAACATTATATATCTTGAAAAATATAGCCCTACACTTTAGCTTTCTCAGTTGCCTAAGTACTTTAAGAATGAAAAAGGAAGAAAAAGATAGGTCTTTGATGCACTAGAAAACAAAATCAAAGTTCTTCCATAAATTCAACATTATAAAAACCTTCTTTGCCCTATATATAGCATTTCCAAAATTTTAAGGGGAAAGAAATTACTTCCAGAACTCTACTGATGTATTTAAATCGGAAAAACGAAGCGGTGAAGGCATACTCCTGCATGTCCATTGCTCTTGAGAAGGGCTGTGGTTCTTGGGCTACACAGAGGGTGTTCCCCTGATTGGCTCCCAGCATGTACTGCAGGAATATTTCCAAGAAAGTCAGAGAGTCTTCCTAAACAATAAGACAGAACCATATGTAAAAAAAGGGTGGTTTTATTTATCTGCACAGAAGATCACCTATCCAAGAAGGGAATCTACTCTTTTTCCATTGCTGTTATTTGTACCTACCTTTATTGTTTTTTCTCTTCAGTCTTACTCAGATGCCCGGTTTCTATGTGTATTGATCTCTGAACTGCCTACCGCTTTTGTCTTCAAGCACTTTATTTTTTGCCTATCCTGTTAAATAGCCATATTTATTCTTCCTGTTTGCCATCTTTCTTGGGACATACACTATAAATGGCAAATATAAAATGAAGAGTAAAAAAAAATTCCCCCTTTAATCACAAGTGTAGTACTGGTATGATGCACATAGATCATCACTCTTGTATGTTATTTCTCTTGATCAGATTTTGTGTGTCTTTTGTAGTTATGCAGAAAATACATTGAAAATTAAGATGTCTCATTTGCTTTATTTGTACAGTACCAAACAAAACGAGCCTTCAATATTGGTAATTAAAAAAAAAAAAAAAATCAATCAAACAAACAAAAACTCTCATAAATAATAATGTCACAACTGACCTATTCTGACCTAAGATGTGTATCGGGAAAGCTGTAAGGTGATGGCCATTTCTGTCTGCTTTCTTTGGGATCTCTGTGGCCAGGACCACCCATTGCCTTCTGAGACAGTGGTGGAAGAAGCAGCAAAAAAAAAAAAAAAAAGAAAGTGATAATCCCTGTGGGATTAATTTTGATGCTGAGTTGTAGTGGTGCAAGCCCAAAGGTCATTTTAATTAAGACCTCAGGACCATATCTAGAAAAATATCATTACCATAGGCACTACTGGTGTGCTCTTGAAATAGCATATAGTAAGAGTAGAATTAAAAAATACACAAACTACGAAGTAATGTCAATGGTTCCAGCAGCCATGCAAAAGTAGAAGGAAGATCTTGATAAGCTAGATATTCCTATGTGCAACCAGGATCACAAGACAGCTGCTACTGTAAAGTTCCCTTTAACAAAAGAAGAAATATTCTTTGTTTGGCAGCAGTGCCTTGGTTTGTAGGGATGTTCTGCATAAAACAAAGTGGTGAAAGCACCAAGCCAGGACATGAGAGAGCTAGGTTTGATTGCTTCCTCAGTTTGAAAAGATTTCCCGGTTCTCAAAGTGCTTGGCTATTGTAGCTAATTGTGACTTTCCTGATCACTAGGAGATGTAGGTTTGATCTGATTTAGTATTAGGCCCTCAAATACATTAAACCTGGTTCCCAGATGCCATGGCAAGTAGGGTCATGTGAATGTAAATATCTTTGATACACACAGAATCAGGTAGAACAGATGCAGCTGACAAGACATTTCTAAATGATCAAAACTCTGATCTCTTCCTCATTCTTCCTCATCGTTTCATCACATAAGAAATTCTTGGCATAAGAGCCCATTTTCCTGCTATGTCTGGTCAAAGCACAGTGCAGTCAGGCTTCTAGTTCTGGATAAAGCCTTTTTTGTGCATGTGCAATGCAAATAGCAAATAATAACAATGGCACAAAGTAAACAGGTTTAAGAAATTAAAATGTTTATATTGAGTATGATTTTAATTTAATTTTATTTTTCTGTGGTCTTGAATATTATGTTTTTTAACTACTCCTGACATGCACTGTATATTCTTAGTATAGAATTATGTTATGTGTAGAGAAATAGGTTATCTTTTATTACATATTGAAAGAGAGTATAAAGATAGTTGAAGCCCTTAGCAAAGCAATACAATCTGATATACTGCCTCAGCTGAGTGGAACTTAACATTACCTTTTTTATTCATGTTTTGTAGTTTTCACTTCATGTCATTTCCTAATAAAATTACCTACATTCGTTCTCTGTTATAGTGTGTACAGTCAGAGATGTGGACATGACATATAATTAATAGAGCCTTTCTTCCCTTTTTCTGTTTCAGATTATAGACCTAGATTTTGGACAAGTGCATAAATTTTGTATTATAGCATGAGAAGCAATTAATCCCATTAATAAGCAATAATTCATACAATTCAGATCATGGGCTGTCACTATGAATGACTTCATTAGCCAGCTTTTTACCCTAGGCTAAAAAGCCAGCTTCATTAATTCTGTAGAAGGCTTATTTTCTTCTCTTGAAAAAACACAGTCGAACCCATTTAAAGGAATACTCCTCTTAACGACAGATACCATCCAAGAAAAAAAATTATTCAGCAGCAAGTCCCCATAAATGTTAAAATTGTTGAAAAGGTCAAACATTTAGATCACATTTATGTACAGAATGAATGTCACCAGAAAGATAGTTGTTATGAGTAATGATTTCCTTCATTGTGAAGGATCCCAGTTATAGTCTAGACTTGATAATGAGCAGATCATGCTCACATGGAGTTGAATATACTTCCTACAAATCATTTTAATGATGTATTAACTATTAATTAGATCTACACTTCAAATTAAATATACAGTGAGGTGAATATAACTAGATTGAGAAGGAAAACTCAGGCGGAGGTTCCTTGCATTCATTTTACTTCTGGGCTGTGACATTAGCACGCATTTTACTGAACACCTTCCTTACTACGTTACATCCCAGGAGTTGCGGTGGAAAGTATTAGGGAGGAATATGGCTTTCAAGTGCTTCCAGGATGATGGTTTTAAACGGTTTCCCTCTATAGATCTCTAGGCAAGTAAATGGAATTCTGCAAATCCCATAAAAAACACACCATGAAGAATTCAATGCCGTAATATTTAGTATATGGGCACTACATTTTCTCCCTAATTCATAATACTAAAGCAAGGTTTTCATTATTAGAATGAAGGGAAGAAGAAAAGAATCTTAATCTGCTTCATCAAACTAAGGGAAATGGGTCTGGGAGAGAAATGTTACCCTCTGTGATTAGAGGTGGTCAGCTTATGAAGTTCGTACATCTATTATCCCCCTAATGAAAAAACTAATGAATAAAATACCACATTCTACTACAAAGCCTGAAAATGTGACTGTCCTTAAAACTATTTTTTTGTAAGACATGAGTGAAACACTGTCTTTCCTCTTGTTTGTGCACATTTTGGTGTCTGCAAATTGTCTGTGGACTACGAACAATGAAGCAAGTAATACGTCAATAAGCCAGAATTACTTTTATGATTGAATGGTAATAAAGAACTCTATATATATTCTTCACTATTTATAATGAGTTGGATAATGCCCTGCCAGGCATGACACTGAAAGCCTTCCATTATATGTCCTTAATACTCAACTCTTTCATTATTCAATATGTCTGAATATTCTAATCTGCTCTTGAACAAAAAAAAAAAAAAAGTACAAAAATATCACAGTCCAGGATAATTATGTCACATTTTTATTAAACTAACTGTGGGTTGTAAGTTTACCTTAATGACCACAAACATCTCCAAATAAAGCCAAGATTACTGTTTGCTTGATTTTTTCCAGTTGAAAGGTTTGTGGATTTTATTTTCAAAGGAAATTATTATTTTCATGCTGCTATGTACTAACGAAGTGGTGAGAAATGCTTCCTTTTATTGAGATGGCAATGGTGTAGCAGCTGTGATACAAACACCACGCTGGATGAGCAGCAAATCTTGCAGTGTAGAATTGTTCCAGTAAACGTTAAGTGATTTGAAAAGACCTGACAGGCGAGAACAGCAAGCCCTGGAGTCATGTAAAATGCAAGAGAAATACCACTTTATGGATGCTTTATGATGGCTTCAGAAACAGAAACAACAAACTAGCTATTAAAATATAATTTAGCAATAATATTCCTCCCAGTTCGAAAACTATATATGAGAAATAAATTCTTTTGCATTCAAGAACAATCTAAAGTCTTGAGACATGGTCTTATTTCTTATAGATGGCTACATTTGGCTGGAATGTATGGAAATAACATTCAATTATATGCTACATTGGTACCAGTCAGAATAGCTTATAGCTGGGGAGGATCTCTTCCCTCCCTCTCCTTGGTGGTGTATTCTTGAGTGTATTTTAATAAATCCCTTGGAAATGAAAGGGGAAATTACTCAACATCTTCCAGAAAGTGTGAAGGGTGAAGAATATGAATATACAGTAATAAGCCAATTGATCAATTAATTCCACGATGCCTTCAAGTCATACAGGTTGTTAATGCAGAAGGCTCTGCAAATGCTGAAGTCATGGGGGAGACATTTTTGGTGTAGCCATTTTGTAGCAGCAATCTTAAATCCCATTCTGAGGCTAAGGAGCAAGGACTAAATAGTCTAACTGAAACGCTAAGGGGTTTTAAGGTAGACTCCGTAGAATTTATATCTTTTCTTGGACTTTGGCCAGGGTATTAAAGTCGTCACTCTGCTAGCAAAGAGCGCCTGGGGATTCTTAATGACCAGACATGGTCACGACCTCTGTTTTGCAAGTAATCCAGAAAACAACACATCCTACATAACAGTGATCCTTACCACCAAGCAGAAGTAAGGACTGCCATGAGGAAAGCATTGCAGCAGTCCACAGCTTAAGGGAGAAAAAAAATCTTGTGCCTCGACATTTCTGCATCACTGCCACAAGGTTCAGTGTTGCAAATTGTCAGTGCCATTGACCCCACTTCTGTGACGCACTTAAGTGTCTGCTTAACTTGGAATTAATAAAACAGTCAGGAAATGTCACAGCACTTTGCAAGCTTTCCTTTCCTGCCATTGTATTTACCTAAGCAACCACCAATTCACATTGTAGCTTTTGTTTTAAGGGGCTGGAAAGAAAAAAATAAAAATAGCGATTGTGTTCTGTATTGATGAAATGCAACTTAATGTAATTTTCCCATCCAGCCAGATCCATTCACTGGAATAACGCACACATCATCAAGTAGGATATGTATGTATACTGTTTACTGGTGCTAGTCAAGACTGACATTTTCCAAAGGTTTAACTCAGAAGTTCTGGGCACCCGGATCTGCTCCTTGACTGCAGATTGTCCCTTTCCCATTTGTTGCACACATTTCCAATGTGAGGCTCTTGTAGGAAATGCAGCTGCACCTGGTGTCCAATGAACAAAAGCTCAAGAAACCTTTTTTCCCCAGCTATTTGGACACAAGAAGTTGCTGTGTTCTCCTATGAAAGACTGTTCGGTGACAGCTCTGTGTGTCTCTATTACTCCAAGTCTGCATTTAGTGCGTTTTCCTCAAAGGAGGACTGTATTCAGAGAGCAAACTTCAAAGGGCAAATAAGGCAGTTGTGCGTTTGTTTCATAGCACCTAATTCAAAGACCACCTGACAGCTTTACGGCCTGCTCCCACTTATATTCTTAGGAGGCTGATCACCTGAAAATTCGTAGTAATTGGATCACAGGAGTATATTTTCATTCTTGTCTAGAAGACTTAACAATTTCCAACTTAAAATGAATGGGGCCGTAGCTATAGCAGCAGCAAGAGTATTTAACTAAAGGATTTGCTTCTCTTCTTCCTGTAGCAGAGCCTACTCTGTTGCCTGTCAAGGCTGGTCGATCACTGACAGCCATGATGGATGAACTGAGAAAGAAATATTTATAGATACTCATGTTGTTTTTATTTCCATCCCTGAACTCACTGCTTTCATTCCTTCATTCATCCCAAATAACATACCTATTGTCTTTTATACATTAATTCTGAATTCAAATTCTTCCCTCTTGGTTTTTTCCTATAATTTTATGGTCTTTGAAGATAATGACCACATCTGTTTTTTAGTTATTAAATATGTTTCTTATTTTAATGATTTCCTTTGTCTTTTTAAGTATCACCTACAGCAGATCTAAAGTTTGGTTGCACTGATATTTTTCTCCTCTCCAGTTAGCAAACTGTGGCTTTATCCTGGAGAGTGTTTTGCTTCTTCTGCTCTCAAGGACTTTCATCTCTTTCTGTCAGTTGCTGTTGCACAGTTGCAGTTTGGGCAAAGCAAAGAAAACCCCGTTGTGTCTTTAAGCTTATCTATTTCTCCTACTTTTGTCGTTTTGATTACCTGAGTAGACAAACGGACTAAAAGACAGTTCACTCAACTTACTGTGACTCTACTGTTTGGATTTTGGTTTGGGAATTTTGTTTGGTTTTTAAACAACTGGTAAGTTGAATATACTAAGAGGCTGTTTCCATCTTTAGTAAAAAAAATATTGATTACATAAGAAATCTCAGGTAGTCTTATACCAACTCGAGAACTCCTCAGAACAGAGTGGAGAACGGTGAATCCAGATTCTGAAATTTCTTCATATTTCTTGCATTCTCTGTGATGATTCTGTCTGCAGCACTGGCTAGTGGCTCTTGTGCCATCACTTTCTGTTCCCAGATCATATGGCTGTTCCCATCTGGGCCGCATGTCTTGGTCTCCTTCCTGTGCCAGCGCAAGCACCAAGAACAACCAGCCTAAGGTCAAGTCTTGTCTTGGTGAGGAGCTGGTGATGGAACAAACACCTGGACCTAAGGACTCCAAAGCAATGTGAAATGCAAGTTTTTCTTCTGCGTGACCGGCCCAACTCTCTGGATTCTGATTGAAGCAAAACTGTGAAATCTCCCATAATTTAGAACAACTGCTTCTTTTACCCTTTCTTACCCATGGCTACTCTCTGTGTGATGCCAGGGTAAGTCACAACAGAAAACACGCATCTTCCGCTTATACCCAGAGCTGGCACCTGCCATGTCCGTCCAGCCTGTGAGAAGGTCTCAGGCCAGGCCCTGCTCTTCAAGGAACCTACTTACCTAATAATCTAACTAAAGTTGGACACCTGCTTCCAGGCATTGTAATCCCAAAGCTAGCCAGTTGGATCTCATCTCTCATATCTGTACAACTGGCCTAATCTAAAGTTACTTGTAGAGAAAGAAAGGGTGCACAATGACTTCTGCAAGATGTGGATCACGCTCTACGTTAAGCTGGTGTGGGTTTTTTTTAGTTTGTAAAATAGAAACAAGGAAATTTCCCTGTATGATTCGATCATAGAGATCATGCATTTCCAGGATGTTATATAAACTCATCATGCTGCCTGGGCTGTTCTTCATGCAGCTGTCATTTTTGAGCAGAAACTAAGAAAATCCCTCACCTTGTTTCTAAAACTCAGACCTAAGTGTGTGCACTGCAGATCCCTGCTCAGAGGACAATTGTTTGTCGTCTGTTTTTCAAGGGTTCTTTTAACAAAGTTTCAGCCAGCCAACACATTGTTCTGCCATGCAGAAGCTGATCTCCAGAAAAAAAATATTTGTGCATGTATAAAAATTAGAATAAAGGCTTAGATGTCCCTTCACTACAGTTTCATTTTGTATTCTCTGTAATAGCCCATATCATAATAAATTCATGATGTAGTCCTAGGAATGTCATCGTTATTTAACATTAGTTAAGCACTGGTTAATAGACTCTCACCATGCTGCTACACCACACATAATGTACAGAGTCATTGAATGGAGACTTACTCTGAAAATTTTACTGACCTCTGAAAGGCTGGTTTAAGGTTTTATTTCTATGGTTAGCCCTGTCCATACCAGTCAAATTTGACTACTTTCAAGTATTTTTTCCTAAGAGAGTGACAATGGAATTTAGCTCTTATTTTTTAGACTAACAAAGGTGGGGTGTTTGTTTGTTTTCCAGATATTGGTATTGCCCAAGTACCACCTTGCAACACTTCACCACTTCAAACAGCAAACCGTCCATCATAAGCCACGGGAATACAGTCCTCCTGGGACTACTAGATTAAATGTCAGTTGTGTAATGCCACAGTTACACCACCTTGTAGGAGCTCTGCTTGGCCCCTTTCGACTACAGTGATCAGTCATTTCCCCCATCTTTTCTACATCACTGGCACTGGTAAGATATTTTCCGGCAGTTTGTTCCCTGGTCTCTCCCATCTGCCACTCTCCCCCGGGCAGAAGTGGGAGACGGACACAATCAGGAGTGACTGAGGCTCTCAGATGAGCTTTTAATATTCCAAGGTTTCTGCCTCAGACACCAAAGTTCAGAAACCTCTGTCTCTCCCTACACAGCATAAAGCCATATTTCTTCTCAAAGAAAGCCAAGATGTTTCATCATCAAGAGTTACAAGGAATTATCAAACTCATGGTTGCAGTCCGGTATATTACTTGCCAGGAAAACAGCTCACTTGATATTACTTGTAGACAGTGCTCAGTACAACATAGTGAAAAATTCCTGAAAAAACACATTTGAAATTCTTTTAGCCTGTTTCTGCTTAGTTCAGGAAATCCCTCATTCTTTTTCCTCATGATTCCATTTAATTTCATCTTTACGGCAGTATTTGGTATATGGAAGTTATTATCTCACAGAAAGTAAAAAGACAAGAAAAGAGTACATTTGCGGCTTCATTGTAATAACATTTTTGTCTAAAATAAAAGCTTTTTTCTGATCATGGCTACTCCTATGATGTTCTTAAAATTCAAAGTATGTATCTTTCTGAAAAATTCCCCAGCCCAGCTCAGCTGAAGCCAAGAGTTCTGGTTCAACATCACGGTTGCTGGGTGGGACTTTGGGGCTGATGCTCTCTGCGTAGTTGGATTTTTAGGACTGCAAACCTTTCCTTCGCAGCTATGAAAGCACCCTTTGGAGACATGCCTAATATGTGCTGTGTGCTCCTAATGCATGCTTTTTGTCCACATTTGCAGCCCGTGCTTGGACCGCCATACACTGTTTTGCTCCATATCCTACTCTGACTCATGTCTGAGAAGGGTTTTTTTGATGTTTTCTTCACTCTCCAGCTAGGTATTCAGGTAGGAATCTGTCTTACTGGCAGCTAGAGAAGCATAGAAATTTTCCCTTCCCAGGACAGCTCTTACCTTGGGGACAGTGAGGCACATCTCTGTTGGACCTTAACGAGCCTCCCTAAAACATGTCTTTGATGGTCTATTACCAAATTTCCTTTTCATGTCCACACCATTTTAAAAAATATTATGTTCATTGCTCATCCTTCTTATTCAGCAAGGCTTTATTTTGTACAGGAGGGAAATATGAGTCTTCTGCTCAGTACTTCTTTTGTTTTTCCTTTGTGTCTTCTGCTAGGCTGGGGTAAAAATAGTCCAATTTTCAATTTTCAAAATCTTTCCCTGTGAATGTTTCAAGTAAGAAATACTCAAACTCATTGTGTTCCCTCAGTGCTACTCACAAAAGACCCACTGTTGTAGACATCAGTACCCTACCGTGTGTCCAATGATTCCCTAAAAAAATTCTACAGTACAATCTCATCTAACTGCTGCAGAAAAGCCATTTCTCCCTGTAACAGAAAAGTGGAATCTTTTGGTTACTGGGGCCCAGGAAGAAGTTCAATCCTTCTGAGTCTGCAGCCTAAAGAAATATTATTCATATCTGCACTGAGAAATGATTAAAAAACAAAACTTAAATTAATAAAATAATGAATAAGGCTATCAATTTTTAATTATATGAATACTAAGCAATACCATAAAAAGTTAATATAGTCATAATGTGTTATTAATGAACAATTAATTACTATAATTAGGAGGTGAAGCTGATGAGCTGAGGAAGTGGTTTAGTGCAGATTATTAAGGCAGAGTTTTGATCTTCCACTTGTTATGTCCAGTGGTTTTAAAACTGAATGTGGTCAAAACTGTGTTTTGCAGTGACACAGATAATAAATCCACAGTACACAAATGATTACATACTTTCTTGCAGCTAATGTGCATTTTTAGAGACAAAAGTACTGTCTGCTAGTGGTGATGACAGTGTTAATGAACTTTAACAGAAGATGAGATTTATAGTAGCCCATATGTTATTCCCCCAGTACAACTGTGAAGGGCATCCAAAGTCAAAAGTCTAGAAGAATTTTATTTTGACTTCTCGAGATTTATTTTTTCAGCTTTTCAGTTTATATTTTCATCTATTTCAAATACTTTTTACTATTTTGCTCTATGAATATACAAATAAAGAACTTGAGATTCTGGATCTGGCAGGATTCTCACATTCACCAGTGGAAATGTAAGGCCAGAAGCAAAGTCTGTGATAATCCAGTTCAGTCTTTCCCATTACACAAACCATGGCATCCCGTCTACTGGCCCATGCACTGTGCCCAGGAGATCCTCAACGAACAAATGCCTCATTTTTAAAAAAAAGACATTTAGTTTTGATTTGGAAATCTCTGTTAGTGAAGACTTCACTATGACCCTCATAAAATTGTGCCAGTAACTATAAACCCTGCCCTTCCACACTTCAAAAAGCATAGTTTATTTTCTAAACGAATTGCAGCGGTATAAATCCACTGAAATCCCAGTACATGACTGTTCATTCAAATGGTGTCAGCCTCCTCCTCCTCTCGTTCTCTCTGCATCAGCCTTCACAAATCCATCCACAGCATTATCATCACTTTTGCAGTGGCTTTTCCTCTCATCTCCCTCATTTCCCAACTTTCCATGTCTTGTGTCTGCTCAGCCTTGTCATTAAATTTCAAACAACCTTTAGACATCCCCAGGGCAACTCTTACAACAAGGATTGCTGCATTAATTTTCTGTCATGGTTGGTAAGTTAAGAAATAAGAAGCTCATCTCAGAAAGCTACATTTTCATCACTTTATATAGCTTCCCGAGTTTAAAAAAAGAAAAAAAAGTCTTTAAGTCTTTTTAGAAGTCACCTAAAAGGAAAGATGTTTCTTCTCTTTCTTCTCTTATACAGTTTACCTGTTTCATTCTACTAAACCTGCTAAACAGCTGCTAAAAGTTTTTAGTACTTTTTGAAAAATACCATTCACCTCTTCAGACCTATTTTTATTGTCCCTGCCTAACTGCCTGTGTTAACATTACACTATAATCTAACAGGTAATGGAACGCAATATTTATTTTATATTCAGGACTATTTAGTGTAGTCTATGGCCATTCTTCATCTCTAAGTGTACGAATAACAAATTAATTCCTTCACCCGTGGCTACACAGGTAATTGAATTCAAATCACAAGCTGAGTGTTCAGGAACCACAGGTATAAGTGTGGCTTAAGTATTCAGATCAACCACAGTTTTTCTAAATTTCACAAAATAAAAGCTTCCTCTCAGGCAATTTCAATAAATTGAATGTTAATCTCAGGTTTTGATCCTTCCATTGAAACCTTCTCCAGAGCACATTGCCCTTATATTTCTTATTAAATTAGCCTTTAAATCATTACAAATTCTAGTTTTATAATTACTAAGATAACAGCCTTGTGTTATTGCTTTCATCTGTCCACTGTGAGCATAAACATGGTATAACCATAGCCACATTTCTTTTTCTTTCTCCAACACTTCATTTTTATTCATTATCTGTCCCATGTAAAGGGAGAAATTTGTTCTTGGTGTGAAAGCATGTGGTCCTTGGAGGAGAAAGAAAACAGTGCAATATGGGTCCAATTCAGCCAGAAAAATTGCTCCATTATGAATAAGACTTCATGAAAAAATCCAACACTTCAAAATCTTAAGCAATTGTAGTGCAACATCATATAAAACTTGTGGGATGCTTCAATCTAGTTTCAATTTAAAACCTGTATTAGTGGTGGAGTTAGCCCTTTAAAAACACAACGTTTTCTACAAACCTCCAAATCCCAGGTAATTAGGGTTTTCAATCATGACAGTGTTCTTATTCTAATGGCAACTTTGGCAAATAGCAGGTAATTATAGCTCACTGAGGAACTACACTCTCACTTGAGACCTGCCATCACCAACCTAATTGCTTCCCCATAAAACAATAGGAGTTTTGTTTGACTATCATCTTTTGTTATTTTGCAATTGGGACTGAATACTGCAAAACTTAACTTCTCTGCTCTAACCTACAAAACAGCTTTTCAAGACATGTTTATAAAATACTAGCATGTGCATTTTTTCTGTTGTACTTAAACAGAGAATAAGCATTTATTTACCACAAGACTATGAGACTGGGTTTCCTTAAGTTGAAACCCTTTGAAAGTTTGAAAATGCAACCTCTAAAGGTTATTGGAAGCCTTACAGAGTACATGAAAGGACTAATGAAAGAGCTACAGGACCTATTCTTGCATCACTTATCGTCCAAGAGCCTTTATACCCACAACTGGTTCCACCAGATCTTCTGTGCTTACAAGCAGCCATGTGTGTGGTTTTAAAAAGTCAGGGTTCTGTAACTCAGTTGTAAGTTTTCATAAACTATTAGTATTTAGTCATTCTAAGTAAGACTGGTCATACCAGGACAGAAACACAAAGCAATTCTGAGATTTCCCACTTTGCAGAAACAACATGAGGCAGACAGGAGAAGAGTAGTAGCCCTGCTAGAGATCATTGGTAGCAACCCTGGTGTGGAGTCCTCATCTTCTGAGTCCTCAGTGTGGTGGCGTTTATCACAAATTCAAAACATGCAACACATCATTTACCTGTCATTTTTCAGTGACTCCACAATGGCCATTACAACAATACAGATACTATATGAAATAAATAAACTTGGTTCTCACACTTGGCACTGAATAGTACATAAGCAGCCTATAACATTTCTGTGAAGTAACTGCATTTTCTTTAGTTTCCCACATTTGTTCTTTGTGTTTCTTTCCAAAAGCACCTATTTAGGAAGGTTAATATTAGGTTTGGGG
This sequence comes from Pampusana beccarii, assembly GCA_013399365.1. Lineage (NCBI taxonomy): Eukaryota > Metazoa > Chordata > Aves > Columbiformes > Columbidae > Pampusana > Pampusana beccarii. The sequence continues at coordinate 251,022 of VWYH01008860.1, read as the reverse complement.
TTTTTTTGGGGGGGTTGTTTGTATGTTTGGTTCTTGTTTGTTTGTTTTTTGTTTTTAATTCTGTGAAGACTCTTTTACAATGCATTTGGCCAAGTATGCAAGTATTTTTGATTTCAAGGCCGATTGGCTTCCTTTACTTTAGGCAGGAGAGAAAGAAACTGTTCTGTTATGTCCTGCACTGTGCCTATAAAAACTGCTATGGAGACAATATTTTGGCCTGGAGAGAGTCTTGAAGTCATGAATTCTTGTGAGTTAACCATCTAACAAGGGAATTTCTTAGTCTGGCTGAGCAGTACTTTCCCCAAAGCTCTTTGCTTGTGCTATGGAAGCCAAGCGTGAGATCAAAATTACTGTGTTCTGGTCTGCAGCTTGCAGAAGGGACTGTAATGTCTCCTGGACAGCTGTACATGGAAGAAGGCTTTTCCAACAGCTGTTACAATGTGAATTTTGGGTCACACAGAGCAGGCTAGCTGGGTTTGGTCTGCCTGCTAATTGAGCTACTTTTCTCCTTTATTTTGTGTACCAGCTAATACAAGCATGCTCTGCATAAATGAACCTGGCACTGGGAGTTATGACTCCCTGTAGAGCTCAGAGAAGAGCCAAGAAGATTCTTTTACACTAATCGTTAAATTGCTTATTTCATCATTTCTGAAGGGCATCAAGATCATTTTTTTTTTTCTTAAATTTAAGCCTTCAAGGAAATAGTCAGCTTCTTCTATTGTCTAAGTTGATGTGTACTTAGCATATACTACTTCACAAATTATCTCTATTAGAGAAAGCTCTAATAGAGATAGAAGAATTCAGGGCAGTTCCAAATCCCAGGATAACAAATCTCCATTGGTTGTGTCTGCCCACTTCTGAGAAAAGGCCAGGGCATTTGCTGGCAAGTGGAGGTCCCTCTTCAGTCTCCACCAAGGAGAAAGACTTCCAGAGCTGGTTCAAGATGGGGTCTCAGAGCCTTCTGGTGAAGTTTTGCCTGTCTCGAGAGGGGAGCAGGTTCAGAGAAGACATTTCTGCATGTGGAGAGGATGGCAGGTAGATCCCAGAAGGTGTCTGAGGGACATCGCTCTGCCTGGGCAGAGCAGCAACGGCACAAATGGCACATTCCTGGACCCATCTGGGGTGCAGAACATCTCCGGTTCCCTCTGCATGAACCCCTGGAACGGGTGACACTCAGCTGATGCAGTTGACCACTGCGCACTCACTGTCTTTATGCCAAGATCAGGCCAAGTGAGAAGATCAGGCTGCCCAACAATCACCTTGTATAAACCCAGCATGTTTCTCCAGTAAGAACAGACCCCAGGGAAGCCAAGGGCCCCAGCAGGCAGTCCATCAGGGGTCCACATGTCAGGGAACATGGCAAACCTTTGGGATACAGGAGATTGCAGGGGACCTAGGACAGTGTCACCACAGCAAGTGGGGAGAGTGCTTGGTTGGGAACAAGCAAACAGCATAGGAACAGGAGGGATGATGCTTCCATCAGGTGAGGAGCAGGAAGATGGCCTGGTAAAGGGAACAGAAGCAGCAGAACTTCTGCTATGGCTCTTCCTTTCCAAGGTATTTTCTTTTCCCAGGATCTGCTGGGGATCTGCATGGAAATTTTCTGAGCCCACCACAGAGCAGAAGAATCCCCCCACCTAAACTTGGAGCAGCCTTATTTAACTGTTTTAAATCACTGTAAATAATCATCTTTTATTACACCAGTATCTGAAGAAATAATTATTTGCCAACAATTCCATTTGAAATGATGAGGAGTGGAAAGGAAATGAGTTCGAACCATATTCTGCATTGTAAATTCTCTAGTGCTGCTCTCCTCTAACATCACTGACCTGATAGACTCTTTTTTTAACTGATATTGCTCTTGATTTCCACAGGAATGAAAGCCTGGCCCCTGCATTTTATGGGGTTGTTCATAACTTATACCTTCCTCAGCTCATTTGGATGAAATGGCCTAGGACTCCAGCTCTCTAACAGCATCGTACTCTCTGGATTTAATTTAACTTCAAAAAGTAAATAGCCTGTTTTGTTTTGACGTCAAAATACTTCTGATGCTAGAGTGGTTGATATCTGAGGGACTTGGCCAGCAAAGCCCAGTTGCTGTCAACATGCTCATTATTAAAGCCAAGTTTTTAAACTACTTTCCAGAAATATATGACAAACTACCCTCCTTCACATATGCATAATTCTTAACATTCACATTGCTGGTACAGAGCCAGAGCTGCTGTGCTAGATATACTCATTAGGACACCAACTGGCTCTGTTAAAATCAATGGGAGCTGTTTTGTCCTGCCTGTTGTAGCAGCAGAAATCTGGGATGCAGTGGCTGTGCTAAGCAGAGCGCTGCACATACCTTACCTGGACATATGTCCCAAAGATTGCCCTGGGGACCCATACGAAACAGTGACTGTAACGACAGTTTTCCTTGGAGCTCTAGCAAGCTGTCTTGTGTTCTTCTGTTAGAGCTGCTCTATACTGAGAATAAAAATCTACCCCTCCAACCAGCTAGCAATGTTAATTCCTTAATTGAAGCCATAAGGAAAGACACTTTGGTGTTGAACCACCATGGTCCTGCTTTGATGGCAGTGCCACATCGCGAATCTCTGAGAAAAAGGGCTGGTAGCTGCTAAAGTTTCACTCCTACAGCATGTTTCCCTGTTGCCTAGTCTCCTTCTTCCATGGAGATGTTTCTCTCACACAGAGTTTCCTTCGGATCTCAGTCCTTCCAGTGAGGCTGACGGGCACGGAAATGCTCTCCTTGGTACAGCTGGTTCTAAAATACTGTTTTCAGTGAAAACTCTAATAAACCAGGAATTTTCAAGGCTGTGAATGTGATGTGGAACATTTCTGCTTATTGATTGAGTTCTATTTTTTTTTTTAATTGTTTTGCTTAAAAATACTATGATGACAAGGACAAAACTGACTGAAGATACTCCCTTTTCTTCCTCATTCTACCATCAACAGCTGGCAATCCAATTTTACTGTAAATCTTTATTTCTGGGGGTATTCCTAATTTCCTCTTCCCTTTTTCTTATGTAACCACAAGCAGGAGAAAATGAGGCTTCTTCTTACTTCTTAACTGTATTTATATAAGCTCTCTTTTGCAATGAAGACTTTAATGCTCCACAGCCAGCTGGAAACAACTCAGAGCTCAGTGAGGTTGCCCAAACGTCTGATGCCCCTAAATGCCCCAAGAGTATCCGGGATGTGCCAGCAGATGGGATGCCAGCCTAGAGTCATGGACTCTGTTGGACGGGCAGCTGGAGGGGATGAAAACTACCTGAAGGCACCTCAGCAGCAGCAGATGCCTTTGCTTCAGCACCTGAAGAGAGCTGCAGAGTCCTGTGACCAGTCTCTGTGTTGTGCTGTTTGCTTCACCTTTCACCATCGCTACAGCAGAGCACTTAAAAAAATCTTGGCCTTTATATAATTCTCAAAATTGAATTTTCTCCTGGCCAATGGTCCAGTGCATAGCAAAAAGTCTAAATATGTTTAGTATCTTGATATATCTTTACTATTACTATAAAGAGGAAGCAAAAATGACATGCCAGCTACTTTACCGGGTCATTGCAAAATCTCGATCTCCCCCATGCAGCAATCGTTAAAGCAATGGAAGCCATAAGGTAACATTCAGTTCAAGATCTTTAGCATGATATCATATGCTGTGAGATTTATTTTGTCAGGGAGGAGGAGACTTGAAAAACCCAATCAGATGAGAACATGAGCAGGGCAGAGAGAGGGGAAATTGAGCTGAGTATCAACAAAACCGTTCCTTTCAAGCACCTTTACCTCCTGGAGCATAAAGGTAGATGAGAGAAAGGAGATGTATGAATCATCCCAAAAGAGCCCATTTAAGTGCTTTTTGTCTTGATCACCGGAGGAATGAGGAAGCACCGGGACTTGGGTCAGGACCAAGAGTGTATTTTAAGTGCTTTTTTCCCCTCAGGAATCATTCTGGAAAAGGCAGATGAGAGAGAGGAGAAAAACTAGATTGAGGCTCAGGGCATTTTTTAGTGCTCCTTTTCCTCTTCCTTTTGAATGTCTTATTTAACAAGTTACACATGGAGAGAGAAGAGACTTTGGGGCCATGAAAGTCACATCAAACCACTCATGGAGAGCTCTTTGACATTTCTGTCTTTTTGCTTGTTGTTGTAAGAGATGCAAAAATTTGGTGTGAGACTGAAAGAAAAAACCCACATACTTACTAAGATATTTGCATGCGTAGTCCCTGAGCAGATTCCAGACCAAATTCTGACATTGTTACCGAAATGAACTGTGTTATTCCATGTCAGTGACTCCCTGGAGTTTAAAAAGGGAGGGACTATGTCCCTAAGAATAACAAAATTGAGGCATCTGGCAAGTGCACAGTATTTTTACATGTCTGCAGACCCTCTCCACATCAGTGTGCTTGGCAAAGTGATAGGAATGCCACTTATTGAAAAGCAGCTTGAGAAAAGAGACACTAGAGTACTTCGATTTGAAGACTCTAAAAAGTATTTAACCTTCTTTTACTGTTGCCTGGACGGAAGTTTGAGTAGGCAATAATAGTTTTTAAAAGCCCTAGGAAAAAATCTAATTCCCTTTTAAGTGAGATGGAATTTTATCCTCAGGGTGGTACACTGCAAATCTCCCATTCTTCTGATAAAATCAAACTTCCATTTGTGATTTTTCTGCAGTGGTCCCCAAGCTACAACACAGAACAGGAGCCAGACAGAAGACCAAAAAAAAAAAAACCTCATGTACTTTATATTCTGAAGCAGACTTTGAAACAAAGAGGTTGTATTCTTTGGTACCAATGGTGATATAAAGTTCACAGTGATCACCACCACAAATTATTCCTTAAATCAAAATGTGCTCTCATTTTCATCTGAGTAACAGCTGCAAATGTGACTTAGTTCTTAAAAATGCATGTTTTGCTTAAAGTCATATGAAAGATGTTGGTAAGGTAGGAAGGTAGGTGGGTAGGAAGAGAGACTTGTTTTTCTTTTACCGAGCACAAATAGAAAAAAAAAAACAAACAAACAATTCACAAACATACTGTCCCTCCCTCAAATCCCAAAGGTTCATCTTCAGTTTCAACAAGCATCCTTTTCCCAACACTAGCAATTAGACTAATGAGAGTATGATTTTTCCTTAACTAACTTATCTTAATTATATCCTTAAACCATCATGGATAGAAGACAACACAACATGAACCCTAATAGATACACCACTGAAATAATGTGATCGTGTTGATTTTGCAACCACTAAGCAGGTACTCAGAGGAAAATCCCTCTGCCCACTTCACACTGCTTAGTCAGGTCTCAAACCTAGTTAGTCTGAGTACCTTTGAAATTTCTTCCCATAGAAATTTTTTTTAGATAGTCTCTCTTTGTTTTTTGAATATTGGACGTTTTCAATATTCATAAAACTTACTTTGTTTTCGAGTGTGGACAAAACAGCTTTAATTATTTCTGAAAGGTTTAATTTTTTCAAGGAGTAATCTTTAAAAGTAAGTACAAGAAACACCAAAAGGCAGTAACGTAATCTATGCTTGTATAAGGTGAGCAGATGGAGTGTAAGGACTACTCAACCTATCCAAAGTATTCCAAGGATATTAAAGATAAATAAAATTTAAAATAAATAACGGCATTAATTGTTTGGGTGGGTTCAGAAATCTATGACTGATAACTGCAACTGGGCTTTGGTGAAGGATTCCTTAATGTTTCTGAGTTGTCCATGCATTGGTAAGAACTGGAAACCAAAGGGGCAACCTACCCACAGGTCTCAAAGTAGCATAAATGGTGGTATAAATGGCATTCTTACATACCTGCCTGGGGAGCACTGCTAAAGTTACTCAAAGGTGATTTTCAGTCTGGAAAATATTGATAGAAGCATTTTCTAACAAGAGAATTCTACTTGGTTCAGTTAAAACACCCCTTTACGTCATTAACTTCAGCAGAGGTTTATTTGAAGGCAGGAAGAGGGAGGAAGTTCATTTTTCAATATCTTCGGAAGAAAATAGTTCTGGTTTTCATCGCGGGGGTGAAACATATGAATGATACTGCATGCCAATATTTTCCTGTATAACTGAAAAGGAGTGAAAAAGAATTTGAATGTTTAGATTTTGTCAAAATTAAACATTTCAATTGAGAGCAAATGATTTATTTTGTTTACACTGAAAATGTTGACATTTTCAAGTTCTGTTTGTAATCCACATGAAGACAAATGTCAAAATTGCCCAACGTCCTGTGAAATGGAACTCCTGCCCTCCTTCTCGTTTGCTTGGAGAAATGAGATATTAAGTGTGAGAGGATGAATTAGTTTTCATGTCCGTTCCATCTTAGCTATCTACGTTCAAGAAAAGTTTCGGTTACTTCCAGTTATGATGACAATTTTTGATTAGTTCCAGCTGCAGTGTTGACATCTCTCTACTGCAAACTGAAGAGACTGTCATTTCACCCATTAGCAGCAATTCAGTTGGAGTTGAGTTCAGCATGGCCACTTATAAAACCAACTAGTATTTCAAAACTGGTTACAAAAGCTTATACGCTCTTTTCTCCTTCAGATGCCAATACAATGAAGGACTGTCCTTGATATTTTGTAAAGAAGCTTGGCCTTCTGGTCTTCCCTGAAATGAAGGGATTTCAGTTTCTTTCCTTTATTTCTTTTCAAATAGAAAATGTCTGCTCTGAACTCTCATTAGCTTTGAAGATTTTTACCCCACTCTTGAGCTATTACAGAATTTGAGATTAGAAAGGAATGCAAACTACTTACCTTGGATTCACTTTGATTTTTCTCCACTTTTTTGCCTTTTAAAAATAACTTAGGACTTAGGATATTTTTGGCAAGGCTTCTGAGGGCTTGTCTGCCAGAAAAGAAAACAAAATTACTGATCTGGTGAGAAGCAGACGGGTTATAAATGGTACCTGGCATGGAATAGATGTGAAAATGAAGAGCAGGAGTATGGATCTCTGGTTGCAGTCTTTCAGGAAAGTATTCAATTGGACATGAGGATTACCAGAAAAAGGGTCCTCTGTTACTTATATACACAGTAAATGTTAAGGGTTTCAGGAGATGAGGCATGAGTTTCACCTGTGGCTACACACATATGATTTCATACTGCTGCACAACGAAGTTTCTGCCCTCTCCTGGTTGGAGAAAATTATTTTCCATTTCTTCCATGCCTTCTGATGCTTGTGGCAGCTCCAAGGGTGGGCTCACATGATAATCACACCCCCTGATCCCTCACATCACCTCCATGTTGGCCAGCCCCTGGATCAGAACAAGAGTCTGTTACCCAAAGAACCTCAGGAGCAGGGAAGAGAACACAAATGCCACCAACAGAGTGCATGGACACAGTTGGACCAAGACACATCGTGCTAAAAACTTGAGCTCATGCTCACAGGTGGCTTATGGGAATGCTACAAAGACCATCATAGATAAAACCTCTCTTTTCTTTCTTCTCATGTGGAATTCTCTTTGGAAAAGTGCTGAGATAATATCTTAATGAGCCACTTCTGTTCCTGGAAATAAGCACAGCATTATAAGCATGACAAATTATTTCAGGAATGTTCACCAACCTACAAAAAAGTCTTAATGGAGTGTTCAGTTCAAATAACTTACTGAAATTCATAATTCTCTTGGATTTTTCTAGAAGATACTTATTTTTCAATAAGTTTGATGGTACACTTGGCTAAAAATCTGTAAAAACATTCAATAATTCCTTCCATTCCTTATTTTCTAGCCCATGCCATGATTTGGCTCTTTCTGTGTTGTCATGCCATACCGTTCTCGTGATAACTTGCATTTTTCCAAGCATGCTTAGTTTGTATGTACACAGTCGTGCCACACCGATGCAACTAGTGCCATGCACTGCCAACATAGGTTATGTTCCCAGGAGTGGTTTTCATGTGGACATTATTGCCATCAGAGGCTTTACTGACGACTTCAAATGCTGCTTTTTGCATCCATGTGGCATCCAACAGGGCTCTGGTCCTGCGTGCAGGTCTAGACCTTCTGGAGGGTCAGGACCCAAGCTGTAATACTCAAACCTTTAAAGAAGAGACTTTGATGGGTGGACACAAGGCATTTTAAGGCACCCTTCTGAATCTGAGCTGTCCTTACAGACTTAGACTTCTGTTGCAAAGCAACCTGAAGGTAGGTACTAAAAATTCACTTCTTGCACTCTGCTTGGGAAAGATGGGCTGACTTTGAACATAGTCATCATAAATCAGATCTAGCCTCACTCTATGTGCGGCTATTGTGACAGACTGCAAAGAAATAAAACCTCCTTCACCACAAAGATATCTATGATGAACATAATTCTAATGTTCTGTTTTTTGACAGTTAGGGTCTTAATTCTGGTCTTACATTCACAGATTTTGTATCAGTGAGGTTCCATTTACATCAATGGACTTCACTGGTTTCCTGATGTATCTGGGCATCATATACACTTCAATTAAATAAGACGCAGAGTAGCAGGAATAATTGAAAAGCTCCTTAGGCATTGGGATACCAGTGCCACCAAGGTCAAACTTTTCCTTTGCAAGCTGAATGTGCGTATTTTACAGTGAGTCAGAACTCAGGCATGAAAGAGGAGAACTGAGCGGAGGTGAGAGGCTGAAACATTAAGGGCAGAAGAATGCAGTTTGTATGAGGCCATGAACAGAGCTGCTTTGCCTTATAGGAAAATCAGGAGAGAAGACTATTTCCCTGGACTACCCAGTGCACACCTGTGACATTAAAGATAAACCAGTCCTCAGTTCGGGGTGCGCATGACCCACCTCTGAGGGTTATTTTCTCCATGAAGAAGAGACGGTTCTGGGCAATTACTTAAGTGCAGAGGGAGTTTTGGTTTTCTCTCTTTCCCCTGATTTTGCCTAACAAACACCAAGAACTGTGAAAATACAATGCCATTATACTGGCTGGAGGCTGCCTGGAGATACAGGTGAGGAAATGCAAATACTGGCCTCCTGCCCACTGTAACATCGTCAATGGCCAGAAAGGCAAAGTCTGAAAGCCAGGCATTATCTTTTACTTCTGATTTTGGTCATCTTAAGTCACTGTCCACCCTTCAGAGCAAGGGTCCTTTTTGTTTTGTTTGTTTGGCTTTTTAAACTAACCACAGAAATCCATGAATTGGATGTGAGATGGAGTGAAGATAGTTATGCCGAAACCAACGAGTTATTCTTACTTGATGGGTGTCACCAGAGCATCATGTGCTGTGCTAATTTCTCAGCTTGTGAATAGACATATTTGGACTGACAGTTGAAAGTGGGCTGCAGATTCCACTTAAAACATGTTTTTCATGCTGAGTAATGAGGGCAAAACACAAACCAATTCTGGCAGTTAAACTACGCACTTAAACCTTTCATAGTGTTGTCAAACACTATAATCCTTCAAAAATCTGAGTTTGAATAGCCTCGATATTTTATTTAATGAATTTTAAATCCTATAATTACCATAATTAAGACACTCCTTTTGGATCACGTTAGTGTGCTGCTCAAAGAGAGAGAAAGCTGTAGGCCATTTTCACTAAAGATTTTCCTGAATGCAGATGATACGTACAGCTCATTTTGAATTCTTCATGATGTCATTTGGGGGAACAATTTTTTTAAATACATCAGGCAGCTTTGGTGTGGAAAGTCTATGACATCATCCAAGGAAAGACTTACATGGAAAAGGCCTCATTATGTTCATACCTGATTTTTCTTGTTCTGGCAATACACCTAATATAGATGCTTCTGCCCCTCATTTGGTAAAACAGGATACCTGGAAAGAAGTAAAAGATTTTTTTCATGTTGTGTGACACAGCTTGAGGACTGAAATTAAATGTTAAAGTAAGGTATGCATTGGTCACTGAGAAATAAGGTACAACTTATTGGATTCATATAGGTACTTACTGATCTATAAAGCTTCTAAATCAGTTTCAATGTAAGGGAAGAAATCTGTGCGGGAGAAAGGAGAAGAAGATTTAGGATGCTTTTATACTCACTCCTTTAGTCTCCATCATCCACTGTACCGGTGCAGTACTGGAACTACACAGATTACCACCAAGCCAGAAGTGCCCAGGGATGTGGTGGCAGCACAGGGACAGGAACTCACTGGGCAGCCTGGAGCAGCCCCAAAGTCTCCAGGTCTCCCTCTCATGGCCTGGTCCATGGCCCTGGGCTGGAAATACGAGCCCATTCTGCCTCCATAGGAGTATGTTGGTACCCTCTGGCCAGAAGAGACCAACAGAGAGCAGAAGCTCTGAACCTAGAGTCAGTTCAGAGCCACAATGACTGGCCAAATCACCAACACGTAAGGGCCCTGCCAGACACCAACATTCAGAGTTGTGAATGTCAACAATCAGCCTGTTGTTTTTCAGGGTAGATGCTTAAAAGCAACCCTTCATACACACACATCTTGGCCACAAACTATTCTGATAGAAAGATAATGTGTTGAAAAAGCATCAAAGAGAGGTTACACTATACTGTATGGAGGAGTTTAAGTGAAAGGAATGCTGCAAGGTTGACTGCAGTGGCCTGAGCATAACGATTTTCATAGGTACAGGTATTGCTATATCAACAGGTAGAAAAATAGGGTTACTTGTGGCTATGAGCACTTTGCGTTTAGCAATATTAAAGGCTTCACAGCAAACAAATCAATATCTCTGAGAGGGAATTCTGCTTCACACCTACTACTGCAATTCTCAGAACTGTCAAAAGCCTCTCCAAGGACAGCCTGCAACACATGATGCTCGTTTTTCCTAATAGCTGTATAGGTATAACTAGCTACCCCCCATGTAAATTAACACCAGTGAAAGTATAATAAAGTTATTGGCAGATTTAATTTAAATGGCTACAATGTATGAAGCAAGAATTTGATATAGGAAAATAAGTATTTTTTTAGAAGATGCTATGGAAATAAAGGATGTTTATATTTTATGAAGAAGTTTATAGTCAAAATTAGTAGCCAAAGGCAGCAGGTCAGGATAGCAGAAAAAAGGTTCTTTGGCAACAGGTGCCGTTGAAAGCTTTAACTGGTATTCCTTCAGCATCTTGAAGAGCTACAGGTGAGATGAGCTGTGATTTCAGCCCATCTTCTAGTTGGTGGGTTCCTAATTAAACATAACTTTATTATTTTTTTCTAGTGTGAAGATTTTCATTGAAGCCTAGATGAGTAAGGTGCCAAATCCCATGAAAGTCTTCCAGAATTAGGTGCCCATCTGGGTCCTGAAGTATAGTTAACACTTTGTGCCCTAAATACTTATTCTCAGCCCCTAACTGTTGAACTGCACATTTTTATTTTGGTTTTAGAATGGTAAATAAGATAGGAAAAAATAATAATAATAATAATAAAAAGTTAGGAAATGGGTATTTAAATCCTTTTGAGAAACATCCAGGGGACAACACTTTTCAAAGGTATTCAGTAAAATTAAGATACGGATACCCAACAAGTAGGACAGAGAAGGTTGTTAAGGCAAGGTGTCTCAGTCCTGTGGAGAAGAGTTTGTTATTGTTCTCTCAAAATTCACAGGTTTTGGTCATTTTGAGCAATCAACCTTGGGCAATCTAACTCTTAGACTGAGATGTGCAGAACTGCATTAATGGAGTTGAGCTTTAGAACTGATTGAAGATTTTTGATCTTAATGTGAAGTAATGTAAAACTCAAGACCAAAAAGAGATGACTTTTCAGTTGCCAGTTTGGGTCCTTTCACATGTGAAACCAAATTCAGTCAATGAAAAAGAAAATCAAGGTTATCATCTGATGAAAACTGGCACAGTCTTGCTGATTTAAGTGAAGTTGATTCTCAACCAAATAAGCCTCTGAACTAAAACTGATGAAAGATGTTTTCATTTATCCCAAAGTAGGATTTTTAAAACATTGAACCATTTCATTCACCTTTGATTTTGTCCAGAAAATTTATCTTTTGTCTGTGATTAAAATCCTATACTTCAGGGCATGTTTCCTACAATATATCCTATTTCTCAGGTGCTGGAGGCATGCCCTGGAGAGTATTATTCCTTACTTAGTGTGTGTCAGACCACATTTGACACAGTCCATTACACTGACACAAGATTTATCCTCCTGATAAAAACACAAAATCTTCAGCTGGGCAAACAGACCTCAGACTAAAGTCAGATAGCTGTTCAGAATGAAAAATATCTGGCCATTAAAACACTGCTAGTATTCACAAGCCCAGAGGTTGTGTTTGTGGTGCCTGCGCTCACATTTAGATATCATTTAAAAGACCAAAGAAAGGCAAACGATTGTATTAGCTCTATCTCCAGGCCAGTTATAGAGGTACTGTTCACTTGCCATATCTTCTACAGACAACAGGAGCTTCACCCTGAAAATCAGACGCCCTACTTTAAGAGGAGTCTGTCTCCCTGGTTAAGAGATTACACTGTTGAAAGGAAGCTGCTGTTAGAAAAAAGTATTTCATCTTGAAACAGTATAGCCTAAAAGAATTTGGACACATAGCCTTAGGTTCCCAATTATAAATGAAATAACATGAATATAAATAACATTATCAATATCAACTAACAGCAGAAATTAGAAATTTGATATTAAGAATAAACACTGAAATAGGGTTCTCCACAAATATTCCCAGAATGTTTTAAATTTCACCGAAATTTTTAATTAATGCATTTCTAAATTATCTTCTACATTTATTATGTTTCTAAATTTAAAAACAGATCTACTGCCATATTCAAGTAATATAGTACCATTACACTAGCACTTATGGGAGAGGTCAGAGCAAATAAAAGGACAGATTTTATTGCATGTGTTGCATACCACTTGATTCCATGCAATTGCTCTCATTTGGTTACCTAATCTGCAATTAGTTACCCAATGAGTTGCATGTATTTAAAGAACTGCGATTTTAGGGCAGATCTCAATCTGATTACTCAGAGGTGGGGATTCCATCTTTTTGCTATGTTCATTGCTTTCTGTTATCAGTTTGTTTCATGGTTTATTTTAATTTGTTGTTAAAGATATTTCTTAGTTCTTTAGATTTCTCTGCTTCTGTTCTTGTTAGCAAATAAGAAAGTCACCTAGTAAGCAACAATATCAATTCATGTAGTTTCTCAGAAATTGCAATTAGATCACTTCTAAATTTTATTTTTGACAGTATCTTCCAAGATTTTGTTGTGATATAATCTTTTCACCCCTAGAATCGTTTTTATGATACTTTAAAAAAAAAAAAGAAAAAGAAAGAAAAAAACACCACCTTTTTTTAATATCTTCTTTAAAGTGAGGATCCTGGAGCAAGATGTGGTATTCCACCACAACTAGTCTCACTGAAGTCATACAGGGAAGCCATGTCCCATCCCCTGTTCACCACCTTTGGATATTACCTCTTGATTCAGATTAACTTTACCCTCTAATCTCAATATTCACGCCTTTCTAGGACACAGTCTCTTGTCCAGTATCTTGCATTCCGGTTCCTAGTTTTGTTTTTTATTTTATTTAAAGGCCTTTTGTGAGGGTCATTTTATCAAGTGATGTGGGGCAAACCACCAGGCTACATTTCTCTGTCCTAGTTCATTTATTTTCCATTTTGTCAGACTTTGCATAATCCACAAATGTTTTCAACAATCATTCTATATCTATATTTACCCCGACAAAATGTTAAACCGAATCAAAGTTTCTTCCAGCTTTAGAGATTAAATCTAGTCGTTCCTCTTTTTCAAGTGACACTTTTTGTGACCTCTTAGTTCATAGTCACTTCATTTTGTACTTTATCATTTCTATAGGCTATTCGGTCTTTAATCAGACCATCATGTTTTACTAAATCAAATGCCTTTAAAAGTCAGCGTATACACATCTTAACAGAGGTTGATCACACACAACACATTTAAGCTTGACAAAACAGTACATCTCTCAAGACCTATTTCCACAAAACAGTGTTGACTAACATTGATTACACTCCTTTCCTTCATTCATTGATTGTATTTTACATCAGCGTTTCACCGTTTTCCCTGAGAATAATATCCATCAGTGATCAGGATTTCCCACTTACCTTTTTAAATATTGGCTCGAAATTAACATTTTTCACATTTTCTGAAATTTCAGCAGTATTCTGAGATTCATCACAAACGAATGCCTACATCTGAGTTTCTTCAGCCAAATCTTCAAAACCCTTTCCGTCAAAATTACTAAGAGAATCCATTCCTGTCTCTTCAATCCTCTTGCGGTTGTGCGAAGTAACACATTTATTTGCATTTTGAGTTTATATTTTTATGTCCCTGTTTTTTTCCCCCATGCTTTTTTTGTGTGTGCCATCACTCACAAACAATGAATCTGCATCTAGATGTGCCTGTGCATCCGTCAGAAATGTGGGTGCTCATGTTAGTTAACACTTCTATACACTCCTCAAATACTAAAAATTATTGCCACCTAGGCAGAGAATGGGAATGTACAATTAAACTGCTTATTATGTTTGAAGAGACTTTAGAGTCAAGGACTAATAACCTTATATAAGGATAGTATTAAAAGACATGCCTGGGAAGAAAGCAAGATTTTCATTTTCATGAAAAAATGCAGTAGTTGTTTGGGTTTGGATTATAAAATGAGGAGAAAGTGGGACATGAAGAAAAAATTTCTTGTGAGGTTTGCCCATGAAAATTACTCCTTTTGGTTATTACACTCTATTTATTCTGGTTTAACAGGTCTAGCATCTTGATTATTAGCTTTGCACGCTGTTTCATTTGTCTAAAGGCTCAAGGCAATCACAGCAAAAGCTTATTCCATGTAGTTCTTAATAACACCGTGTACCCAGTCTTTAGCTAATTCAGATGTGTCTAAATTAGACTCCAGTAGTGACAAATATTCTGTATCAGTTTTGGATGGTCTGAGTTTAGCTTCTTGAAACTGCTAATATCCCTTTGTGATACATGCCACTGAGCAGAAGTGCATAGGACCTGTGTAGATGACAGTATGCGTGGTTCCTCACTGCATGTATAGAGGCCTGGTTTACCTCCTTCAGGTATGGGAGGCCCCCTATAGGGCCCCCAAAATATGTGCAAGTTATTAAATTACACTTTTTGTGGGCCTTTTGCCCCAATCCTCCTGTTATCAGGTTTTTCAAAAGTTATAATGGAAACAATTAAATTGTCCAACAGCAGGTACTTAAGGCAAGTCTGGCAGAGCACATTGCAGCCCTGTGGCAGCTCTCAGGTAAGGTGGACCTTAAAAACAGCTGATTCTCTTCCAAAGGATGATATTGCCTTTCTATTGCTCTTGCATACAGGAGACTTGCAGGATTTACGTTATCACTGCTACGTAATCTCCCTGCAATGAGACCTGCCAGAGTATATTAGCAGAGTCAGGTAGTGGGTGACTGTTCATGATTCCACCTCCCTCCTCACTTTCTCCCTTACGTCCCGTCACTCCTCATTATATTTTTTTCATCATTTTCTCCTTTCTGCCTCTGTAGTTCTTTCTGCCAGCCCAGTTCTGCACCCACCAACTCTCCATGAGGCTGTCTGGACCAGAGAACATTTGCTTTGTACTGACGATTTTCTCTGTTGTGTCTAACACCTAGCAGAAAGGAGAAACTGCCCTTTTTAAAAGCAGAACTGAAGCACTGACCAAACACAGCACTTAGGCACAACCCAAACCATAAGCAAATCAATAGGACCTCTCATTTGTTCACATGCTTACAGTTAAGCGTATTCCTTAATGCTTCCCTGGATGAGAGCCAAAAGACAGCAGTAAATTGAGTTGAGATCCCAGAAATTACATTCCTTTTACTGAGGCAAATTCAGCCTTTGTATTAGTAGGTGACACATTGTCTGGTGCAGAGAAAGACACATAATCAAGCCTCTTGCAATTGAGGGTCTTTTATTTCCATTTCTGCAAGTATGGTACTTCGCCCTACAATTAAATAAAGAAAAGGAAGAGAGTAATCCAAAAGAAGCAATGGCTTGGCACCTTTGCTGAAAAAAATTCCTTAAAACTGAACATGGTGGCTGAGCTCTCAGGTTACATTACATCAAACAAAGACTCTTTAAAGAAATAACTCAGCAGCATAAAGGTTTTAGCAATTAGAACAGAAGGGGAGAGACAAGAGATTACAGGCAAAAATTGGGAGACAAACTGAGCTCTGATAACAAGTTAAAATAAGGAAGTGATAAAATCCTAAGAAATAACAATTCTACTTTCTTCTTTACTGCAGTTGATGAGCACCTTCCAGGAGCATGTTAGATAATGTGAACAAGACCCTTCATGAGTCCTTCAGCGTCGTCCACATTCTTTCCTCAAGGAAGACACACATACACTTTAATGTTCAGTTTTGGCAAACTTTATAGATATGCTGCCTCATATTCCCAGCAGAAAGAAAGGAATGACTTGCTGGTGGTGCCTGGTTGTCCCATGCAGTGAGAAAACCCTGAATGGGTGCTGCAGGTCTCAGTCTCTGGTTTTGCTATGGCAATTCCAGCCCTTTCTGACCCAGGCTGCCTTCACGGCGGTGGTGCAGAGGGATGGCTGTTGACAGGGATTTCCAGCACCCCAGCCTGAGCTGAACTTGTAAAATATCTTCCCAGCTGGGACTCTAAAAGGAAGAAAAGGAGCAAACGCCTTGGCAGATCCAAGTGGTTCTGTATTCGTGTTAGAGAAAGTCAGCTAAAGAAGGTGGCCTGAGGACAGATCTGAAGGTGATGTAGTGTGTAACAGTCTTTACTGTCAAGGGCAATGTCAGCTCTGGGTCAGTCAAAAGAAAAAGTCCTATGAAAAAAAGCCACAACCTCCAGCTAAAATTTTTCTCATAATATAATTTAATATTTTATTTCATTTTTTTTTTTGCAGGATCAGACCCTAAACAAAGAACACTGCAAGAAAAGAAACTTAGGGGGACAGATAGAAGTGTCCTCACAGATCTACCTGGAAAAGTCTCAGAACTTACTGTGCGTCAGCTTTGTTATTCCTCCCACAGCTGAGAGGTTTTTTTTAGGGATGTCTCTCCAAGTTGCCCACAACTTTTATCTCATAAGCAACATGTTAATGCACTCATCCTTTCACTAAATTCATTACCTTTCTTCCACAAGGAGATAATTTGCATTTTTTTTCCGAAAACCTTTTTCAGTCTTTGATGACTCTTTACTTTAGACCAGCCCCCCAATTATCTGCAATACTGACATTTCCTTTCAAAAACAATTTTACTTTTCTTGCTGTTGTTTTATGCTCCTTTACCACAACTTACAATCTTTATAATTTCATAGTTTCTCCCTTCCCAGCAACCTTTTAGCCATTCCTCCCAAACCTAGACACGTATCTCTGGTTGCCTTATCAAAATATTAACAAAAAGCTTTCCAAGAACCTGGCAGACATTCAGTTCATCCTGACATGTTAATCTCTTGGCAGATGCCCACACAATTAAAATCCCTTCTTCCTAGCAACTCCTGTATTTGGCATGACTCTGATAGATACTTTCCAAAGAGTGACCTGATCTTCTCATTTTTTATCTTATTGTAAATCCCGATAAAGGCAGGTCACACCTTCCTCCCTTCTACCTTTATCCCTATCTATACATTGGCTCCAAAATATTTTATATGTATGTGTGTTGAGAGAAGGAGATGTACAAGGCAACACCCTCTTCCATATTTTCCTGCCTAATATCTCAGGACAAGATAAATCCCTTAATGTACTAAACACATAAAGATTATCGCAACTTATCTGTTATTTCAATACAGTAGGACTTCATGTTTGAATTTCTTGACTTCTTGATGATGTAAATATTTTTCATGCTGTAAGTATTTTTCATGCCTTAATCTCACTTTTTAGTGGATGTGAAGTAATATGTCGGGAGACATTGCTCAAGAAGAAATCTATTTTGCGCTTTTTCCTATTTCATTGAATCAAAATTATTCGTAGTCTAGAATATTTTTTTTATATTTTATTTTCATATTAAGTGAAAAGTACTACTGAATAATAGCATTTTCGTGTGCGTTGTGGAGAAATACACAGAAAACGTTTATGTGGTTACACACACAACTAAGAGTCTGGACTATGCATTTTGCCCGTATACAGCAACATTTAAATGCCTCTATCCTATCCTTCGCTGGGGCTAGCAAGTAAATCCATGCATTTCAGTACATTACATCTGTAATAGCTGACAGCAGTGTCTGACCAGAGGCATTCAATAACTGGAGACTCTCATTCACTGCTTTTTCTACTATGTCCCTCTGTTGTCAAAAGCTGGGCCAGATCCTCAGTGGGACTCTGTACACGAGCCTCAGGTTCAGCATTTCAAAGCATGACAGAAATACTTTAGGTCGGATGAGCCCTCTAAACAAAACCCATTTTTTTCTTCTTTGCTTTTTTTTTTTCTTATAGCAGCCTATGTCGTATAGAAATACATTAGACGATAGAGTCCTCTGTGGCTCAAATATAGGAATAGACTCAGCTTTGACAAAATCAATTAGAATGTTTTTAGCCACATATTCAAATTCTGTAAAAAAATTACATACCACTTATTATCTTTTGCAGGATAATAACGTTAAAGCCTTTAAAGAAGTGCTGCATTTTGTAATCTAATCTAAAATAAGTAGTCACGGACCAACTGAAAGTTGAGCTCAGTGCTGTAGGTGATCATAACAACAAGTTTCAGAACTGCGGATTAATTTAAAATCATTTTAAAAAGGAGTCACAATGGAAAAGGTTTTTTTCTGGCCAGAGAACTAAGAGCTTAGTCCTCTTGCCAGTTATCCTAAAGAGTACAGAAAGTTGTTCTATTTAGTAAAAGGAAGAGCATGGTTGAAGAGTAACAACCTGGCAAGGTAGGGCAGAGAACATGCCCAGACAGAGTTAGGGAGCAGAGCCCAGTCAGCTTGTCCCGGGGTCAGAGGGTGGTCCCTGGGCCATTTCACTCCTTGCAAGCACAGTGGCCAGCACCCAGTGAAGCTTGTCCCTGTAAAATAACTCCTTGGCCTCCTTCTGCTTTTGCAGAAGAGGCAAGTACAGCTCAATCCATCTAGTCTGTAACTACAGAAAACGCCAGCTGAATCTGCATCATGAAGCAGAGCCCTGAGGGCCTCCCACAGTCCCATATTTCTTGCCTGGCCCCAGCGTCAAACCAAACCAAACCAAACCTTAGATCATGGCCCGTGAAAGGAAAAAAAACCAATGGCTACGTGGAGTATCTTCTCCACTTGTAGGTCTTTGTCTCTTGTACATCTGTCTGTTGGTTTGGGGTTTTATTCCACTCCACCACTGTAAGTGATCTCTTTCCTCTAAAACAGCAGTTGCTGGTAGGGCTGAGACCTGCCCAGGTTCATCCCTCGTCCAACTGCTTGAGGTGGGACCTCCTGTTGCCATCCAGTGCAAAGGCAGCTGAGCACACATGGCAGCTCTCACTTTGGCCCGTGACTCAGTGCAGATTGTGAAATGACCTTGAAGAAGTCTTGCAAATGCTTTAGGCTCACTGAACCTCTAGGCCAATCCAAAACAGCTGTGGTCTTCTTGCAGTGCCAGTTTTCCACTAGTGAATCCTACCAGCCAGCCTTAGACATCTTCTGTCTCAGTGATGGATGCAAAAGGGTGATCAAAAATATACTGATTTTATTTCAGTTCTTTATCCTTTCAGTATTCAGTAACAGATACTTTAATGTTCAAGCGTATTCAGATTCTTCAAATATATTTAGAATTAAGTTATTTAGGCTAAGTAAGCTGAAGGAAAATCATTTAGATACGTCTGTTTTGGATTTGTAGTGGATAAACTACGGACTGTTAGAAACAGCTGTTATCCCTGTACAGTGAATCATCAGCAGGGCTGTAGAAAATGTGTTTCTTTCTGCATACAGGCTGATGACGTTAAAGTAAAAATTAATAAGAGCTCATACTTTGTTAGAAGTACCATTCAGGTTCTTGTGGAGCTATGTGTTTTTAAACTGGCTGGTTCAAAAGGATGCTTTTCTCCATCTGGAGATCTTAAAACCTAAAAATACAACACAAACACTTTTGTGGTTAGCCTACCACCATTATAACTGTAAAGAAGGACTGTCTTACTTATTATATATACAAAAAGGACTTGAATTTTCCTGTCTCATCCCACCATCATGTCTTGCCCAAATAAACCTGATGACACTGGTTTAATCTCAGAAGGTACATGTACAGTATGAAATTCTTCATAAAAATTATTTTAAATTCCAGTCCAACAAATAGTTCCAGAAATAGAGCTAAGCATTTGCTTCATTGATAGATTAGGTTTCTAATAAAGAACAGTTGTTTATGTCTCATCACGAATGCCAGTTTCTGTTGTCAATAAATAAGTATCCCCTGAAAAGCTTCCAAACTGCATTTGGACAGCAGAATTATTTCACACATGCACCCAACTCTCAGTTTAGGAAATTCACAAAGGTACATTTATGTTTTCACTTGACAGCAAATAGTATTTAAATACCTTGTCAAGACAACTTTCTACAAATGTCCTTGATTACTGCTCAAATCCACAGGTAAAAAACTTTGTTAAAGTAGTTGGCCTGGCAACATAATTTGGCACTCTACATCTATTAACTTCTGTTTCTGCTTTTGCACAAACAAGATTTGCCGCAGATCACTGGTTCAAACAAGAAGTCTAAATGAAGTATCTCAAATTAAGTTTGAATTGATTTACACCATGAACCAATGAACCAGCAAATTTTCTTGCATGCGTTTCCATGTGCAGAACTAAAATACAGGAGATACTGTCATCCTGGCAGTTAAGGCCATCAGATGAGGAAGACCAATTTCCTCATTAGTTTTCCCTTATCATTCTGTAGGAGAAAGAGACAGCTGACATCTCTCCTTAATTTCTGCTAAACTCATCCAGGTAAAAAACACTCAGTCTCACAAAATCCCCGAATAAAATAGCTACATGGGAAAAACAAAAGCTATACTAAGGAAAGGACAATTTTCAAATGTCTAGTCTGATAATAATAAATGCAACAGTCTAATGGTTTTGGGGAGAAGCAAGTTTCTGCTCACTCTTTTTAATGGCCTAATCAGTCTGTTTTCAGTTCTGTCACTGAAAGGAGCAGAGGGAATTTAGCAGACAGAAATATGTTGGGACATAGACAGAACTATAAAAACTGAAAGTGCTGATGTGGTGCTTTGAAGCCTTCTTTGCTTCATAATAAAGAAAAACAGAGACAGGCGGCTGTTGGGAATTTACGCTGAGGAGACTATGTGCTTGCATGTAAGCAAGTGTGTGTTTGCATGCGTGTTTCTCTCTTCGCTAGAGATGACGAGCCATACAGGAATAGAGTACTTAATTGAAAAGATAACGAACGATGAAGCAGCTGTTAAGTATGGCACAAAAATTGCTCCAAGCAGTTAAGGCTGATCATCAGGATGGAAATAGCTTTTTGACAAGCTTAGCATTCCTGTGACAATAATTAAGAATCAGGTTTCCACCAAAAGGCTTTATAGCCAGAAGGGGTTGTAAATCGATGGGCAACATTTTTATCTTGGAATGAAAATTAATTATTCAGTGTCAAACATGCTTTCTCACACTTAACTGCCTGTAATGTCTTCTTTATTCTCCATCTTAATTCAATTAATATACTATTGTTAAAGGGGTGTTTGTCAGTAGTGATTTACTTTTGTTAAAAATTACCATAAGGAAATATGACAAAATTGAATGGTTCTTAAATTAAGCCATAGTTCAGATTTTTTTGGCAGAGGGTTGTTAGCTGTTAAGTGCTCTTTGACAAGGGTGTGTATATGAGCATTTTGTATTGCATCCTTTGAGCTTGCATAAGCACATAAAGGGATTGAATAATGCATGAAAAAGAAGTGTAGGATTTTCCAAAGTGCTCTATGTGGCCCTAACTTCTTTCTTCCATTTAAGCTAGTCAGGAAACATCTTGAATTTAATTGGAGCAGCTTTAGGACACCAAAGACTTTTGAAAATCTCGTGCTCGTTGAGAAGAAATAAAAAATACTCTTCCCTTTTTGACTATTGTACAAAAATGAAGGCATCTATCACAAAGCTGTCATGACACTTATAGGAAAATGATGCATCTTTGGGAATTATTCAGACTGTTTTGACAAGCTCTACCGTCTGAAAATGGGGCTGGAAATGTCCTTTTGGCAAGAAACATTAGACAACATAGGAGTCCACAAGGGCAGCTCTTGTCTCACTATTGCTGTTGGTATTTTCATCTTCACCAGTAACAGAGATGATAGAAAAGAGTATAGTACTGGAACTGGTGTGTCATTTAATTCAGTACTCCAGTATTCTTCTAGTAGCACACATCTTCTGTGGCCCTGCATCATGCATCTTGATTTTCTGCTAAATCTTTCTCTATTTAAGCTAATACTTCACAAAATACCAGAAGCATGAGGCTAAAAGTTACTTTCTTGAAGGAATCCCATAATGTTTTCTCACTCAATGTAAGCTCATTATGCTGCGCTCTCTCTGAAGCAGAGAATATGATCATCCAGCAGTCCAACAGCAAGTTATTAGAAGGCAAGAGGTGCAATTCTTTCAATTCTTTTTTATTATTTCACGGGTGTTTCTTCAATAGTCAAGCACTACTTAAAGAAGTACTGGTGAGTCACAAAATGATGTCTTCTCTACATATTAGGGAACTAATTGCTTTGTAAAACCTCTTAATATTATTTCAGCTTGAGCTAATGTTGACTCCACTCACAGCATATGAAGCTACAGAGGACAAGCAGAGACCTGGATTCTTGTTCTTGCCACAAAAATTGTTCCTGCCTTGCTGCCTCCTAAAATGTCACTTCCAGGATGAGATTACTTACTGGTTCAGCACAGGAGGGAAGAGGTCCACATCCCTTCTCATTTCTGGAAGCTTGTTGGCAAGCCTAGTACCAGCATTAGCCTCTGAGTTACTCCTCTTTACAATCAGGAGAATGCAGCTGATTCATGCTTTTAAAAGTCAAGTAATTCCATGGCAAACTGATACTGGGGAAGCAGAGTAAAACTACGACGACATGTTCTGAGAATGCCACTGGTGAACTAAACTCCTTTTTTTCTTTCCATATTTCAAGCAGTCAGTAGTTTCAACCACTTTAGGAAACGTGAAATGCCTTCTCCCTTTAAGCTGACTTACCTTATTTGCATGTCAACACACATCTCCTCCAAGCAGAGATATCACTTGTAATTCAAGAGATGTTAAGTTCAGATAATCGAAGACAAATATACTCACAGTTCACATTTTGTCTATAAACACCTTATGGGGTAAGGATCACAGTGGTGTTGGAAGAGGTTTCTGTGTTATATTTATTTTTTTTTATTTTAATAAACTTATGGTACAATTGCAATAATAATGCCAGCTAACAATCCATGGATGTATCTTTCTACGTTGCCTAAATTTTGAATTTAAAAATCCTTTTGTCCTTTCCTATCCTGTTTTCCACTTCACTGACCACCAACATTTCTTCTACATCGACTATTCTAAACAATTAGCTGAGAAGCATTCCTCACAAATACCTCACCAGCCCAACACCTTTACTCAATTAGAGTATTGCTTCCTCTTCAATCAACATGACTTATTTCTGTAGGACTACCCAAAAGGAAGATGCCCTCCAAGAGAAGTGAGACTGCCAGAAGCTGGCCGTGAGATAATCCCCTTTTGTTAATCAGATGCTTCCTCCATTTTGAAGACACGTAAGTTGGGAAAGAAGCAGGGAGAGCATGCATGTTGACCACAGCTTTTAAAAAATAGGCAGAAATGTCAGGATTTGTCTTTATGTTTTAGTTGATAACAATCTTTAACTTCCTTTCCCACTTCATGAGCTTGTGAATACTGCAGATTAATGGCTTCTGCACTGAATCACTGGTTTTGTTCTCAGTGTCAGGCCAGAAAATGAAAGAGAAATAAACCACCCCCCCAAAAAATCAGATAATTTCTGGTAGGAAAAAAGCCACAAACAAATATGTGAAATTCAAAGAAAATGCATCTATCGTTAGCCCAGGCTATTAGTGCCTGCTGCCATTCAGTCCAGTTGGAGGAAGCAGAAGACTTGCACGAATCATATATTAGGACAATATGTTTAATACAGAGCCAGAGCAGAACGTTCCTGGCATATTTTAATAGATACAATAATGTTGCATCACAAATCTGTCCTTGAGTTTTTCTTTCAAGGGAACTGCCCTGGAGTTAGTTGCAAAAAAATCAGTGGTCTGGAAATTATGTAATTTAAACGTGTTTACCTCAGTGTATGCCAGTGTTTGCAGCTGTCAAAGTGAGCAGAGCCTTGTCCTACTGAGGCCGATTCTCCTAAATTAAAAACTGCTTCTGTTCCATGCACCCCCCCACATATTTAGCCTTTGTAGACCAAACATGGGAATTTGGAAGATTTTATAAATACTTCCAAATAAGGAGAGGCAAAACTGTTCAGCAGAAGATGTCTTTACCAAAAACAATTGTTTTAATTTAACCTTATTTTCAGGAATGTAGTGCAATTTTCAGTGGGGAAAAGTGGAAGCATTTAATTGTCTTTCACTATTACAATATATCAAAATTAATAACATAAAATATGCATTTTAAAATAATTAAAACTAAATTCATAGGCTATAAACTTTAAAAGGAACATTTCAGTGACTTCACTTGTTCTGTTGGTGTTCAACAGATTATTATGGCTATGCAATTTTCCCAGTTTGGCTGGTTTAAAAGCTGAAAATTTTAAAAGAAAATCACATCAGAAATTCCAGATTTCCAACTGTTTTCAGTGAATCTGCACACAAGTTGGGAGAGTTAAAATGTGAGTTCCTACACTTCAGACTCACCTGTAAAAATACAGAATACAGGCTAATCTTGATCCCAGTTATGTAGAAAGTCAAATCATTTCTGCCTGTATTTAATTATTATTGTTACTGTTCTTTCACCTCTTACGTTACATTTGTGCAACACGTGAAACTAGGAACACCATGTCCTAACTATGGAAATTTATTGTGATATATTAAAACTACTATATGTCACCTGTTCCTGCTTACCTTTTACAATGAAATTTTACCAGCAGAGACAAACAGTTGGTCTTTTGTGTATCACCAAGCACAAGGGTGCTAATACATGAAAAATAACAGACTGAAGTGTGGAAAAAAATCACTGAATGCAACCAGATAGTACCTTGGTGGGGTGGGATGGCAGCAATGGAAAGTTCCCCTGGCCAGTGTTCGGGGATACGTTTTGTATTGCACAGACTCAGCTCCTTGCTGGGTTGATTTATGTGAAGTTCTATGGAGGTAGTCTTGTGATCTGGGCCTCTTCAAAATTGGAAAAACCTCCAAGTCTCTAAGACCAGAAGATACACTGAGATGCTTGCAGTAGGAGTTTATGAAGAGGCCACATTGACCTGTAAAAAAAAACAAAAAGGAGGGGATGAAAAAAAGATTTTTCACTCAACTGATGAAACAGAAATCCATAAATGTGGCTTTTCCATATGACAAAGTGATATGCAATATTCACTGTGGTTTCACACAGTTGGGTCAATAAACTTCCATTAACTATGGACAAACTGTCAAAGTGACCTGCTGCCCTCATTTCTGCAGAATGACTTGGCCTTAGCTGTCCGTATTAATATGAATTTTAACCCTTTGGTTTGGCATTTTAATTCTTCATCCATTAGTCTCACATTTCTGTATTATCAGCTAGTACTATTGATTTTAAAGAATACATACAGTCAATTTGCACACACGTATTTGCAAAGGTCAGCAGAGGACACTAACATGATTTCTGCTACAAGTCCAGACGTTAGGCTTCCCAATGATTTTTATTATCTTTCCTTCTGGCCAAGATTATTTTAATGCAAGTGGAAGTAGTACTTAACCTAAATGAAGAATCACTAGGTGTACTTGCAATCTGATTTTTTTAAGGGCTCATTTGTTGTTTTTTTTTTTACAAGACAAGTCTAAACAGAGGCAGCGCAATCCCAGAAATATCCTTCTTCAGGCTGAGATTCTCCTGATGCGATTGCCAGACATCTCAGCTGTCTGCACTTTATTGGAAGAAAACACCTGTTAATTAGTACATAGAAACAAGTGGAAGCAAAGCAGTAGTCTGAGTCTCAGCCCTTAGAGACCTGCATGTGCTTTGTGTTTAAAGCATTTCAAATAGCTCCAACAACAAAAAAGGAGGATTTTACATGACTGAGATGACCTTTTCTCTCCCTTTTTCTTTTTTTTTAATTAAAGAGTATCAAGGCAGCAGAGGTTGATTTTATATCTGACTGAAATACTGAGTTCTATAGTTGCACTGTTCCCAGGAAGGATGTTTCCCAGCCAAAGTCTATGGCTGTTATGAAACTTTCACCCCGATCTTCCTGCTTTTTTACACTTTTGGTGAAAAACTTTAGTGTTCCTGGTATACAACCTTTCTGTCTAAAATCTTAGGAATGGGAGAGAGGAAATTTCTCTAATATTTAATATCTCAGCTTCTAGAGACCTCTCTGCCACTGAAAGGGAGTTTATGGTTTTACATCTTTTTTGGTGTTACATCTTTTGTGGTGTTACCTGAGGCAGACTTTGCTATTTGGAAACTCCAGAGAACTCTCCTAAGGAGTGCCTACTACTAGCTTTTTCCTCCTAGTTTTTTTCAGTGCTCATTTCCTCCTTGTTTTAGAGTTTCTGTTTGTGCTGCACCAGGACACACAATTCCTCAGTTACTAGCAGTGCCACATGTTATTCGCAGGTGTGAGAGACTTGCCCAGGGATCAGCCATCCAAGGGCACGTAACTATTCACACTGCCCAGTCCTCCAGTCTACCTAAGCACATTTTTGCCGTGGTCCAGTTTCATCTACACATCACACAGAGAAACAATGTTTCCTTTGATTTCCTGCAGTTCTATCGCTATTCCCATTAAAAACAGCAAGAAGCTACCACTGAGCAGGAGATCAGAGTCTTCTCCAATCTGTCGATATTCCAGCCACTGCTGTATTTAAAGTGTCCTGCTCATTACGACAGTGGCAAAGTCTGGAGTGGCACTTAGTGGCGCAATGCCACTTAGATGATGAGTTTCTGAAGTGCCCCAGGAACAAGGCAGAGACTCTCAAATGAGCTTCTGCTCCATTCATAAATAATCCGCACCAGACTTCAGGAGAAGCAAACCAGATAGAGCTGTCCCCAAACTCTGGTTGCAGAGCTCACCATTTGTTGTTAGAAAAAAGAAGAAATCGTTTTCATTTCGCCACTATGTTTCAAAACATGAGTAACACAGCACCACCCCAAATAGTACTTGAGTTTCATTTTGGATCAGCAATCTATGATGTTTCTGTCTTTCTTGGAATTTCTACCACAAATATACCCCTCTTGTCTATGTTACAAACCTTACAGTATGGAGTTATCTGGCATCCACCACTTCTTGCAACAAAATAGTAACTAAGTCTTCTCTGTAGGGGGAATAGAGTTTTTACTTAAATGGAAAATGAACTTTTGTTATACTTCAGAAATGATAAAGGCCAGACTTTCACTGTGGGGTGAGTGAGCAACCTCAGCAGAGCTAAACCAATTAATATTCAACAACAACTCCTGACAAAAATTCAAAGTAAAAAGAAGCCCAACTTGCTTTTCCTTGAGCAGCCCTTTTGTGGGTTTTTGCAAGTAATATAAAGGTTGGACAGGAAGAAATAGAATAAATAGATAAAATTGTTCTGGGACCTGTCTTAAAAACACTTTTTCCTGTACCTAGATTTTCACATGTAGGTTTCACACCCTTTGAGGTCTCTTGAGCTATTGATATGCATATATTAAGCTCATACAAATGTATTTGCAAGAAAAGGCAGTTTCTTAAGAACAAATCATCTTTTCTGCATCAGTAGGAAAGCAATTGATAGCCCTCCAGTGTGTTTTAGATTTCGTACTCCGTTTGTAACAAGAGCTCTATAACACTCCCCATTACAACACAAACAACAACACAATCATTTAGTTCTGCAATCTGGGAGGGACAATGGCTATTTCAACATTCCCAAGGGGGGCTCAAATGACTTATTGATCAATTGATTAATAAATGTCAGCAGTCAGAGGAGACAGGAGCTCTGCTGCAAAAAATAGCTGTCAGAAGAGCCCATAAGTGCATGAGCTATTAGGAGTGAAAAAATTAATCTGACAGAAGAATAGAGCAGTGATTGTTTTACATTAAATGTGAGAGAATGCATGATCTGTGTTTCCAAAACTTGTCAGATATAATAATAAGAAATAGAAGCTTCGTTTCTGGAATAAAGATGTTTATGCACACATTTTGATAGGCCACATATGAAAGTTTGGAATTGATTAACTTTTCATAAAATAGCTGTTTTGAGTTATTTCTACTGAAAGTTAGCAACTGATGCTCTAATCGTGCTTAAGAATTATTTTGTTTTTAACAAATAAAGCTGAATACTTTTCCTAGTTAACTTTTAAGTTGTTATTTTTGGCACAGGTAAAGATAAATTTAATCTGTACGTTTTTCCATGTGTGATTGTTGGTGCTTTCTCCTAAAGATTTCTGTTAAATGAAGTTGTGATGTGGAACATGCACTCCTGAAATACTTGCTGCTGTTTATTATTAGCTTTCATTTTCAGATAAGGGGCATCATTATTGTATTTAAGATTCATTTGACAGGAGGTATTCACATGTGTTGAAAATGTTGTCTTTGTAGCACTAGTGCAGTAAGGGGATAAACGAGGGACTGGGAGGCAGATGCTTATCTATATTAAAAATTCTTGCTCACCTGAGCTGCTTTAAGATAGACACCTGAGCTATAAAAGTAAGTAAATCTATACAAGCCCTTTATTTTCAGCAGAGTGTTTGTATGTGTGACGATTGCTCACCTGTATTTGTCAGATTGTTCTAATAGCGACCTTAAAAATTAATCTCCCGCTAATCTCATGCATTGGGGCTTCATCTGGAGGCTCAGCCGTGACAGTTCTCTTCAGCCCCTTCCTACGCAGGGACCTACATTCTCGATAGATCTGATGGACAGACAGAATGTGATGAGAGGTTTTACTGACTCCTAGCACAAGTGGGGGGACTAAATCTGATTAAATTATTTATTCAGAGTCATACACAAAAGTTGTAAATTGGGATTTGAGCTGATTCTCCCCAGTTGCCATTCACCTCATGTGACAAAATCATGCCATTGTTGTCACATCAGCTGTGCTGATAAAGCATCTATTTCATTCATTAAAAGACTTAACCATTGCCATATTTGAACTAGCAGAAACAAGATCTCTCTAATAACTTCCTAGATGCCTTGTAAGTACATAACCAAGATTCTAATTACAGTCATGACAAGAAAAAGAGATGTTTTTTAATGTTGCAGACTGAATGAAGCACCACGGAATTCCCTATTTAGCTTATTAGCTAATTTATTTCTTCATCTGGCTTCGTTAATTAAGAGCACATATACACATAAAGGAGTAAAGGAATTTTGTACCAACCTTTGTTTAAATACTTTGGTATCTCTGAAATTTAGGCAGCATGTCTCAGACTCACATGACATGAACAGTTTTCTTCTACGTTGTACAGTAGTTCATGGCTTTTACTTAATTTGGTTCTGTTATTTCAAGACCTTCTTGGAGATGGCCCTTAAAATGTTGTTGGCTCCAAAATAGATAAGTTAGTGTTTGGAGACAAGATTAACATCATCTTGGCTGCAGACTAATTTACTTTTCTTTCATTTTTCGGTTTGTAAAAGACACTGAGAAAAAAAACCACAAACTTTTTAATTAGCCTGGTATAAGGTGAACAGATGTCCTGGTTTGATCACAGTGTCTTTTATAGAAAATTATCTCATTGATGCTGCTTTAAGCAGAGCATCCAGGAAGCTGAAATAAAGCTTCTGATTTTTAAAAAATGCAGCTTGTGTTCATTTGCATGCACACGATTATTTTGCAAGTAACACCACCGTGCTCTGTCACATTAACTTCCACCTATCAACAGGAAGGAAAATGAATAATTATTCCTACTCTAGACAAATTCCAAGAGGACCAGAGGGAGGAAAAGTATGATAGCACAGGGCAGTGGTATTTCATGGTTAGATACATGCTTATAGTCTACTTAAGCTACAAAAAATAGTAAATTATATAATTTGTGATGACCTAAACTTTTCTTACTTGCAATTCTGTTGTTTTGAATCAAACTTTTTAATTAACTGACAATCTACACAAAAATTCAGAATATTTTAGTTGAATTGTTTCCTGCACAATTTATAAACATTTAATTTTGATTTCACCTTTTTTGTATGAACTGAAATTTCAAAAGTTAAATGTATAGTGATTTTGATTTTTAGAACAACAGGCAATTGTAACATTTTAATTCTCTTCTATCTGACCTCCTCCTCGCAACACCCCAAAAGAAAGAAAATCTAAATCAGGAGAAATAATTCCTGTTATACCGACTTGTATTTTTTTATTAACAAATATGGTTCCTCAGAAGTTGTATGGAGCTGGTCTGGGTTCACTGCTGAGGATCTTGGGATGGCAGCAAGCCTCAGAACCGCTTGATTCCTCTCTTTCAACAACCTGAATGCATTTCTTTGAAATATTACTTTCTTGCTCACGTTCCAGGCAAAACTTCTTCATGAGAGCACCATTCCTCGAGAGCCACAAACTGCTGATCTGTTTGGATGAGAACCTGCTTTCAGCTCAAGCCTATCTGCAGCTGAAAGAATAAGACATAACAAGAAGCAGCTAAATATAGTGTGAAGTCTTTTTCATTATTATTATTTAAAGATGTATAAAGAATAGAAAAAAATCACTAATGTCTTTTCCTTTATTGAGCAAGAGTTTCTGATAATCGTTTTGCTTATTGCATGATGTCAAAATGAGCTGCATATATCACTACAAAAGCTGATGATTTTTGCATTATTGTTATTATTAATGAGGTCACTTAACAATCTGGGCAGGTGTGTCTGTGAGAGATTGTGTACAAAAACCTATCCCCAGTCCACAAACCAAAAAACAATCACTGAAGTTAAAACATGTCTAACACTCTTCCCTTTAAAATATATATAAAACAATGCTGAATTATCTGTGGAGGCAACTTTTTGAAATGAAATACTGTATTATAAATCCTCCAGTGGGGTAGATCAGCACAGCACCAGGGAAACAATCAGTTCACATGAATCAGTATCAACATCCAAACAGAGGACAGA
The DNA here is from genome assembly GCA_013399365.1 of Pampusana beccarii. Taxonomy (NCBI): domain Eukaryota; kingdom Metazoa; phylum Chordata; class Aves; order Columbiformes; family Columbidae; genus Pampusana; species Pampusana beccarii. The sequence continues at coordinate 219,975 of VWYH01008860.1, read as the reverse complement.
GTAGTGGTGTTGGGATTTCTGAAGTCAAACTGCTTAATTTAACAACAGAGCTGAGCAAATAGCTCAGCATGGATAATGCTCCTTGCAAGCATTAGAGCATTGTCCAAAATATCTTCTAAGATAGTTACTAAAGAATTCAGTGCAAAATCTGAACCCTAAAAGCATTATGGTTAGAATTAAAGGTCTGATATAGTTGCCCTACTTTTTCATCTCTTGGGCTGTTAACTTGACCCATATGTTTCAGTATTCATAGCTAGAATTGTCCAGGAGGCACGTATCATTGCTGCTTCATGAATAAATTTTAGAATAGGAAGATAATGAATAATAGAGCATTAAGAACTACATATTCTCAAATTAAGATTTCACTATTTGTACACTTTAGAGGAAGCTTATTTTCTATATTTCAATTTTCCCAGTTCGCTTTCCCACTTTAGTCACTGAGAAATTGAGAGCAGGTTTTCTCACACGTTCTCTGCTTGTTTATAAGGATTCACATGAATGCTAAAGTTTATAAAACGCCACGATTTGGCAACATTATCATAAATACCTGGCCACAGTCCAAACATAACCAACGAATAAATTGATCTGGAAAAAAAATACCTGAGCAAACCAAAATGCCCATCTTTTTTTTTTTTTTTTAATTTATTCTTTTAGAAGTAAAACCTAACTATATTTTATTACTTAACTATAGCTATTTCTAAAGAAAAAAAACCTTTAACTGTCTGTCATCCAGTGAACTCTCAGTCCTTTGTAAAGTCTTCTCAGGAGTTACAGTGTGAAAAATTATGAGAAAACTTTTCAAGTCAGAAAGAAGTAATACTACACGTATTCAGGCATTCAGTGTGTTTCTCTTTCTGTGAACACTGTGCAAGGCTTATTGGGGTTTTTATATAAAATATTTGTCTATAAAAATGTTATGTAAATAGTTATATCCAAATACGTAGATAAGTTCATTGAAGGCAGGAGCTGGGGATACCACTTATTGTTAATGTCACCTATTCCAAGACTTTATTTCCTTACAGCTTGAACAGGTTTCAATGCCTAAAGCCAAGATTTTCCATGTCAGATGTCATCAGAAGCCTGAACATTTTAAGGAAAATAACAAACCAAAGCAGTTCAGACATCTCTGAGAAGGAGGCTAAAAGAAAATACATATCAGCAAAATGAGCATCTGTCCTTCTTCGATAAATCTGTGTGACTTTTTCTTTGAAGAGGTCTAACACATGTTTTGGAGCACTCTAATGAGATTTGGAACACGGCTGTGAATGTACTTTTTTTCAAAATATCAGAATTTGTTCATGTTATTATGGAAGATTTAAAACAATTAAAACTAAATAATGCTCTTATGACAGTCATTCATATACTTTTAGTGGAAAGAGAATGCTAAACAAAAACATCCTGCATCATAACAGTTCGTCCCTGCTGCTAGAGGAAATTCCAAAACACAGATCATAGATGCAAGAAATTCTACACTGAAATGAATCAGACTCTTGGCTGGAGCTCATCTATTGGAGGGTGCCCCTAGGACATCACTCCTCCAGGCCTTAAAAACGTTCTCCTTTTTGAGTTTGAAGTTACTAGCAGCCATTTTATACCCATTTTTTCTTATACCAAGGCTGTTTTTCAGTTGTTCCTCTGCCCCTCTTTGGCTGTGTTTTCTCAGAAGAGGCACGTCCTCTCTCAGCCTTTGTTTCATGATGGGAAATAAGCCAAATGCCTTCCCCTTGATGACCCCTCTGTGAACATGATCCAGAGCAACAGAGATAACTATGCACAGTAAGCCAGATGAAGTATTCAAACAACTCTGTAGACTTGTTGTAAAACTGCCCTGTTTCTGCTAGAAACACCTTTCCTGAGGTCACATTTGTCCTTTCCTTAGCCCATCATATCACTTGTTCTTATGTGACTCTCTAATCAGCTAATGGAGAAAAATCTTCCTCCATGTATTCCATTTTCAGTGGGTAAGTGCCTGTCTGATAGAGAAGTCAGCTTCATAAACCCTTAAGACTATGTAATATTTACTATTATATTTCATCTTGTTTTTATTTCTACAGTTCTTATTGCTATTCCATTCATCCTTCAGTTTTGATAAGAACTCACAATGTTTTGTTACAAGCAACTTTCATTTAGTATCAGCAAAGTTAATTAGGCTGTTTTAATTAATTAAAAATCTAGAAGATCATTTTAAGATCATTCTTTGAGGAAGGCTATGGCCTAAATAAGGCTGTCAGTAATCAGCTTAGCTCTAGCAAGTTTTTCCCAACTTGCTTTTTCTTTGTTCTAGTGCCAGCTGCTTCCAATTTGCATAGTTTTGTGCATAAGCATTGTATTAGTCTAAGTAAGAAAGACCTACTGCATTAATCTTGTCTAAAAATGAAATTGCTTGGTAATCTAGGCAACTAATCTCCTTGTAAACTCATATTATACTTAAATCACCTTCCATTTGGCTTCCCATTTCTGCAGTTCTTTAAAATGCTTTCCAAAATCTGTACACTATTGACATCACACAAAAATTACCCTTTTTTACTTATGTTTGTGCATTTCCATTTATCTCATTTAATATGTTCAGTTACTGTCCCTCTTAGTGGACCTGTAATTGAGTATTCTGGTCTCTTCTATATTTGGAAACAGAGATTTTTTTCCTTCTACATGGGTCTATTTAGTGACTTTTTTTTTGGTCTCAAATACAAGAATTTCCACACCTCTTCCTCCATTCTAGTTATCCATTAACCTCTCCCTCATGCTCAGCATTATCTTTATTTAAATCTGAGAAAGAATATTAATCTACTTCTCAAAAGATCCTTGGCAAAAATATTATTGATGTCTATAAGAAAATTTGGACAAGAATATGTTCAATTCTGAAAGAAGTCAATCTGACTTATTCTTGCACACTGAAGCCATGTAAAAATGTTTAGTTTTCCAGAGCTTTCCAAGTGAAACTAGACACTTCCAACTGAAAAACATATTTGGGAGATTTATTTGAGTCCAAAAGTCCAAAACAGAGCTTGAGAAACAACAGAGGAAGTTGAAAAGAAAGAGAACTAGTATCGGGTTGGTCTGGATGTCATCAGTTTTGATTTTGGCCTTAAGTTTACTACCCACATCCAAAACCATCAACATTTGAAAACATTATTCAACTCAGATTGGTGGAGCATCTGTTCCTTAGTAGGTGTAATTTCCATCACCTTCAGCCAAGATCCTCTTCATCTCTGATTGCTCAATCACCACTCCTGATCTTGGACCAAAATGCTTAAGCCACATTCTTGTTTGTTCTCCAGATAATGGTGAACTGACCATTCCCTTCACTTTGTGAATGGTACAGGTGCAGTTTCTTGTACCACCCTTAACACTGCACTGTAAGCTAACTGCTGGTGTCACCAGTGACTCTTAAATTACCCTTCATTTGAGCTCTCCAGTGTTTTTGTAACATTCTGCCAACTTAAGCAGAGCTAATAAGTGCAGGTCTCTATGGGAAGAAAACAACCCCTTTCCACTACTCTGAATCACAGCTGGAGGACCTTGAGCTGGATCTACAGGAGGACCAGCAGTCCCAAATGGATATAGCAAATGCTGATGAAAGACTTGAGCCTCTCTCCTACAGTTAGGTGTCTATCTGTAGTCAGGATTGAAAGCCAGAGGAACCAGACCATAAACTCATTCTGATTAAAATATTGTTTATTCATGTGCAAATACACTGAAACTGAGAGCATGTACCCAAGCTGTGGAATGGACCATTTTAAAAACTTACTGACCTGAATTTGCATACTGGTGCCCAGATGTCCACCCCAGTGCATGCTTAATTTTATTGGCATTTGCTAAATACAGCAAACATAGGACCGCTACCTTTTATTTTATAGATTTACTAAGGTTAGGATCTACAGAATACTTCACATACGTGATCTACTGTGTCAGGTTACCTGAGCAAAGTTTTGCCCTCTTATTTATCTTGTTATAACAGAAACTTTAATTCTTCAGTTTCTAAATCACCTAAGGGTAAAATAAATAAATAAATAAAAATTTAAAAAAAACAAATCTTCCCCTATCATCAAAACTATTTACATATGTTTGGGGGCCATGAAACACATGCCTGGTACTTCAGAGAGCCAGGAGGAGACACCCATTGGCACCACACAATGCAGCTGAGCTGAGGCTCTGCTGTGTCCCGTGGCAGCCTCATCAGCCACACTAGTTATCTGGCAACATCTTGCTAGCAATACCTGCTGATCATGCTGGGCCTCTGTATGCACCAGCAGAGATATAATTTCTACCTCCCCAGCCCTCATGCAGAAAATATTCCACAATGATGCGGAGACCTGGAGGGCAGAAGAAAACTTAGTGGCCTCTAAGGTGATTTTGTCTGGGTCACATCATATCTTCTGGCATAGAAGTTGTTGCAAACTGTTTGCATGTCACATGCAGTTTGAGCCACAATCTGTTAGCCCTGATGTGATTTATTGGCGAAATTGACAGTTATCACTTCTCTCAGCAATAACAACATAAGACAGGCAAGTCTTCAATAACACGTATCAATCATCCACAATTTAAATAAGGCCATCTACAGAATACCGCCAAAGTGCCCTATACAGCTGAATTGACCAAGGAAGATACCATAGTAATTTGTTACAAATGTACAAGGAATCCTTGGGTAAGTAACCAGCGTGAACATCTGCTAAAGTATCCTGAAAGCATGGCTGGCTGTAGCCCATCATTTGGTTTGAGGAGAGTGGTTTGTGCTCTAGAACAGCCTTCATACCTTGGGAAAGCTAGAAAGTTTCTCAGTTTCACAGCCATATATATGAAAGCAAAATTTGGTTTGCTAGGATTGCCTTGAAGTCTCAGCCTGTAAAAGCAGACACATTTAAATCATTGGAGGGCTAAGTTGCAAGTTAAGTTATGTAAGACAAGTTATATTTGTGGCTGAAGTACACAAGTATCTTCAGAGTACAAGTCAAGACACAACTGACTGAAGGGACCACCAAGACTATTATGAAAGATCATGGGAAGAAACAGCCCCAGCATATCAGCCACCTAATCAATACCAGTGTTATACCTGTACATATCACTGAAATTTTTTTTAAGGAAGGTGGATATGGATGACAGTAGCTGGGCACATACTTTACAGAAAGACTCTGGAGTCCGAAAGAGGTTCAATTTCACTAATGTTTGTTGTCACGTCCTTTGCCATCAGAGTTGCAAAATGCATTCAGGAAATTTGAAATATATGTCAAAAAAGGAAGGAAACTGTGATTGGGGAAACAGTTTGGAGACAAGAACATGTATTACAATTAGCCAGCTCAGACTAAAAACCTTGGAGACCATAGCAGTGGGAATCCTGAAAGAATTAATTATGTTTCCATAAAAATAATATACAACAGATCTAAGCTATAACAAAATATTTAGAAATGTGGTGTACCTGTTCCGAGGAATGGTATAAACGCATTCTTCCTAGGTGACTTTCCACTTAATATCCTGCAGAGGATTCATTTGGTAAACACTTCCTTTTAAGCATTAGTTTCTGATGAAAGACTCACACATAGAAGAGAATAAGTGATTTCTAATTCTGAAAGTATTCGAAGTATCTGAAGTTTTTTGTGAAGATACAATAATAAGAGTCCATAAGCAACACATCATCATTTGTGACTAATCAGCAAATTCAACTGGTGCATAAATTGACAAGAAATGTCATCAATGTAAATTAATGTTTTCAAGCCATTAGAAAAGAGCACCAGCTTCATGTTACAACTGAAAGAATGGCTCAGTTTTGGAAAGTCATTCACTATCATGCTATAGACAATGACCCCTGTCAAAAGATTTAACAAAGTTCACAGGTCAATGCAGTGGGAGGATCTCTGCTGTCCTGACTCTTAGTAATAGTGTAATCACGCGGAAAAATTTTAAGTGTTGATAATTTAGTGAATGAAATTCATGCCTTTTGACCCTGAATGAAGAGACAAGGGAGATTCATCTTGTCTTCAATTAAGTTTAAAGCTATTTTTAAACACCTTATCTGAGCCAAGCGTCACAGGATTCCCAGTATTTTTAATGCAGTTTTCAAGCTGTATCATAAATTAAATCTGCAGATACTGGGTATTGGGAAAACTTTTTCACACAACAACCGTGAAATCCCGATCCTGCTGAAGTCAGTGGGAGTGCTGCCATTTCTTCAACAGGGTCTGGATTTCAGCCATATTGTTTAAAGTCTCTGAGTGCTGCCTTGGCTATGCTACTCACATGCTGTTCCCAATGGGTTCACTGGCTAAAAAAAACAAACCAAAACAAAAAAAACCTACATAAATGCTGAATATTACAGCTGAAGAAGGCACAACATCACAATCTGTCTTCAGTTATGAAATTTCTAAGATGCAGAAACCATTTCATTAGGTTAAATTAATCGATAAATGGCACACAACTATCAGCAGTGAAACCATCGTCAGCTTGTGTTAAGATGCTACATGAGGGTTTGATAGCTCCCTAAATGTAAAGAGACACATGGGTTCATAGTGTGTCTGCACACAGTTCGTCTGCACATAGTAGAAAACTAAAAAGCTAATTCACTCTGTGAACCGCATAGATCAGGATCAGGCCCAGAAATTTCCACTCTAAAAATCTGGGATAAAGACACTCCGAACTCAGAGAGTACCTATCTGAAGTTTCAGCAAAGATCTTATAGTTAGTATTTTCCATACACCTTATTTTCTTTGTGTAGTGAAATGAAGGGGCTATGCTCTGTGTATGCAAAGCCATAACCAAGACTTTCACAGACTTCAGACTGCTTTGCTCTATGGGTAAGAGCTGCAAGGGGCAGTGCTGTGTCCCTGAAGAACTGTATCCAGGGTCATAGCAAGGGGGCAACACAAGTGAATAATGTCCCCATCTTGCTGCCTTTGAGCTTGCAAGCAAAAGGAGACAACTAGTAGGCAACGGGAACCAGAATATCTCTCTAAGGTTTTCCCCATAGCTTAGATAATCTTCAGACAGCAAAAATTACCTTTGTGGTTGAGCTTGTGCAGCTCTTAGGGGTGTTTTCACTCTACTAGCATTTCTATGCTATCTGATTTATTCCGCCACAGCTGCGCGTGCGGAAAAGGAGTTCTGCCTGCCTAGTGATTTTGTGTACCTGTACAGCAAAGTATTCTTAATGTAGTGAAAGTCTTACTCATGTACTCATTTTAAACACCTCCCCAAATTCAGTGGAACCATATATCTATGCAAAATTAAATACTAATGTCAAGTGTTTGCAGAACAGAGCCTAAAGGTAAAAGAAAAGCTTACACTGGAAATAGCTGTGACATAAATTCTTTATATTTTGCCTTTAGCTAGAGAAGCGCATCTCTATTATCATTATTTTTTCATCTTTAGATCAAGCCACTGAAGACTTAGTGCAGCATACCTATTAATTATATTATTACACTGATCTGTATTTCTGAGTATGGCCTAGGTTTCCCTGCTAGAAATCACAGCCCTTCAGCTACCATTGACCTCCCAGCCATCACACACAGCACACCAGCAGTATGTCTGTCCTGCCTATCATCACCCAGTGTGTCACCAGGTGCAGCAAGCCTCCTACCCACAGATGCTGAAGAATGACAAGGTCTAGCTCATACTATTACTTCCCTGAGACAAGCAAGCATCTCTGAGCCAAAGCCCACATGTTAGCTGTTAGCTCAGGCTGCTTATAAATAACATGTTAATAGCTGTAAAGTTTTTCCTGGGCTAGGCATTCTGCTTTCCTCTTTGATAGGAGCATGTTTTTGTCTGGGGAGGGTTCCTCAAGTACATGTTGGGATCTACCGGCTGAGCCAAACTAAATCAAGCTCATGACATGTGCGTGTCTGTGAGCAACACACAGCAGCAGTTTAAAGCCCCGGTCTGGTACACCCTTTCCAGATCATTTCCTCCTTGAAGTCTGACTCCTCTTTGTATCCTGTCTTCTTTCTTTCTTGCACGAAAAAAAAATCTCTTCCTGACTCAATTCCCTACAGGGGAAATTAATTAAAAGTGGCTGTTGGTTCCCCCTTGAGTGTGTCTAACATGAAGGAAGCTCTGAATGTGAGGTTGAAGACCAAAAAGGCCAGAATTCCAAAGGATTCTTGATACTCCCGGTTTTAAGAGTACTAACACAGACACATCCGATTTTGCCCCATAAAAATGGAAGCAGTTGCATTGGAACAGTCCATACTCAGCTCCCCAAAGCACATCTGGAGAGGGTACACTGTGCTCTGCAGCGGTGTCCTGAGCACAATTGGGGGTCACAGCTGGAGTCTATGTCCTTCACCCCTTCCCCAAGCAAGGTACCAGAGTAGCAGGTCAAGGAGCTTTGAGCAGCATCCCTGGCTGTGAGAAAGTCGTTGCCTTCAGGCAGCGTGGGGCTGACCCAGGTGGCTGTACGCATCCCACCAAAGGCCTCCATGGGATCGTTTCCAAAACCTTTTCCAGCACAGACCTTTCTGAGAGCATGGAGTGGGCTGCAGCAAACACAGCATGCAAGAATTAGGCCCTGAAAACTTATGAATGTGTATGTTCTTCACCAAGGTTTCCCAGTGGGCTGTACACCACCTGTCAGGACAGTTACCCTTCCATCCTGCTTTGGAAGCAGACAATTTGTGTAAGGCCACTACTCAGGGTCTTAAACAACCTGAGTGCCCGGATCTGCCACAGGAAGCTGTGACCAGAGGAGCTCTTCTCAATGTTTCCAGCTGCACAGCCAAGAGCCGGTGCTGGCATGGCAACGCCACTTTGGGAGGGCTTTTTTGGGTTGTGTAAGCAGACCAGTGAGTACTCCTGGCTCATTAGGCTTAATAGACAAAAGAATCGTAGATTCATAGAATATCCTGAGTTGGAAAGGACCCACAAGGATCATTGAGTCCAGCTCCTGCCCCTGCATTGAACAACTCCAAAATTCACTCCATTTGTCTGAGGGCATTGTCCAGTCTCTTCCTGAACACTGTCAGGCTTCGGGCTGTGACACCTCCCTGGGGAGCCTGTTCCAGTGTCCAGCACCCTCTGGGTGAAGAACCTTTTCCCAATGTCCAACCTAAACCTCCCCTGGCACATCTTCCTGCCATTCCCTCGGGTTCTGACATTGGTCACCAGAAAGAAGAGATCAGCGCCCTCTCCTCCTCCCCTTGTGAGGAAGCTGTAGCCGCCATGAGGTCTCTCCTCAGTCTCCTCCAGGTTGAACAAACCAAGTGACTATAGCCGCTCCTCATATGGCTTCCTCTCCAAACCCTTCACCAACTTTGTAGCCCTTTTCTGGACGCTTTCCAGTAGCTTTAGATCCTTTTTATTCTGTGGCACCCAGACCTGCACACAGTGCTCCAGATGAAGCCACACCAGTGCAGAGTAGAGCGGGACAATCACCTCCTTTGAGCATTTGGCAATGCTATGCTGGATGCAGCCAGGACATGGCTGGCCCTCTTGGCTGCCAGGGCACACTGTTGGCTCATGTTCAGAGACGGTGCCTGCCCCCATTGAAAGCGCCTTGCCTACCCCATAGACCTGTGGGCAGATCAACCTGCCCCATGCCCTAGGCTGCAGTTTTGCACCAACATGGCTTCCCTGGTAGCCATGCCACGGCAAGGGCAGAAAAGCCGGCATCCCCCAGGTCCAAAGGCATGGGGAGACAGCCAGACTCGTTTGTGTGCCAGCCCCACTCAGAAATGAGTCACAAGCCACCCATCATTTACATTGGGGTGAACAGGAGCAGCATACCTACACCACCTCTCCATGGAGAATAATCTCTCTCTCACTGGCAAGATGCTCGTCTTCCCAGATATATTAGGCTTCTAGCAAAAAAATCCTCAGCAAAAGCTAAGAAACATATTCTGGCCTTCAGGCTCCTCCTTGGGCTTTGTCATTAGCGCATGACAAGCAACTCATTAAGAAACATTCTGTATTTTTTTTGTAGGTTCTTGTCTTGGCACTTGTAAGATTACAGCATGTGACAGAGCGGATGGGCGTTAGCCTTTTCAGCCTGACAGCTACGCGTACAGATTGCTGCTTGAGCCACAGGGCATCTTCCGAAAGAAATCATCCTCACCGAGCATGATAGATGGACAGAAACTTGAAACATCTGCGAAGGCTATAAAAATCCCATGTTAGGAGCCCATTCAGAATGACGAAACACAGTGTCCATCAGACAGTGATCTACAGGGGCTGCCCTCTACATGCTGCTGTGTCGCGGTGAGCCGGGGTTCAGCTGTCCCTCTCCACACTTGCTTGTTTCATTACATTAGTATGAGTGAGACAAACTGGAAACTACAAGTGGAAGTTTATCCTGTCCTTTGCTGTAACCAGGCAAATTCAAAACACCAACTGATTTCAGAGGAGACTTTCCTTCTAGGGACTGGGCTTCCATATAATCTATGTATTATTTAAAAATAATTGGTCACAGCTGCGGGAGCTTAATAGATGTCTGCCATGTAGATTTCTACTGCCCTTCCATATTTTTAGCACTTTAAAATATGTTTGCCATCTGTTCCTGCCACAGCATTAAAAACAATCATAGTGATTCTTTATGCAGAGGCCTTAGGATGGAAGTTGAATGGAGCCCACTAGATCACAAGTGACATGATGCCAAGTACAGTGAATATAATGAGTGTGTGGCCAGATTTTTGAAGAGCGCTGTTTGTAACCCCCTTCCCTCCAGTGCTAAGGGTCATTTATATACATGTGTCACTACAAAAAAAGTGCCTCTAAGAACCAGGCTCAGAATGCAAATTGTTGAAGCAACTGGTGAAAAGGCCTGAAGTTCAATGCTGTGTTTTACCCTATTACACGTATCTCAATTTCTAACCAGTCAATAAATGAAAAGATGGAAAACAGATCAGAAATAGAGGGCATATATCATGGCAATGTAGAAATGAACTCGTATCCTGAGAGGAATTTTTCCTTCCCCCCAGCTCTGCAGAGGATAACAACTGATAACTCATTAGGTCTTTGCCAAAAGTGTTGCACTGAGCTAATATTGATGAAGTGGCTTTCTGTCTAAATACCATGCTCCTGGCCAAAATATTTGTTATTAATCAAAGACGATTTGATTCTCAATTTCCTTTTGATATTTAACAGTTCTCAATTTCCTTTTGATATTTAACATACAGGCAATCATCTGCTTCCATTTTTAATTGCTCTCATTTCTCATTTTGTTAGAAAACTGGCTCTCAGCCGAATTCTTATAGATCCCTCAATGATGACATAGAACTAACAGCGAAGTGAAAGCAGATGACCTCTTTTCATTATCTAAACAGTATTAAATGGTGGATGAATGCTGTTGTCTTTGCATTTTAATAATTTTTTTTTTTAATTTTTTGTTGTTGTTGTTGTGTTTGTTTGTTTGTTTTTTTCCTACTGCTGGGTGCAACCATATTTCCAGGTAGGTCAACAACATTGAACCAACTTGTTTAACAGAGAGGGTACTTTTAGTCTTCACCTCTGTTGTCTTCCTAGAGTTAAATATGAGCATTTCCATTCATTTTAACTGCCTGTATTTTTAAATATCCACCACTCTCTTGCAGGCTGGATGATGAAGCATGTAATCATGCTGTTCAGTTCTGGACACATCACAAAGAATTCCTCTCTAATTTGGCATTAATTTGAATATAGAGTGATTATAATCACAACACCGAAGTTTCACTGTGGGAACTAGACAAAGATGAGAATCAGACTCAGAATCAAGGTACTCCAAGCCAAAAACTACCCTCCCCAGTTGGTTTTGCTGTTCCAAGAGATGATAAGCTCTCAAAGGTTCAGAGTCTGTGCTGTGTTGTTCCTCACACTGTGCACAAATGTTTTATAGAAGCATACAGGAACTATGGGAGACAGAGACTTGCTATTTGTCTGGCACTTTACTATCTACTCTCACATATTATAATATCTCACACCACAGAAACATAGAAATATCACGTCTTACCATAACAATGTATCTGCCACAATAGATGAAGCGCTTATGACCCAATTCTCTCTCTCGTAAGACTCATGTAAAATCAATTATAAACAAGATCATTAGGTTTTACCACTGAAGACCAGGAGACTTGAGTCTGACTCCAGGGCCAAGACTCTCAGCTGGTATTGACAGAATTACGGAATATAAACTAGCTGTCCAGTTTTTAACAGAACTACATAATTTCCAGAATTTTTTTCTCCAGTTCTAATTATTTCAGGTGCTTTTTTGGACTGCACCTATTACAATCACATAATGTACAATATATCTTCTTCATTCATATTTACATATGATGTATTTGACATTTTGTCGTTCACTTTGTATACACTAAGGAAAACACTCCCAAGGCCAGTTCCCAGTGTTTGAAGCCTTGCAAATACTCATCCCATATTTGGAGATGTCTTGAACATGGCTTCACATTTCAAACATCCCTTTCTTGACATTTGAACTACTCTGACATTGCACTGGAAGCATACGGGTCATGGATATAACTTTAAAAGGCCTCTGGAAAGTTTCTTGATGAGAAACTCTTGATCTTAACAATTTCTTTACATATGAGGTTTAAGGAATTTAAAAGTACTGAGCAAATCTGCTGCTTAGAGCTGCAGACCAAGAAACGCATTTGTCCTCCAAAATTCACTGGCATAGTGCAATATTGCATTGCTCCCAACCACGGACTGCATTCTGTTAACACAAAGTCCTCACCACTCAGAAGTGCATGCAACTCGTTACATAGATAGCTTTCCCATGTAATGCCTGTATTATTTTTTCTTAAAGCGGTTCACAAGCTATTTCCTAATTTGCATCTTCATAGTTCCATGTTTAAAAAAGAAAAAAAAAGTGATAATGTTATCTTTCATGTCTGTCAGAAGTAACGAAGTCCTTTAACACACAGCTGGAGACTCTGGAAGTTGACAGATGAGCTTACACACTTTGTTTTTCCTTATCACTCACAGAACTGAGGTATTAGTTCCTACTCTTTCTCCATGTTAGTGTCTGGGTCTTGCTTATCATAGATGAGCCAACCAGTGTATCCTTCTCATGATAAAATCCAGCAATTCTACTGCCATAAGGCAAAGTTCAGCAAAGCAGTGGTATTTATGAGATGGCTTAGAGTCTATATTTTTTAAGATAACTTCCCTAACATGTTCAGTTCCTCTATTTTGCTGAATGAACCAGACATTTCTTCTTAATGCTTTTTTAAGTGGTCTTTTCCTGGTGGTCAACAGAGAGGAAGTATGAGTCCAAGTAGTGTGCAATCATATCATTATTTCAGTGCTCCCCTACATACAGGAATTGTCATGCCAGAATTTGTATGGACAGAAAAAAAAATTCTTGCAGCCAAATGCTAGACATGGCGTGTTTTGAACTGAATGCTGGGTCTTTAGTACAAATACCTATGCTGATGGACAAGTTCTTTTCTCTGTGTTCTTAATTTGCCAACATGGCCTCCTATTTGCAAGGACATCGTTGTGTAAGGATTTTTTCTCCTAAGTATTTACTGTCAGCTTCTCCAGATTTTTTGCTAGAAGTTTTACTCCTTGTGCAAAACATCACTGCATAGAAATGTAGACTTCTTTACTCAGGACAAAAGAGAAAAAAAAACCTGAAAGTGGAAATAAAGGCAAGGCTAGCTTAGTTTTCTACAGCTTGTATGAATCCAAAAGACATTTGCCTGCAAAATATCACTACTGAATCCCCTCAATAAATTATATGTAGCTTGATTTATTCTTTTACTGTCAGGCAACTTGCTGAGTTCTATTTTTAGATGAAGCTCAAGTCCAGAGTCTCATCTGTCCAGGAAGACCTTTACATTGCTGTAAAAACTTGAGCCTTATTTAAATTAGTGGTATTAAAATAGTTGTTTGATTGTCATCAGGCATTTGTTGATAAATTTTGTCTTTTTGCAGAGAATAGTCTCTTGCAAATCTTTCCTATGCATTTTTGCTCTTTACAGAATGATGCAGCACACCTATGGGAAAAATCAATCTTTTCATTGGTATTTGAAGATCTGTTTCTTGTTTTTTTCGTTACTGTGTTAAAGGTTATTCAAATGCATACTGGTAGCAATGACTTATTGCTGTAAAGTCACCCTCCTAACATCCATCTGCCTTTAAAGAGCAGCAGTGAGAACAAAATCTGCTCTCTGTTATGCAGATATGGCTTTTACCCAAACAGCTCACCCAGTCGAAGCATCTGGTTGCTGCCTGCACTAAATTTCATTTTACAGGCCAGATGCCTAATAATTAATAAATCAAATCTTCACTAAATCTTTCAGTTGATTTTTCATCTTTTACTGAAAATTGAGCTGTTTAAACCTGAAGTTCACTCAAGCCATAAAAATGGGGAACTGGCCGTTTCTTCTTCATGCTCCAGCAGATTTTTAAACAGCCATGAATGGCAACAAGGAGCCAGTGCTAGACGCAGATTTTCTGCACAACATCCACTGTCCATTTGTGGATGGGGTCTCCTACAGACGCTCCAGCCTGAAGGTGCCTCAGAGGCAGCAGATTTACAAGCATGGTTGTCCTCTCACTTCTGCCGAAGACATCAAGAGAACAGACATATTCCACTTCTGCTGTCACCACAGAGCAAGTTTTCTTTTACTCTAGTTGCTTCAAAAAACCCCAAACTATTGCAGTACGTGAGTTCACTGTTATCAGAGTTTTCTGAACTGTTCTCTCTTTCCTGCCTTATTCCCTGCCTCCACACCCCAGCTCTAGAGCCCTGCACCTTGCAATGTGTGTGCAGGTACATGAGCATGACAAGAGGAAGGTGAAGCTGCTACCCCAATGAAAGGCTGGAGAAAGCAGGGTGGAAACCGCTATGCTTTTCACTGATTTGGAAGAGGAGATTTGTTAAATGCTCTGAACTGCTTTGAGGACACCCACTTGTCCCTTTTACTATTGGGAATCATTTATGTTTTCCCCTGATTTTGTAAAGCACCTCTCACAGTGGCAGCTTCCAAGCCTTTGGCGGTTCAAGTACTGTCTCACTCCCACCATCAACCACAGAAACCCTGCCTGTGATTACATGGACACTGCCATTCCCATTCTTCCTGTTCAATTTCTTATTTTGATATTTTGTAAATTTAAATAAGACCTAACGGACCTAACACTTCTTTCCTCTAGGTGTGGGTGATGGCCTGTTTTTTGGAGGACAGATTAATCTATCCACAGATCTAAACCTGAGTTTGTGCTCAGATACTTTTCTGGACCAGGTTGTGATTAACACTTGCAGAAAGATCTGCTAAAAGGTAACAAGCAGGAATAATAAAATCTATTAATAACTTTTAATTAATTTTATAACCTTTTTCTTTTGAACAATTTCGACCAAAACTTTTTTGGCTTAATCTTTGTAGGCTTAACCAGAAAAGCAGTTTACATTTTTAGCTAATATGCTCAAGTGCAAAATCCATGTCTGTTGAAAATATCTCATGTAGCAAGTCTGTTCATCTGTAAAGTGTGGAGTTATTATCTTTACCTCTGACATATATTTCCCTGGCCAAAACTCATCTAAATGCCTGTCAGTTAGGCTGACTTTGAGCACCTACTCATACCAAGATGCAAGTAGACCATGCTGCCCACTCTGAAGCAGGAGACAAGAGCAGAAAACACAGTGCCTAACTGAGGTTTGCTCCATAACAAAACTACAGTGATGTGAAATGTACAGCTACCACTAATAACAGCAGCCAAGTGCAAAGGGGAGATGTGAATAAAATTATAGATTTAAACACCTTTCCTCCACTGAGGGAGTTGGGACACTTAACGAGTATAACCATATATGAAATTGTGAGAAGATAACTGCAATGTGTAACATGCAGCACTATTTTGAACATTTTAAAGGCAGATTGCTCAAACAGAGCCTTTGAAAACTACTGTGAAAGCAGGGGGTTGGGAAGAGAGTGCCTGGAGACTGCAGATGGGAAATCTGACGCTCAGGTTTAAAAGTGAACAGTGTCCGGTGTCTATAATAGCTACAAATGAAGGCAATCAATACCATGTACAAAATACCACTGTAATGCTCTATAGTCTTAGATATCGCTAAATGAATACAGATGGCATCTCTTCATTTGAAGTACTTTGATCAGATGGAATATAACATAGATTTTTGTCCCTAACAAAGCTCGACTCAAAACAAGACACAAAATGGAATGGGCCAGAAGGTCGTGTTAACCTTGTGGTTTTATAGCGAAGTGCAGTGGGAGACAAAAATGGCCCAATGTTTAGAAGTTTTGCACATGGGTAGAGCCAGAAAGTCTGGCTGATATCTGTTATCCTAGCATTAGCAGGCAAAGGAAGAAGCATTAATGGGGGTTTAAGGCAAAGACTGGTAACCTAATATTAGTGAACCAATACGTCTGTCACTTTTGTGTTCTTTAGTTTGATCAAACTGTCAAAACTTTAGGAGACTGAATGATGGGAATAAATCTAGCAATTCCTATTTAGCAGCCAGCACTATTTCTGTGTACAGTTTGGCACAGCATTCTCCACCAGTGTGGGACTGCAGTAGCATGTTAGATGCTGCAGCACTTCATACACAGGCCATGACAGGCTGTTGAATGTTGTGAAGACAGGAGAAAAAGGCTAATCAGTAGGCTATATGTCACATAGCGAAAATACTAAGAATTCAGATATATCTCCTGAAAACATCTGCAAGTTTAATAGGAGTATTTCTGTTCAATACAAACTCTAGCAATAACACAGCCACTTTAATTTTATATCACTCTACAAACGTGGGTGGATGTACTTTCCTAGCAACCTTTTGGGATAAATCAGAGACATATTTGTAGCTCTCTGGCAAACACAAGCAGGAGGATTCATTTTGCCAAAGACAGCAGCCTGCACTTGAGCTTATGGCACCCAATCGAAGAGTACCAATCAAAGAGTAAAGTGTCTGACACAGGCTGTCTGCTTTCAGGCACAAACCTGACTCCTCAGATCCTAATGTTCATTTCCAAATCAGGATACTTTGCAAATGGAAATGTTCCTTCCAAACGAGAGGCCAGCCTTAACCAGAGGATGTCTGTACCACCACCTATAGTTCCAATGCTCGGGTCTGCCATGTATGTCAGACCTTCTTAATGTTCCTAAATGGGATACAGCAAGGTATTTCTATAAAAATACCATCTTTATGCCCTTGTGGAAATCAGTCCCCCGTCCTCCACAACTTGCTCATCTTTGAAAATACTTTTTCCCTATTTTTTGTGGAAACCCATAGATGTCAACAAGCATTACTGCTTCCACAGAGTGTCATTATCACTGCTATAACAAACAATCTTTACAGCCTTGAGCTAAATGTAATATTTCAAAGTTAAAGAGCCCTGATCAATACTTTCCCTATCTGCACTATAAATTATCCATTAATGGAAGCTCATTAGGAAAGGCACCATCTTTTTCTCCCTGCACCTCTGAGTGTTGCTCTGGGCTCACAGCTGGCATGGCAGGCTGCACAGCTGTGTGGAGAGTGTTTTCCTCAAGAATGGCCTGGAGTCTGCTGGTTCACAGCTTCGAAAAGTGGGTAGGGAACAAAGCAAGGGCTCTTTTCCTCTTTCCTTTAGGCACAGTGGGAAGATAAGAAATAGGTCAGGGCATTGGATATTAGGAAAAAATTCTTCACGGAAAGGGTTGTCAGGCACTGGAACAGGCTGCACAGGGAAGTGGTGGAGTCACCATCCCTGGAGGTGTTTAAAAGGCGTTTAGACGAGGTTCTTAGGGACATGGTTTAGTGCTAGAGTAAGGTTAGGTTATGGTTGCACCCAATGATCCTGAGAGTCTTTTCCAACAGAAATGATTCTATGATTCTATACTCAACCCGCTTTGCAAGCTTCTAGCAGGAATGGAGCTGATTTGAACATTTCTCTGTGAAAAGCAGGGAGTACACCAGGAGCACATTCTTCCTCCTCATTCAGACAAGTACTTATCTCAGTTGCCTCCAAGAAGAAGAATTTGGTCACCATGGCTAGATTAAAATACCAGAAGATATTTAATTCTGCTGGTTTTGCTGGATCCTGTCTCAGATCTCTGAGGTACCCACTAATTTCCCCAGAAAAGCAAACAACAGCCAAAGTTGGTAGATTTGAGTATCAGATGATTTTTATATAACTTGAGCTAATTAAGGTGAAATGGGAAGTAGATTACCTTAATCAGCTGTTTTCCTAACATGAAGAACTCAAATATTTAATCCCCGTTAATAATTAAGATGATTTTTTAAAAAAGTTTACATTAAAGATTATTGAGATTGAACTAATTTATTTAGAAAAGGAAGACAAATCCAGAATATAATGGTGTTAGTTCAAACCACAGTACTGAAAGGAGACTGCTTCCTGAATCCCTCTTTGGTGGTACCCCTTGGCACATTAATTTGAGAGTTCAAACCCTTCATAGATCTAACACATATCAGAAAACTGGAAACTAGTAATATCATGCTACCGTATAATCGGGTATTTTGCATAGTCTTCACCTGATGTTGCCTGGTTAAGACACAATGAGAAAAAATGGGAACAAGTCTGCATTTTTCTCCATCCATGTGTTGCCCAGACACCTTACAAGTGTGCAAGTTCATGGTCTGTAAAAACATTCCTAACAAGCATTTGTATTTAGTTTGGGTTTCATTCCAACTTGCTATCCATCTAGGTGTCTTTTAACATATTCCTGATGAAGGAGAAACTGGAGAAAGTAGCTGCAACACACTAGGAAAGACTTCTTTAACCTCCAGAGCATCCCGAAGGATAGTTTCCTAGGGCTGTTGAAAGGAGCATCACAGCAATGGATGTTCCTCCAGACAGGAGGCCCTGGCCCCTTCAGAGCCTGTACAGGCTCCAAGGACGGGGTCATCTGAGCTTCCAGAAAGCCACAAGCTCCAGAAGACTCAGAGAAGCACATCAAAGGTATTTCTAACTGTTCAGAATTTCACTGCAAGTTCGAAATGCAGCACATTTGTTTCAACCGCTCTCCTCAGAGCAAGGGGTATGAGAGTCACCCCTACTACCACATCCCATTGGAGACCTGCCCCAAGGGCAGCCAAAAGTGCAGCTGCACAAGTACCCTCACTTTGCTGTCCTTAATGAAAATAAATTATTGGTGGGGGTGAGGGATCAGCTTCTTTTTTTTTCTTATGATACTAATGAAATGTTTTACTTTCTTAAACTGATTCATCATCCAAGGCAACCCAGCCTTTTTAAAAGTCTCTGAATTCTCAGCAAACCCTTCAGCCTAGACTTGATGCTAAATGACCTGACTATATCTAGAAGTAAATTTCCTAACTATGACATGACAAATCCATAATTTGTTTTATTTCTGTTGTCATAGCACTTACAGTTATGCCCTTTGTGACAAGCAAAGATAGAAACAAAGTTGCCACAGAATATTTTACTTTGGATATGGAAAATACAACTGAGTCACCTTCTGAAACTGAGTTTCAAAGGTAAAAATCATTGGTTTGCATCAGTGACATGCCAAACTTTCAATCTCAGTTTTCTTGACTGAAGCAAGNAAAAAAAAAAAAAAAAAAAAAAAAAAAAAAAAAAAAAAAAAAAAAAAAAGTGCTAACATTTTTTTTCTTTCTGCAGAAATCAGGGCTGAATGGAAAAGTGTTTTTTCTTTATGTCATTCTATCCAAACTTCCTCATTTTACTTGTATTAAAAAAAAAAATAATAATTACAGATCCTTCCTCTCTTATTTATGTCATAGAAAACTCATTTTTTTGAGGGAAAGTACAGGGAATGATAACTGAGTCTCAAACTAACATTCTACTTGAAAATCACTGTGTCATTGAATAGAATCTATTTTTGCCTTCTTTTAACATTTTGGCCTCACTTTCTAACTTCCAGGTTGCCTGTGTGTGCTCCTGCCTTTTCTTTCTCCCATGCTTCTTCATAATTACACACTACATCCTGCATCACTATTTGTGTGGGTGGCCATGGAGGGACACAGCTAAATATTGGGGTGAACTGTTACCACATCCTACACATGCAGGAGTGGTAATTCCTTCCAAAATACCCAAACCAATGTTGTGTGCATTTTCCATGCAAAATTTCCTACCTCAGCTTTCAACAATCAGGTCACACCTAAGCAAACCCTTGAAGGGAAAGGTAACATGACTGTTTTGCTGTGCATGGCCTCTCTATTTTGTTTTACCGATTACCTTTTAATAAACCTGTTGATATCAATGCATTTCAGACAGAAAATTAATCCTCATGTAACTATCAACTGGAAATTGCGTTGTTACTTCAAAATAGTGAGTCACACTCAATACCTAGCCAAAGTAAATATTGGTTTCTTGACCAATATTAATCCAATCTAAGAATGAAAGCTATTAAAATGATGCTTAAGAAATCAAGGGCATGTCAGACAGCTGCTGTTGTTAAATTCAGGGACAAACAATCTGCAGTTGCTAGAAGCAAACAAAATATGCAATGTTTGCTCTATTCTAGCTGTTTAAACTTGCCATTTTGCTTTCTTTCTCCAACCAATTTGTCTTCATAGCCTCCAACTTAAGCTTAGATCAAAGGCGATTTGAAGCAAACGTTGTCACTTTGTGGTACATTTGTACAATTATAGTCCAACCATAATGTATATAAGGGATATTTTACAGCAGATATTCAGATATTCAGAAGTCAGGCAGACAGGACAGCTCTTTAGAAAGCTTGTCCCCAGGAACTGACGGGCATTTCAGAGGACTGCCATGGGATGCCTGTTCACCCATGAACAGGCAGGTGAGAAGGTGAACAATTCATCCTTTCTCCACAGTGGGCAGCGGATCAGCAGTGAAGTCAGAACTTGCCTCCAGCCTCTCACCTCTGGAGCTTTCTGCCAGATGCCAATGTCTTACCTTTCCTCCTGGTGACACACAGAGTCTTCAAAGTACTCAGTGTTCGTATCTATCGTGGGTTAAGAAAAATGATTGGGAGGAAAGCCCTTCAGATTTGTTTCTTCCATCTAAACTTGCTCTTTCATCCTCTGTCTATACTTCTACTACACACTTGATGACCGTGAGTTGAATATGGACTTTACGGGAATCTGAGGTAGTGAAGCCATTAATGCCCCTGGGGCAGTTTGAGTAAGTCAAGTTAAGAGCTAAGAGTGCTCAGCACCTTTGCAGGGGTCTCAGCATGTTGCCAAATTTAACCTTCTCATCTTTAACTTCTACATTTAGTTATTTCAAACTATTCTTATAGGCATCCATGCTTTACACCACAGCTTCACTCTTATTCTGCAGACTCAGAATGTTTCATATTCTGGGTATCTGTGTGCTGCTCTGTTATCTTCCTTTCTGCTTGGTTTTATAGTTCCTTTCCTTGATGGTGGTATTTCATCTTTTTTCTACTATCATTTCCTTTGGTTCCAAGCAGGCTTAAAGCCCACAGTGAGATCAAAACATTTTGGTCTTGATATCATCTCTCCAGCAGCAATGTTTCCTCTGCAGCTGGCCATCCAAGCTGGATCTTTATTGCTCTACTACGACACCAGTCACTTTCACTGTAGGAAATTCATATGTGCTTACATCCAACTGTTTCCGAATTGATCTACACCTTTAGTTTCATAAGTAGAGACACTCTGGGGAAAAAAATGCTGAGACTCAACATCAGTGCTTGTGGGAGCCAAGTTTTCTACTTGCATTCATAAATCTTCACTGGCATGCACAACCATGGGATCAGTATTACATTACTTACCTGAGCAATTACCACTGATCAGCACAACTCCCATGGAGAATTACTGTGTGCGAGTGGACTGAACACAATGCGTGAACTAAAAAACTCCAAACACTCTTTATTTAGATGGGAATAACAGATTCCTTACAATGAATATTGAGAAAAATCATGGTCTCTTTCTACACATCCCTCTTAAAGGAGAAAGATGGTAAACTCTCATGACTTATATGTGTATTGCTCTCTGTTATAAGAGGACATTGTGGTAAAAGCATGTTACAACTTCATTCCATAATTCAAACCTGCAGAAGGAGAGCCAGATGGGAAAAATTTCATATCATGCACTGTCAAATTGCATAAACTCAGTATTAATCACAATAAAAGGGAACACTATAACAGAGAAAGCAGTAACGGCAGCTACAAGTTGCATCAACCCACAAGCCTTCTCTGTTTTATTACTTCCTTAGCATAACACAGTAAGGATTATATATTTCATTCACTGCTGCTACTCTTATTATGGTCAGCATTACAAATGGGAGGTCTGTCATTGAGAGAAGTTGATGAAGATGGTAAAATATCAGTCTTGGCTGGCAAATGTGAGGAAAAAATGACTTCTTACTGAACAACTCTGCTAATAGCTTTACTCTTCTATTCCCAGTAAAAAAAATAACACCAGGAAAAGCTGCTAGGTGGATAAGAACATAATAATTTGAGACATAGACTATAACTTTTCTGTTATGAATAAACTATCTCATGTTCCTTCACATTCTTATCTTCTCATTAACTCAAAGAGTGACATAGCAAGAGTCCAGAACAACATCAGCTGAAATGTGCATTATGCAGATTATCACAGCCTCTCAGCTTTCTGGTGAATTAATAAACCACAGCAAAAGGCAGATGAGACAGGATGTGAAACCCAAATGAAGAGTATTATCCTGCATCCATGAAAAGTAAAAAGCCACCTACAAATGACAAACATAAGGATGAGGGTGGGCTGGGGATTAAGGCACAGCTTGGTATTCATAGGGCTTGTTTCAACTCTTAGTTTTGATAAAAAATTGCTTTATTCCACACCACCCTACAGATTAAGGAAAATAAACTATTTGTCTCACTTATTTAGATTGACAGTGATAGGTAGTAAAATCTGTTTTATACTGTGAGCACAAAGCCACACAATGTATCCCTTGGGCTGGCTAGTGCCTTTACATATGCTGTAATACAGATACATTGCTGTGCTTTAAAATAAATTTTAAAAAAAAATGAAAAGAAAAAAAGAAAACACTCAGCAACAGTAGCTGTAGTCTGAAACATCTTCTGGGAGCAATAGTAGGCCTGCAAACATTTTCCTGTTATTTTTTGGGTTATTTGTAAGTGTATTTTTCATTGTACAAATAATAAAATATTGAGAAAGATAGATAGAAGTGGGGCCTGCCACCAAGCTATCACTTCATTGGCATCACCACAGAAGGCAAATTAACCAAACAAAACACACTTTATTGTGACAGGTTGAGTTTTGAGTCAATTTTCCAGTTGAAACACTTGTATGGAAGCAACTACTGGCCTGCCTGGGAGGCCACAGTCCAGCGCACACGGAGGGAGGGTGAACTCTAGACAGGACTAATGGGGCTGCACTGAATAGACTGAGAGCAAAACCAGGGAATCCTGTAAACTGTGCTCTGCTTCCAGCATCAGAACATGAAAGAACTTTTTCTAGGAAGCTTGACTGGGAGTCAGTGCGGAGAGCATCTAAAGTTTTTAAGACACAGGAAGAGCAGAGCAACACAAAAATGAACATTTAGTTGGTGGATGTGTGAACACATCAGATAGAAAGAGAAGGCGAAAATAAGAACCTGAGTCATACCAAGAGGCCTAAAGAGTCTCTGCAACCTCTAGATCATAGCAGATTTTCCAGATCCCATGTGAACTGAGATTTTCAGTATTTGTCTCATTAGCTACCCCCTAGTTATGACCAGGAAAATAAGACCAGAAATGGTTCCAAGACTGACCATACCATGCAAAGGAATACAGCAAAATGGCACAGAAGGATCTCGATGGCATGCAAAAATAGAGACTTCTAAAAGTTATCTGAGTGGAAGGTGTTTAGGACTTGATCTTATCCCATATGCATTAAGAAAGAAAGGAAAAAAATACATATACACTTTCATGTCTTTAATGAAACATTATGGCCTTAACTGGTGAACGGACAACATTGATGTGGTATCATGTTTCTTATTCAGCTTTAACCTAAGACACATGCAAGTTATTTTTGTTTGTGTTGGGCTGCCAGATACATCCATTTGAAAGAATGTGCAATGGGAAGCTTTTTAGACAGTGGCACAACACAGTGTGCAGCACCAAAGCAAACTTTGTGCCTGTTTCTTTTCACAATGAAATTAAATTACTTGGAAATAAACCCACTGAAGTGACTGGAATTACACTCATCTAGAAACCAAGCTTGAGTGCCATTCCCACACAGTGTCTTCTCATCAGCAGGGAAGGTAGGAGGTCCTTGTTCTGCAGGTCTCCTTTTTCCCTGCCCCATTAGGGGCACTGCCACTAAGCATGACCAAAGTGTATTCTTCAAAGGGCGCTTTATCTCCTCTCCTGCCTTTGAACACCCTGAATTTCATACAAAGAAGATAACAGGATTTGTTACTCTCTTCGAATGGTTTTTACTCAAAGCCATAGACAGTACAACAATATAAAACATAGCCCACAAACTTTCTGAGCCTTATGCAAGAAACCTGAAGAAGTAAAGCACCTTTAGACTCCTTGCTTTGTCACAAACTTTCTCCCTTTAGCTATTTCAAAGTAGCAACTACCAACCTCATATGTGCATGAAGGACCCTCCAGCCCGGAGACAGAAAGACCTCACACCATAACTCACCCTCAAGGCTCTACATCAGCAATCTTCCCATCATCCAGGACCTGGCTTTGCTCACCTCTCAGAAATAAGAGGGCTGAACAGTCCTGTGTTGCCTACCTAGGAAACTTCCCTGCAGAGGCTCCTGTCAACAACAGACTTTATACCTCACTAAAAAGCACAAAACAGCCTTTTCCCCTCTCTAAATCTTGGAACAAGTATTTTTATTAGGTGGCTATTATAAATACTACTCAGTCAGTGGAGAGGTAGTTTAGGATTATTTAGATATATAATACATTTGCAGGGGCTTTGCCTTTCTTGCAGACATTTAGCAATTATGACTGCTGCTTCTTTTGGGAAGCATGCACAGAGTATCCCTATGAAGCTTTACATTGTGCAGTTTGGGGCTTTTCTGCTATTGACAGTCAGAACACTGAGTCAGGGCTAAAGAAACACAAACAGGGCTGATTATTTTTGTAGGATAATTGTTGGATCAGCTCATGCATGCTATGAATCTCCTGGATGGATCTTCTTCTTCAGGTTGGAGTTCATTTACAAAATCTGTAAAAGTCTTGTTGTAGTCTTTTTCCAAGTCAATTTCAGGCTGCAAATCTAAAAAAACCCCACACTTATTCATATATTTAACTTGATACACATGAGCAGTTCTATTGATTTCTCTTTATATTGAGTTCAGTGGAGCTACTCACGTGTGTCAGGGTAAGCAAAAGCATAAGTGTTTGTGGGACAGTGATTTAATTGCTCTGATCTCTC
>VWYH01008860.1:93121-194748 GCA_013399365.1 Pampusana beccarii | reverse complement strand
TTTTTTTTTTTTTTTTTTTTAGCTATTCTTCGTGAAGGATTGGCTGCTAGAGAAAATCACCGAAGGAGATAGTAGATTTTCCAGCTCTGGTATTTTCAAATTAAGTTTGTGTCTCTTGGAAATACACTTTAACCAGTTCAAGGTAACTTAACTGAGAAGTAACTGGGTGAAATATAACAGCCTGAAACAGGTAGAAAATTGGACTAACAGACTACTCTTTTTCATTTTAAACATAGCAATCCTCTGGAAAAATTCTTCTTCATTAAATATCTCTCTCTCCAGCATACTTTTCAATCTATCTAATAGCTATATGTTTTTATACCTATATGTGCACATATATGCAGTATATAGTGAAGTATGTGATGTGATAGCACACATTTCTACATAGTTATGTACCTACTATGTATATTGCTTTGGACTGAAGGCAGAAGACAGAATATTGCACATATTATAGAACAGTCTGGTAAACATTTTTACTTTTTTTTTCTTTCCTCTTTCAAAGCAATTACATATTTGCTGTCCCAAAATACTGATAATCCAGCACCAAGTTCTACCTTGCTCACATTCCTTTTTAACGTTTAAGACCACTGCTCACTTTTCTTCCCCACTTCAGTAGTTCGAACATTAAGAGGAAAGACTGAACACTGAATCTATTTCTCAGTATACACCACCCTACCCTCGTGTTGACCATATTCAAGAAACTGCACTAGGAATTTTCTTTTTTTCTGCTGAGAAGGAGAGGATGAAGGAGGAAAGAATGACCAATTATAAACTCTGTTGTCTTTAGATGAAAGAACCTTTTTGTGGTATTCTTCAATCTCTTGTTTGGGCTGTCAACAGTAATTTGATAAAGAATGTTCCTATGTCTGACCTGTTTTTTCAAGATAGTAACCTATATTGTGTATCATCTAAAGCCAGGGGATAATCATCCATTATACTCTGTACTGCTGTTCCTGCAAGCTGAGCATAGCCTTTAAAACCCAGATAAGTTGATTGATAGTTGTGTTGAGAAAGCTGCTACTAACAATATTTTAGTTAAAGGGGGGAAAAATTAAAGTTTCTTTAATCTGATTCTCCCCCACCCCCAACACCACACTTCAGAGGCCAAAGCTCATGATAACTGTTTTGTGGTGAATGGTCAATTGTTACAAAATTCTAATTGGTTCTGGGTCAGTCCCTTTGAAATGGCTGCTGTGCTCTAGCAATTTTTTCAATTAATTCTTAACAACTGACAAAACTTTGGATCTTGTCAAAAATCGTTCAGATTTTTATAGTAGGTAAGAACATGGAACAAGATTAGCCTGGATTAAGAAAGATTCCTACATACATTATCACCAAGGTTATAATTATAGTTTAGCTTCCTTTTTTCTTTGCTCTCAAAATAATGATTAACTAGCTCAGCGGGGTTTTCTTCCCTGTAAGTACTTACTAAACACTTCGATAAGGATAAATTGTAGAAATGCGTATGTGTATTCCTTGGCTGCCTTATGAATAAATAGGGTAAATGCAAGATCCAGCTAAGAATCTTCTCAGACGTATTTTCACAGAACTAGGTTTTTGGACAAAGACAAGCCCTGAGTAGAACAAGACCTGTATTAGTCCATTTTATGCCCTCACTGACACAAGCCAAGAAGTGACCAAAGACCAGTTCCCCAGCAGTGTTATTTAAAGAAGCCTCAAGACCAACTTTTTCTCTATTGAGTTCAGATGTCAAAGAGGTGAAGCATATTGAAGGATAAAGTCAGACCACATATTCTTTCACCAGAAAGTCCCCAAACAACGAAATTACATTTAAGGTCCCCTTTCTACAGCAAAAAAATAGCCGAGTCTAGGGGCTGATTATATCAATTGTTTGCCTGTAAGATGAGCAGATAAGTATGAACATTTCTTACCAGATCTACAGCCAGTGTTCCTGTCCAAGGGGAAATAATAAAATGAAAACATAAAGCTTGAAAGTCTAGTTATGATAGCTGTTGAGATTGTCTTTCACCTGTGGGAATATCAAATTTCTGTAGGTTTGGGGTCTCATACCCACCCTATCACAAATTACCTACATAACTCTGAACAGCTTGATTAGTTATCGCTCTCCGTTAATTGCCCCATTTTCATTTTTTCCTCTCTGGGTCAATATTACCTACCCAATGCATAGCAAGGTAAGATATTATTTAGGGCTAAATTAGACCACTAGGCCACCAAAGTGCCCTCGGGTTCTAGCAGGGACAATTAGATCTGCTGGTCAGAAGCAACAGTGGTGGGAGGACACCAGCACCAGCTTTGAAAACCTACTACAGTGGTGAACAGGTTGTGCACTTCATGTTTGGTAGCTCATACCTCTCACAACCATGATATAAAAAACTCAGCACAAGCCTGAGCCCACACCACACCTTCCCTAGAGATTAGATAGCCCTCATGGTATGCATGTTCCCCTCACCTCTATCTTCTGTCCTAAGGAATTATGTTACTTTTCTAGTTATTCCTACCTGTTCACACATAGCAAAGATGCACAGGCAAAATGCTCATACATGTGTTATGTGCAGAAGTAACAGAGCTTATATATGTAACCATAGAAAGGTGGTTTTGTTTTGCTTATCTGTATTTGGTGGCATCTCCCTAGTTGACTAACAGTGAGAAAGCTGGAGTAGTTTTCAAGTTACTTCAAGTTTATTCAGCAGAGGATCGCTAACTACACCATCAACATCGTCACACTTGTATTTGTCAGCCTTAAGATCATAGCCAAGGTGAGCCTCATTTTGCTATGCTAAATACATAATAAATTACGTGCCTTCTTTACCATTTTCCCATGGACATAATATTTAGGGCAGTGGGGTCACTGGCAAGTGCTCTTGAGAGAGGTTCTGCTTACTTGAAAATAAGGATAGGAGCCATAGATCTGCCTCTGTGAGCAAAATACGTTGTGTTATTGACATACTGTTGTTAGATTGCATAGTGGAAGTGGAAGTGAGACAGATATATTGACAGACCGACAGATAGGTGGATGGGTGGACAGATAAAAGGATTCATTCTATAAATAAAACTAAACAACATATTACAACACTGACCCCAAACAATTGACATTGTGTGGCAGTGTATTGTGTCACTGAAATATGAAGAAGAGGGGATGCAGCAAACTTTTAAACATTGATTGCACGTCGCCAGTTTAGGTACTGTTTCACTGTACTATGAGCATTTCTGACCTATGCATTTGGGAAGAACACAAAGCAGAACACACACAGTAAAGACTTCAGAACAGGGTAAAGAAAAGCCACATCAATGGTAGAAAGATTGGACAGGATCCCAGTTCATAAGCCTGAGGATGGAAGAGATTACACAACAGGCCCTGATGACACTGTAAACCTCTTCAAAGTGGAAGTTTCAAACAATGTGAAAGTGATCAAACCAAGCAGTATAGCCTAAAACTGCATGTTGTACAACCCAAGCCACACATTGCAAGGCAGGAGGGAATCACATCAGACAGAGCAGTTAAGCATTGGGAGAGAGGTAATGGAGGTAATTGAGGCACCATCACCAGAACTATTCAATAATAGATTAGATAAGTAGTAGAAATAATGCAGGGGAATACCCTGCATGACGCAGGGAGTTGAACTAAATCACCCAGGAGAAGAATAATTGCAATTATAGATCTGTTCCACTGCCACTAGAAAACAGCGGTGCCAGGTGCAAGTATTAATTTTATTAAAAACTGAACTGGAATGCACATAATCTCAAACATAGCCAAAAGCCATATGTATTTTATTTAGGAATGAGACTCAAGCCCATTCCACGGACGTGTATTTTATTGTGTTAATTTTAACTTTTGCAAAGTTGATGTTGACACTGGAAAAGTACTCGACCTGCAAAGTCTGGTGAAGGTAAGTCCCTGCTCCTTCATTTCATTCATATTGGGAGAGTGTTATGTTTGATTTGTGAACCTGATATTTCATTGTAGTTTTTTGCATGTTCATAAAAATGACCTTGGAATATTCTGAGTATATAAAACAATCTGAGAATATAAACAGTATATTCCTCTAGGGTTTGTAGCAGAAAGTAGAAACAGCAGTGGAAAATTAGTGCATGTAGCCTTTCATGAGATGCAAGAGCTGCTCATTTTCTTTAGACATTTCTAAGAGGCCAATGTATGACACATCTCAGGTCTTGCCTCCCATAAATTAAGCCATGGTTTCCTTACCATTTTTATTGAGAGGAGCACCCAGATTCTCTTTCAGAAAAGACCTGATCAAAACAGACTCTTTCCAAACCACTTGACTTACTTTGGTATCATGCCCCCCTGGGTTTGTCAGATGTGTTCCTCAGCTTCCAAGCAGATCTGTGAGGGTTAGAGTAATCTAATCAAGTCTGACAATAGCACTTTGCCAAAACATAGCTTTGGAGTGAAAAGCCATATGTTTAAAAATACATGCCTTTCAGAATTTCCCAGGGCCTGTCCCCAAATTGCTTTCACTTACAATGTTTCTTGGTTTGCTTACAGTAATCCTCCACCAGATTTATGGTGGAAGGCACTTTCAGTTCATCAAATGCAGTCCCCTACTGTTACTGTCACCCTCTTACATATCCCCTTTCTTAATATGAAGTCAGTGAATTCAACAGAAAACATAAGAATCCATTGATCCTGGCATCTGACCCAGGGCAAAAGCTCATACGATAAAGGGACAAGTAGACATATTAGAGACATTTCCCCATTGATTTAGATCAGAGTCCAGTGACACGGCAAAGGGGACTGATGTCCTAACTGTATCAGCCATCTGCTAGTTCTGATAGCGATGCTTATAGATTCTCTGTCTCTCAACACATGCAAATGACTGAGAGATCAAGTTTCTGTTATTGGGAGACTTCATTAACGGTGGGATTTGTCTTAATAACTGAGTTTCTAGTCTTAATACTTACTTTCAAACTTCTTTGCATTCCTAAATCAGAAATATTATTTTCAAGAAAATAATTATTCTTTTAGGATAAAATTTATCTAGCAAAATAACACCATGGAAACATTAAGAAACAGCTGTTGCTTGATACGTTTTCAGTTCTGTGAGCTCCTTAATATGAATATATGAGTTTATTTTTCAGGTACTTTTTCACAGCTTTCACAACACAATCTGTAAGTTTATGATGCTAAGCATACTTATTTTTCAGTGTAGCTGCTATCTTTTCATCTGTTTTGCCTGAATCCCAATTTTACAACTTTTACCACATGGTTATGAAAAACTTGTTGACACGAGGATATATAAATTAGTTTCACCCTCTTTATCCTTTAAAAAGTTAGGTTTAGGAGCCTGGGGAAGAGACACGTGTGAAGTAATTATCTTATAATGGAAATTGAATGCAGATATTTAGTTACAAATCCACAAATTACAGGTTCTTTTAAAAACACATGCACATCCTACCACATAACATTTCCTACAGAGTAATTAGAGTTATTTGCATCTGTAATTTCATATTAATGACTCTCTAAGCAAACACTGAAATTACACAGTAATATACCCTAACAGCTCCAGATCATTTGTGTTGTGCAAAAAGGCAGTTATGTCACAGTATGCATCAGAGAAGTTGTCAAACCATCCTACATGTACAAAATGTTAGAGACTACTATAAATAATTTTTTAACCGTTTATGATTTTTCAGTGTCCCATTATCTCCTAAAACATTGAAATATATTTCAAAATACATGATCACCAGTTATTTACTCAGCTGATGACTACGAGTAAGTGTATAGGTATTATAAATCTCAGTCTGCATGGAAAAATGTAGGGATTCAGCTCTTTATCTGTTCACCCAAAGGATGTGTTCCAATTTCACTAACAGATAGTGAAAGATTCAGTGAACATTGCAACCCTAAGGAAATAGTGAAATACTTCAGTCCCTGAGTCCCAGCTTTTGATTTACAACATAGATCTAAAATTATTACTTATTTACAAAAATGCAGAATAAGGAATGTTCATGTTGTCAGAAGTAACTTAAGGAAGTATATGCTTCATAGTGAGTATAGTCTCTACACGTTTGTATTGACATACATCTCCTAGAAGTCTGGAACTCAGAGAACGTTGTGGTTAGCTGGTAGCCAAATCTCTTTTCTGATTTGAAAATTGGTGTTAATTTTAAAAGACTTAATAATATAGACTTTTTTTTTCAGTGAAATATTCCATTCATGATGCTTAGAAAGAACTAGAGGTTACACCAATCTTTCCAGTTGTGTTGGCTCTGTGTGTGGGTCTGCTTTTTTCACAGACACTCACAAATAAAATTTTGAAATGTTCCTAGAGAAAATCTACAGGCTGGACAGAGGTTCCTATAGCTGCCCTATAGATGGCTGTTGAAGGAAATGGAGAGCTGGATCTGGCAGATTTGAACAGGAGAGACAGGACAAAAGCTAGTCTAGATTCACTGAAGTGCTGATCTTCATCAATTGCCAGGATGCCACCCCTACTTAACAGCCATGCTGTTTTGATAATTTAAATCCAAGATAAAAGAAAACCATGAGGAAGAACTTCACCAGTTGTTCTCTCATACAGGTGCATCCTTTATAGAGGTCATACTTCTGACCTCTAAATCTGAGTATGAATAATGAAAAAATCCAAACTTTGGGAAAGTATCTGTTACTTAACAAGTTATCATATCTTCCCATGTAACAATTCACACACACTTGATGAAAAAGCTTTGAGCAAACTAGGGTGGCTTCTGCTCCAATCAGACCAACTCACACATCACTGTCCCAAAGGACACGCATGACCAAAGTAGACTGTGGAGAACTGAAATCCTGATGTGTGTCTGTACAACGAGGTCTTTACTCCAAGCTCTGCCACTGCCTCTGTCCTCGAACCCACCCATTGATTCTGGCCTGACATAACTCCAAATTGTCCTGACAGACTCATGATTGTTATCTGATATGTTTGGTTGCTGATTCCAGATGTGGCTCCTGACATACCTACTTGTAAAAGCAGCCTCCGTTGTCTATTAGGTGCTAAAAGACTCACAGCTCGGCACATTTTACTTGAAAAATCTGTTATTTGCTGCTTTGTTTCAGCCCTCTTTAGGGACCCCATAGACACGTCTGTGTCTTCCTGTCCTGCTCTGTACCTTCTAGGTTACTGCACATTTTCTGATCTTATCTTAGACTTTCCTGCTTGTACAATTTCAATTGCTTTTTCTGCAAAAGAACTTGATGTTGAGGATACAGCTGGGAATGTTGTTCTGTTTCACACTGGACTTTCCTCTGAACTTCATTTTTCTTACAATATCTGATAATGTTTTCTGGTCTCTGTTGGATTTTATATAAAGACCAGTACCAATGTAATTGATTTGTTGAGAGCAGAGAAGAGGCAAGTATGATTCTCCCCTCTGTGCACTGATTACACCACAACCACCATTTCCCATGCCAGAACTCATCATCTTCTCTAGAGTTAAATTCTTCTGTGAAATAAAAGGCTTCCTGCTTTTAGGGGTAGAATATTTCTCAGATACTGCAATACAAAATGGGACACAAGATAAATATTCTTTATACTATACTGTTGGGTGGCCTTTATTTTTAGTAATTAGACAGTTTCCAGGTTTTTATTTTAAGCAATTTATTTATGATCTTCACTTTGAAGTGACAGATGAACTGGTTGCAATCATGTCTCTTGATGTAAAAGCATGTTCAACATCAGCATTAAGGGAAATGTAGATACATGGAGCAATGAGTTTCACCCTTTTACAAACCTCTCCAGTAAACCCATACCTCATTTTTCACCATGGTGACTATTTCTCATCATAACTATGAGGATGTCACTACTTCACATACACTAAAAAGGAAAAGATATTAAGGACTCAATCTGATTAATTCAGCTCCAGGTCAGACACAGCCTAAAGGTCACATCCTTGACTGCTAATCGTGTGTTTGTAGGGGAAAAGCAGAATCATGCCCAGCTGAAGATTAACCTGCAAAATGGCCCCACTACGTACATGCACATTATGAGGCAGAGAAGAGACAATACTGGCCTTCCAAGAAAAAAGTGCATCTGGACCTCCGCTGCACGTAAGATATACAGAAGACATTTTTACTACGTCTCCCTGTAATCTAATATTTTCTTGTTCATGATGATTTTGGGTGATTAGCGTTGTGTCTTTTCTGTGATGCTGTGATGAACTCTTCCTTAAATGTGATTAATCTTGCTTAGATTCAAACAAGTCTCCCCTGGAAGGTAAAGCTATGACTCTTCTTTCTCTTCTTAATTCCAGTAATGTGAATCTGTGGTGGCTTCCTTGCAGAACATGAAAGATTACTACATTTTATGGTAATGCTGAAAGATTTCCTCTAGGCAGACGAAGCCCTACTTCTGCTTGTGAACATATAAAAGGTGAAGTAAGTTCAATCATTTCCTTAAAAAAATGAAAGGAAATGATAGATAGACAGACAGACAGACAGATAGATAGATGCATGCAAATCCAGGAGGAGGGGAGATGAAACAAGTGAGTTTTCTGTACTCTAGAACAACCCCTGGCAGGGCCAAAGAGCTATACTGAGTAGCTTTTCTCTCTATAGGCTGTATCATCCATGCCTTCCTTCACCTTGTGGATGTGAGCATCGGCCTGATTAGGAGCAGAAGTCCAAATAGCAAGGGATCTGACAAGAAGGGCTGGTACAATGTCCTTGTGCTGGTCCATAAAGCTATCTATGTACACAATGACTAGAGAACAGCAAAGCAAAACAAAACAGTAACATGTGCCTGTTTAAGTCTCATGATGAGGAAACTCCAGAGGGACACCAGTCCTAGCAGAGTTTTGCAAAACCTCCCAGCAGAGCAGACAAGTAAGAAGACTTACTCTGCAGCACAAATAGTTGAATCTTCTCATTCTTAGCATGCTCTTGAACAAGAAAAGGTGACACATGCAGCAGTGTGATTGATCATCCTAATCCCGGGGAATTTTACATCAGCACAGGTGAGACAAATATCGACTTTCCTGAAGCTGCTGCAGCTGGGAACGCACATGTGGGTCTTTTTCAAATAGATGGAAGAAAAAAAAGATGGAGTGGCTTTTTTAAGCTCCTGTACTGCACTGTTTCATAAGCAATATATTTATGTGTATCAAATGCATTTTTATCTATATCCAACTGCTTTTCAAATACATTTTCCTGTTGAGAAAAATTATGTTTATTTACAGTCTTTCTTTTTGCAAGTTCAGGAGCCAGGTCTTAGCCATATCTTCCTTGTCTGTTCAGTTTTTAGAGTATTCTGGGGCAAGCTGTCATTACCATGTGCCATGCCTAAAACAAGGGATCTCCCACCACGCTAGGACCTCTAGCTATTCTTCTAATGAAAAACAACAACAATAACAACAGCAACAACAACAACAAAAAAAAAACACAAACAAAACAAAACAAAAAAAAGCAAATACCTGCAGCACTGTATATGAGCTTTTAATAGAGAATTGCTTCAATAGGGACGTACAATGTGTCTTCCACCCACTTCTCACCCAGCTGCACTCTCTCTTTTCATTATGTCAAAACTTAACATCATGTTTTTAAATCTTATTTCCAGCAACTAATCAGTTCTAGCAGTGTTTGGTTTGGGGTTTGTTTGTTTGTTTTTCCTTCTCAAACTGTTTGCAAGCTCTTACATAGGGGTTTATTTGTTTAGCTTTGTTGCGGTTTGTTTTGTTTTTTGAAGTATCCCATCAACAGATTAGTCAGTTCTAATCTTCTGCTGTACGGTAGCTACTAGCAATCTTTTGTAGTAAGAAGTGATTTATAATTACAAGGACAATTGTTTTAAGCTCTAACAGAAATGTCAGTAATATTCAGTGCGATCAGCACTGACTGCTCAGCTGGAAATCCTGATACATCGTGAACT
Source organism: Pampusana beccarii (assembly GCA_013399365.1). Lineage (NCBI taxonomy): Eukaryota > Metazoa > Chordata > Aves > Columbiformes > Columbidae > Pampusana > Pampusana beccarii. The sequence continues at coordinate 184,909 of VWYH01008860.1, read as the reverse complement.
TGGTTTTCTTCAGAGAAAGCCACCTTGCCACTGCCCGTGTTACACTGAGTAACAACAGCTTGCTTGATATTTTTGGCCAATGATCTCAACACCAGAAGTTATATTTTGATGGGGGAAAAGTATTTCGGGGTGTTTACTTACTTTCTCCGGCTGCCCGCGTGTTTCAGGCATCCTCCGATTGCAACATTAACTCCTAATGATAGCAGCTGTGGAGTTGGTCGGCAGCAAGTTGTGGAACGGGACCATGCGCTCGAACTATGGCACGCAGATCTCTTTGTCTTGTTTTTATTACAAAACAACTCTCTCCGGATTTGGGGTCCGCATTTTCCTCATTTGCCTCTGTAACTCCACAAACAATTCGGACAGCAAATGGATGAAACAGAGAGAAGAATAAGACTGAAAATGGATTAATAAATGCTGTGAAAAGTACATTAATTGCCGAGGATTCTTACATAATTATGTTTCACCACGGAGACATCTGAGGCTGCAATTATGTGGAAAGGCAGTTTGTTTAAATGAATTTTAGTTTCATGTTAAACAACTAAAGAAAGGGACCTTAGTGTGTAGCTGATGCATCTGGTCAAGCTTGCATTGAGAGAGACTTTGAAAAAGCCGGATTTGCCTCTAATTACCTCTAACGAGACTGATTAATCTCGTGGCAGTAATCAGGTAAGAGTGTATCGCCTTTTGAAATGTAAGAAGGACCAACCAAGGGAAGGTTCCGATATGTTATGTTCACCAGTTATGAAAAAAATAGACAAACACGAATCAAAACACATCATCGTCGGAAATAAGGACGGTATTGCTTATATGTGTCTCCATATGTTTTTTGGCCATGGAGTAGCTGGCAGACTCAGAGGATCTTCATTTCTTTAACTCTTATTATAAAGTTAGATCAGGAAAGAGGAGTAGGTCCTGTGATCTAAACCGTTAATTCGCCTCCCGCACCTTCACAGAAGCTGCAGTTTGTGGGAACCTGAGCTGTGAAATTCACCGCGTAGTTTCCCTTTAGGGTGTCCACTTCGTTATACTACTCTTGCAACAGCCTCGATTGGTTTTGTTTTCTTTTTTTCAGAGCAAGGGCACTCTGAGAGATTCCTCCTGCTAATTCCAGACCGATTAAAAAGCGAGAGAGGTCAAACAACTCTCCCAGATAATCGCAACAGTGATAAAACTTCACACCGTCCCTGAAGCCGCTTTCCGGAGCCCGGCTGGCGCAAGGGCTGATTTGGCACCGGTTCCCTGGCCCCATTACACTCGGCGACAGTCCCTGTGCCAGCACTTGCCCGGCGGGGCAGCAAATCACTGCAGCGGCTTCGAGCCGCGGGGCTCCCGCTTGCACCGGGCTGTGCTCCCCGGGCCGGCCCACGCGTGTGCACATCGGTGTTAACCGCCCAAGGAAAGACAAATGGAAGAATAGTGGGGAAAGGAAAGAAAAATCGTGTTTATCTAGCTGGAACACCTACTGCTTTTTTTTTTCCCACTGCAAAACTCGAGAAGTTGCCCCTTTTCACACGCAAGGGTGAATTTCGTAATGCCACGATTGTATTTTTAAGCTTTATTTTTAAAATAAAAGTCATCGATGCACTCTATCTTTCGTTTGAAAGTGTATTGAAAGTGTGTAGAAAATGTATTGAAAAAGCATGCATTTCAGCTTTCTGAAAATGTTTATTTCCAACCTTTGAATATAAAGCGTGTAAACTTGGAAAATAAAGGACGACAAAAGCGTTTGGAAATCTATGAAAAAAAAAAAAAAAACAAAAACAAACAACAAACCACTGCTTTACTCTAGAATAACAGATAAAATTGTCCCATGAGATTTCAGGGCGGCGTTAGCACAAAAGCATGAGAGACAGCTTCTCTCGTTCTGCAAAAACAGCAGACGAGCAACAGTTTGAGAACCGGTTAGCACAAAAAGTGTGAGAGTGAGCTTGCATTTTTTCGGAAGAGACAAAAAAACTTAGAGAAGCCACAGTTTAAGAACCAGATCTGAGGAAAGGTGTCTACATTTTGATAATGTCAACGAAGTTAATCTGAGGAATCTTAGAGGTGGAGAGTTTGAGATAAAGGAGCACATTGTGGCCTTCAGCTTTAGCAAGTTGTATTAAAAGTGACTCGGTTCAGGGTTTAGAAGACAGCCACGGCGCTGTGCGGTCCCCGTGGGCTGAGGCAGAGCATCAGCTCCCCTGAAATACAGGCACGGGATAATCTGTGCGGGAGGGAGGCAGAACACATCCCGGTTTCTTTGGTGGCTCCCTGTTAACTTCTCCGTCCTGACCAGAGAAAAAGCGCTGCAAGAGTGAGGACGGGCTGACAGCGCCCTTTGAAGCTTTAACAACGTGTCAGTAGCCCACGGACACGAGTGGGGGGAGCCCTGCCGGCCCCTCTGTGGGCCGAGGGGCGGCTGCCGCCGGCTGTGGCGAAGGCGGACACCCCACAGACACGGCGGGGTCATAAATAGCATCGGTGCAGCCCCGGCAAGGGGAAGGTCAGGGTCCGGGGTGAGCGGCTATACGTCCCCGTCCACCAGGCTGAAGTGTTTACCCGACCCGGGGAGGTAGAGGTAGGGGATGGCGCTGCCAGGATAGAGCAGGGGGAAGGGCAGAGGCAGCAAGCAGCGGCTGAGCAGGCTGCTGTCCTTGTAAAGGGCTGGGAAGGAGAGAGCCGCGGCGGGAGGCGGCGGCTCCCCGGGGGAGTCCGCCAGTCCCGGCCCGGACCCCGGGCCCTCCGGCTCGGCCGACATCTGTCTCTTGAGCTTGTTGCGGCGGTTCTGGAACCAGATCTTCACCTGGGTCTCGGTGAGGTGCAGTGAGGCGGCCAGCCCGGCCCGTTCCGAGCTGCTCAGGTAGCGCTTCACGTCGAAGGTGGACTCCAGCTGGAAGACCTGGCTCTTGGAGAAGATGGTCCGAGTCTTCTTCCTACCGCTCGCCGCCGGCGACTTGCCGCTCTCCCCGACACAACTCCCGGCTTCCCGCGGCGGTGTCTGCCGGGGGCCCCGCAGCCCCTCCTCAGGGAACGGGGAGCCCACACCGCCGCCCTCGGCCTCTGGGCGGAGGCCATGGCTCGTCCCCTCCGCCCGGAGCCGGCGGGGCTCGCTGCCTGCAACGGCAAAGCACAGCATCAACCCCCCGCCGCCGCCCGCGCCCCCGCCCCGCATGCACGCACGGCCCGGCTGAGCGTTGGGGAGTGGGCCGAGGCCGAGGGGTGGGGGATAGGACAGGGAGGGGGTTGCCGAGAGCTGGCCATGGCCCCCCCACACCCTCCAGAAGAATGAGGAGCTTCCAGTAAGGATCTAAGGAAATCTCTCTGCTGGCTGTATGACAGAGAACTCAGGGGCTCCTGAACACGGGACAAACAGCCAAGAAGACCGGGAGGGGGATAGAACACCCTGGAAAAGACCCTGGAATCAGGTTGGTGAGTGTGCCAGTGGCATCTCCTCCCGTCCGTCCGCGGAGACTCGGTTCCTCCTCCGGCTGGGTGAGCGCCGCGGCTGCGTGTGCGTGGATGTGAGTGTGTATGTCGGTGTGTGCGTGTGTGAAGTCCCGGTCGGGCGGCGGTGAGGGGCGCCGGGGCAGACCCCAGCCAGGTGTCGGGCTGAGGGCTGGGCCGGGGTCTCCGACTGGCTCGGTGCCGGGCTGCGACTCGACGTGCGAGACAGCCTGAGGCGAGCTGCTGGCTCTGTACCCGAGTTGCTGGAGTCTTTACTGGGGTCTTGCTCCGCAGGCCCCTCTTCCTCCTCCTCCTCCTCCGGTAGCGCGCAGCGGGCTCTGCCCTGCTCCTGGGCCGGGTGGCGGGGGCTGGGTTGCAGAATGCTGTCGATGCTGAAGGCCGGCGGCGCGGTCGGGGCCGGCCGTGGGGCTCGGCGGCCGCCCCCGAGCTGCACCATGGCGCGCCCAGCCCAGCCCAGCCGAGCCGAGCCGTGCTACGGCGCAGGACTGGCTGGGGCGGGAGGGCGGCAGCGGCAGCCGGGGCGGAGGAAAGGATGGGTCGGGGGGAGGAAGGAGGGGTCGAGGCGGCAGAGGGAGGGGATGGAGCTAGAGGGAGCCAAAGGACTGAGGACGGGGGGAGAGGTGCAGAAGAGGAAGAGAGGGAGGGGAAGCGGCAGGGAAGGGAGGGACAGAAGAAAGAAAAGGAGAAGGAGCTGGAGGGAAGTGGGGAGGATGTAAGCGGGGGGCGCAAACCGAGATGCGCTCCGAAAGGATGCCCTGGGCAGCCGGGGCAGCGCACGGCAGGGTAGGGCAGGGCAGGGCGGGCTGCCCTCCTGCCCAGGCCATTCACTGGTTGGGGGGAAGGCAGAACCAGTGCACGGGAAAGGCGAAGAGGAGGTGGAATGGCAGGAGAGAGATANTGTATGACAGAGAACTCAGGGGCTCCTGAACACGGGACAAACAGCCAAGAAGACCGGGAGGGGGATAGAACACCCTGGAAAAGACCCTGGAATCAGGTTGGTGAGTGTGCCAGTGGCATCTCCTCCCGTCCGTCCGCGGAGACTCGGTTCCTCCTCCGGCTGGGTGAGCGCCGCGGCTGCGTGTGCGTGGATGTGAGTGTGTATGTCGGTGTGTGCGTGTGTGAAGTCCCGGTCGGGCGGCGGTGAGGGGCGCCGGGGCAGACCCCAGCCAGGTGTCGGGCTGAGGGCTGGGCCGGGGTCTCCGACTGGCTCGGTGCCGGGCTGCGACTCGACGTGCGAGACAGCCTGAGGCGAGCTGCTGGCTCTGTACCCGAGTTGCTGGAGTCTTTACTGGGGTCTTGCTCCGCAGGCCCCTCTTCCTCCTCCTCCTCCTCCGGTAGCGCGCAGCGGGCTCTGCCCTGCTCCTGGGCCGGGTGGCGGGGGCTGGGTTGCAGAATGCTGTCGATGCTGAAGGCCGGCGGCGCGGTCGGGGCCGGCCGTGGGGCTCGGCGGCCGCCCCCGAGCTGCACCATGGCGCGCCCAGCCCAGCCGAGCCGAGCCGTGCTACGGCGCAGGACTGGCTGGGGCGGGAGGGCGGCAGCGGCAGCCGGGGCGGAGGAAAGGATGGGTCGGGGGGAGGAAGGAGGGGTCGAGGCGGCAGAGGGAGGGGATGGAGCTAGAGGGAGCCAAAGGACTGAGGACGGGGGGAGAGGTGCAGAAGAGGAAGAGAGGGAGGGGAAGCGGCAGGGAAGGGAGGGACAGAAGAAAGAAAAGGAGAAGGAGCTGGAGGGAAGTGGGGAGGATGTAAGCGGGGGGCGCAAACCGAGATGCGCTCCGAAAGGATGCCCTGGGCAGCCGGGGCAGCGCACGGCAGGGCAGGGCAGGGCGGGCTGCCCTCCTGCCCAGGCCATTCACTGGTTGGGGGGAAGGCAGAACCAGTGCACGGGAAAGGCGAAGAGGAGGTGGAATGGCAGGAGAGAGATATCTGGAGTGAAGGAGAAGGATGGAGGGAAAGAATTGAAAACGAGAGCAAGGAATGGAGTGGAGTGTGACAAGGAAAATAAGTGATGGCAATGAGAAAGGACAGTAAGGAAAGGGGAAGTTGGGAGCCGACGAAACCCTTCTATGTGTTTGTATAGCACCTGGCACGACAGCCTGCTGAGGACATTTGCTGCAGATTATCCATGCTGCTGAAGAGGAGGCCCTGAGAAAGAATAATTTATACAGCCTGAGCCCCTTCCCTGTAGTCCTTCCACCTGCAGATCCCCAGGCCGAGTGTGTAGAGTTCCCTGGAGAGAAAGGGAGTCCCTTCAGTTCCGAGGAGCCCCGGGGTGTCAGTCCCCACACCCCAACAGCCTGCAGAGCTCTTCTGTAGTTTTTAAGAGCCAAAAGTTGTATGAGATCCTGCACTTAGTACAGGAATGGTGAGAAGGTGCGGGTTGGCGTGCATGTGTGTCTATGTCCAAGACGTCGTTTGGACGATGGAGAAGCCTTCGCCTGTGCTGTGGGACTTAGGGTAGGATCGGTGTGTTTCTGTATTATCTGAAGAACTTTTGCTTTCCACCAGCTACCAGCACTACATTGTTTTAAAAAGCGTTCGCACTACTCAGGGCGGGGCGACCAGCGACGTTAGAGCTGCCATCAGTTGTGGATGGCAGGGAACCCTGTCCTTCTCTGCGCCCCTGTATAAACCAGGGAATTGTCTCCAACCGTCTTTTCAGAGGCCTTTTAGTCCGAATCTCGAGGTTTTCACCACGAAAACGGCTGAGGGCAAGCGACAAGCCCTTGAAAAAGACTTGAAAGTAGAAATGCTGACAGGATCTTAAATATGGTGATGCCAGAGATTCCGTGAGCTAAAATCAGGGCCTCTTAAGGCTTTGGACTGCATTAAGCTTTAACGCACTGATTCTTGGGAGAGTGGGTTTCAGCTCGTTTTTAATGAAAATTCGTTTCACTTTATAAATGCACTCAGATTTTAATGTAGTCGTCTGCTGGGGAGCTGTACTTTTTCCGCCAGGAGAGAGAGAAAAGAAGGAAAAAAAAGTACTCATATATCCGTCTTCCATCAACACGATTATTGGCCAAACGCCCAATTCGTTGCATTTGTCTCTCCTGCACAAGCCCTTGTTTCTGGTGGAGCGCGATGTCCCGTTAAGAGAGAGAGATAGGACGAGAAAAGGGAGAGGGAACGGTGGTACAAAATGCGAAGGAGCAATTGAAAACGTAGATTAAGAAATTCCGTAAAACTCGTAGCATGGGAGACATGTCTGCGAGACACGTCCCAGGTGTTCACATCTGTTCTTGCTGCAAACCATTTCCCTTTTAGTCCTGCAGCAATCCATCTTAAAAAGTAAATGCATTGACTCAGTGTGTTCTCCTAAAAGACATTTTCTTGGGACAAAAAGGAGAACTTGAAGAAGGCAGAAAATAAGAAGGAAATTGAAGAAGGAGACATAAGTATTATCTCCTAATTTTTTTTTTCACCTCGGCCCCTTCCAATCCCCGAGCAGTCCAAGCCCAGCCCTGGGCTGGGGTAACAACCCACCGGGAAAGGTTTGTCCACCTTTCCCAGCCCCATTTGCCTGTTTCACAGAAACGAGTTTTTTTCCTGACACTGAGAGAGCACACTACAATGCCGGATCTCCCCAGCCGATGGAGCATCTTAGAAGCAAGTTCACTGGCAACAAAAGGATGGGAGGGAGCCTCCAGGGTCCCCTTTGCAGCGAGTTCTACCAGCCGCATCAGTACTGGGCTGCCCATGACCACTATTAAGCTATCCCTTATCTTTAGTGTGAGTAAAGACCTTGACTCCGCGTGCCAGCAGGTAGAGCTGTATCCTGCAAAACCCAGACTACCTCTTTGCAAAGTGCTTTCCCACGGAAGGAGCTCGCTGCAGCGGACTTGCCGCGGGGAAGGGCGGGGAACAACCCCCCGCCCCAGGGCCTCTCCAGGTCCCCAGCAAACCGCTCCGAGCCCCGGCCCGCCCGCGTTAGGGTTGGCGAGTAGCGATGTCCTATGAGTGGCGGGGCGAGAGACCTTGCCAAAAGTCAGAGGCTTTTCCGAGTGACTCGTTCTCGGGGCGTGGGGAGCGCTGAGGCACGGCTGAGAGAGGCCGTGGGGAGGGCGTGGCTTTGGGCCGGGGTCCCCGCATTCTGTGAGGGTCGGCTGCCCGGGGCTGAGCCAACCAAGAGGGTCTCGCTGCCCAAGGGGGGTCTAGCGCGGGTCTTCGCCTCAGCGCTGCTCGGCACTGGTGCAAATTCACTCCCCAGGCTGCGAAAGGCCGTCGGACAAGGTTCATTAATCACTCAGTGTAAAAGCAACGATTTTCCTACAGTAGACTGAGATTGTCCGACACTAGTGCTATTTAATCCAGCGCTTCATTTGTATTTTATCTGGGAGGGATCCTGTCGTCTGGGACGTGTCGTGACATGGAGGCCGGTGCCGCACAGCTCCGAAAGAGTGAACATTTTTCTTTGAATAATATATTCCTGTATTAGAAGCTAGCATCATGCTGAGCGGAAACCTTCTACTTGGGAAAGCTTTTTACCAGAAATCATCCGGCACACATATCTTTATTTCCATTTTAGCTCAGAGCACAAAAAGTCTCCTACTCTAAATCTAAATCTGATGGAAATTAAATCTGATTAGATAATACAGAAATGCCAGAGTCCGGTTTTGCTTAGCTAACGGAATTGGGCTTGTTTTATCCCCCGATGTACTCAAGGGAAAAATAGGCCGTCTCTGGATTTCATGTCCCCTTGCAAATAAGACCCTGCTAATTGCGGTCACACCGGCACCTTGCAGCGGTTTTTAAGCCTTCCCACTGCTCTCCCGGGACACAGCCTCGACGACTGGATCCAAACGCTGTCTGAAAAGTTCATCAAAATAACCGGGTGGCTTTGGCTACCTTAGTGCTCCAGGTCCTTAAAATAAATCCGATTTTGCGGTTCAGCAGTAGCTGGGTATAAATTGCCGTTTGCCCTTGTGGTCTTCCCCTCCCCGGCGGGCCCACGGTTCAGGGTGGCGGGGACATCCCTCTCCCGCGCCGGGCATCTCGGGCAGGGGGAGGGAGGGAGAGGAGAGAAAACGTTTTCACGAGCTGGAAAGCAACTTTCCCCGGAGTCCTACATGAAGGCAGCTACAAGTGTTACACATACACTGGTTTTGGGGGCGGGGGGTGAGCCGGGCAAGCTAAACTGACTCCTTCATCCCAGAGGTGCAGAACACAGGCGGATTGAGCCATGATGTGACCCGGGGACAGAGTATCCCTTTTCGAAATCTTCTGTCTCGCTCAGAGGTCAGTTCAAAGTATTCAACTAAATCGCCTTCCTGCAACGTCTGCACTTGATGCGAGAGACGTGCGGTAGAATCCTGGAGGGCATTTCCAAATAAAGCTAGTAATTCTCGGCTGTTAAGTAGGCTGGAATTGCTAAAGAAGGGAAGAGGGAGAGGAGAGGAGAGGAGAGGAGAGGAGANGAAAAGAGAAAAGAGAAAAGAGAGGAGAAGAGAGGAAGAGAAGAGAGAGAAGAGAGGAGAAGAGAGGAGAAGAGAAGAGAGGAGAAGAGAAGAGAGGAGAAGAGAAGAGAGGAGAAGAGAGGAGAGGAGAAGAGAGGAGAAGAGAAAAGAAGAGAAGAGAAGAGAAGAGAAGAGAAGAGAAGAGAAGAGAAGAGAAGAGAAGAGAAGAGAAGAGAAGAGGAGACTAAATTTTAGGCGCACGTCTAGGTTTTCATGAATATCTTTTTTAATAGACATTCATGTATCTCACTACATAGAAATTACAAGGTAGGATCTGTAAGAAGAGTTGAGAAACTCTGGATAGTTAAATGAAGCATTAAGAAATCTCACGCAAAGTTACATTCATTGGGAAGGTGACGGGAAATGCAAGAAAATTGCCTGGATCTAATTTGACGCCGAGAGCACTAAACACAGCGAATCCGCCGAAGCCTGGAGCGACTCTCCCTCCGATCGATGGTGGGAGCGGGGCGCGCACCCCGCCCGGCTGACATGGGCCCAGGGAGGACAGACAGGCTATTCCAAGATAATGCGATATAAAAGAAAAAAAAAAAATCGATCCAAATATATTGTTCAACAGTGGAGCCAGCGCGCACCTATGAGATTTATCAAGTATTGATTTGCATGAATATTTTAGACCCATGCCTACGAGAAAAGTTATAGACCATCTTAAGCCGGTGAGCAATATACCATTTGCAAAGTAGGCATTTAACAAGGTGCTTTTCAGGATATCGATCGTTTTCATTTAAAGTGTAATTAATAATAACATCTTAGGGTAACTACACCAGGAATTTATTTCAGAAGGCCAGTTCAGATAATATTTGGATTTTCGTTTGATTTGCTTTAAAAAAATCTTTTCGCTAATTATTTTTATTAGCGTCCAATAAACACAAGTAATCTTTGTGAGTAGTCTGGCAAGGTTTTCCTTTGCTTCGCCTCTGGAGTGCCATCTAGCTAAGCTGTTGTAGCAACATTCATTAAATATATGTCAACAGACAAGGATTTATGCTGCATAATAATATTACAGCTGTAGTATAACTGGATTTATTTTAAAGCTATTCCGAGTTTGCTTTGATATATAAAGCAGCAACGTATGTCCCTATATGTCGCAAACAGCCTTTGCAAAATTACTTTGAGCTCTGCAGTCCGCCAACATTCTTTCTATAGCAAAAGAAGCACAAAGCGTGACTCTTACCTCTTTGATTTATTTAACAAAAAATATACGCAGGGAAGAAAACTTCGAGGAATCTGCTGTCCTGATTTGAGAGCTGGGCTTGTTTTTTGGTGTGGTTTTTAAAATTTTTTTCTTTTTTTTTTTTTCCTCTGTTTTGAAACGGCCAATGCACATACACAAGAGGCTACGTCTTCCACTAGCTCTTCTCTGCAGAATATTCTCACCATCAGGCACAATGAAAGGCGTAATTTAAAAAGCTACAAGGTAAAGAAACCTGAGGTGTCTATGTTCCTACTTTCAGCACATACTTTTAATAAGCCACTATAAAGCACTTCCTGCATGTACAGAATAAGGCATAATTAAGCACTTTTTCTTAGATGAATTCACGTCTTGCACCGTTTAATATTTTACTACGATCATAAGTTACAAATACAGTGTATGAAAAAAAATCTGTTTATTGATATAATCAGCACGTCTTTAAAAAACAAACAAACTAATGTCAAAACACATTTTAAAAATCCGATTGATCATTTAGCCCTGCCAGTTGCTTAACTTCAAGAAAAGAATATTTAGTAGAATCGGAAGTATAATAATCTCATATGTTACTCCAAATAAAAGGCATGTGGAGAGTGGCAGGCGTGTTAAATTTCGCGTTGGATTACAATCTACTCTGATATGACTGTAGTGAGTCGGGATTTTACTCCAGTAGGTAACACTGGAAGAACTGGGGAGCTGGATAGTGGGGGGGAAATTCTCTGGCCGCTTTCTTCCAGGGGCAGCCAGGCAATAAACGGTATCAAATCAAGTGTTTGCGCCCCGAGGGAGAAACATCGCCCCAAAAAGGCTGAAGTCCAGCCCAGACGCTTCCATGGCGGCCGGGAGGTCCCGTCCCGGGAACCGGCACCGACATCCCCAACCCCGCCGCTTCCCAGTCCTTAAACTGCTCGGGGACCATGCTTTAGAAGTTTTCGCCCCAAATTCAGGTGTTTGACGGATATGCAAAGAAAACAGCCGACGAAGATCTCCCGGAGTGAGACAACGGATTTCAGAGCAGTTTAAAAAAAAAAAAAAAAAGCTCCCAGAAACAGGGCTCAATTCGAAACAAGCATCCAGGCAAGTTAGCACTTTTCTTAGGAACCCGGAATATGCATTTATTTAATTAATTCTCAACTGATTTTGAGACTTTCAGTCTCCTGACTTTAACCGTGCAGGCTGAAGCCCAGAGCCGTGTTTCAGGCCAAAGAGAAAAAAAAAAAAAAAAAAAAGGCGGTGAAGAGGTTATAATCCACCCCTGACCCTTCTTCTCAGGTTTCGTATCAAAGCTGAAGCTCTGCCGCATCTCGCCGATCGATTTCGTAACAAGAAATCGTGAGATTGTTCCAAATATGATTCAAAGGGTAAGAAATAGTAAAAACTAGATGGCTCTTCCTTCACTGGAGACTGATCCGCATGCACATACCCAAACAGACCCAGGACCCGGCTTTCCCTGCGGGAAAACCGAGTTTTCCGAGCTGGTCGGTTCAGTTACATCTGATTATGCCCTAAAACGTACGATCAAAGCTTGACCTTCCACCAAGGCTGAGTTTTAGAAGGTCATTACCCTCTCAGTATTCGGAAAAAGAAATTCAAACCTTTAGAAACAATGATGGACCTGATATTCATTTTAGCAGTGGGAAACTCAACAGTTATTAACGGAAAAAAATAGTTTGGCATGCATAATACTTCATATAGTATCACATTACAGGTTAGCTTGCATAACTAGTCATACGATTCCCCAGTCTGTCGCCATCTGATTTTTTTCCCTTCCTTTTTAATTGCCAGTGAAAACTATTAATCGATTACACAAACCGACCCCGTAAGAGACGGACAAGCCGAGGTGCGTTTTCTTCAGCCTCCTCAGGAGACTGAAATAAGTGGCAAATCCACTGGTAAAGTAGAGCATGTTGAATGATATATATATGTATGTATATTTAACCATATATTTTAGCCGATAGTTTGTCAGGGAAATAAAATGAAAACAAAGAAACCAAATCCTCACAGCTCTGATTTCAGCGGCGCGAATTCATTCCAACAATTTGCCTTCAAGTTGTTTCAAATCAAAAAGCCTGCATCGAGAAGGACCAGGGGGCATCAGCACATGCTTGGGTATCGATCGTATGAAAATGAGAGTAACAATGGAGGGGGCGGAATCTGTAGGAGTTAAGTGGGTGAAACAAAGGGCCCAGGAGAAGCGGCTGGAGGCGGGGATCCGCAGGGTCCTCCGCTCTGCGCGGAAAGGAGCGGGGAAAACGAAAGTTTCCCCGGCAGGAACGCTGGCCTGGGGCTGTGGGGGACCCGGGAAAGGTCCCTGGTCCGCGGGGGGGTCCCCGAGGCTTCGCCGTCCGTGGAGCAGGGGCGGCGGGGCCGAGAAGCGCCCCTTGTCCAGTCGGTTGCGTACATTCGTCCCACGCTCGGCGGCTCTGCGGGAGGGAGGATGGGAAGGTACCTGGGGGGCTGCTGCTGCCCGGAAAACGCCGGTCTGTGTCACCCCGGGGCGAAGGCGGCGGTGGGGGCTTTGCCGCTGCCACGGGGTCGCATTTTCTTTGGATGCGCGGCGGGGGGAGCCCCACTGACCCGCTCACGTCTCATGACTGGGGTCCTTGCCAACCTTTCGGTTCCCTTCGGCTGCTGCGCGTCGCTCCGAGTTAACCCCAAAAGCAAGTTTATTGCACGTTAAAAAAAAAAAAAACAAAAAGCAGAAAATAGTGAAACGTGTAAGTTGGAAATAAAAAGTCCGAGGAGCAAGGGGGGTGGAGCTGGAAGCCGGGGGAGAGGGCGAAGGTGCCACTGTCCCGGCACAGGTGGGGCGCTCAGACGAGTCCTGTCATCTGCGACCGTAGGAAAGGGAGGGACGCGGCAGGAAAGGTGCCCAGGGGATAGCTGACGCCGCTGGAGAAGCCCACCAAGGGGGGGGACACGTGGGGGGGCAGAGTGAAGCCCAAGGCGCTCGCCGGCGAGTTCTCGTGGTACAAAATGGGGACCCGCACTATCCTTTGGGCGGCGTGCGACAAGTTGGCCGCCTCCAGGTCGGCGGCCAGCTGCCGCTTCCACTTGTTGCGGCGGTTCTGGAACCAGATCTTCACCTGGGTCTCGGTGAGGTGCAGTGAGGCGGCCAGCCCGGCCCGCTCCGAGCTGCTCAGGTAGCGCTTCACGTCGAAGGTGGACTCCAGCTGGAAGACCTGGCTGCGGCTGAACACCGTGCGCGTCTTCTTCTTGCGGCCGGCGGCGCGTTGCTCCGGCTCCCCCGGCTCCTCGCCGCGCTCCTCCTCTTCCNGCTCCGGGGAGCGGGGGGGGGAGCGGGGCATTGCCCAGCCGCCCGCTGACCCGGAGGGAGCGCCTGCTTCTCGCCCCGCTCACCGGGAGGGGAAATAACGCGGCTGCGGAGAGAGCAAGGACAAGGTGCCGGGGCTGACGGGTGGGAGAGGAGCCCGGGCAAAGCTTCCTACCGCTGCCCTGTCTTTTGTGATACACTCCCAAATACGTGCGAGTATATACGCACACGCGCAAGCATTCTTATGTAGAAACACAGAAATTATACTTCATGTATATATACATGTAGTCATCTATGTACAACTCATGTATGTGCCTATGTGTATACACATCTAGGTCTAGGCACGCAGTTAAACGCACATATATACATGTATAGTATAAATATACTTTTAGATCTAAATTTAGTACACATACAAGTGTATATGTATACACACACGTACATATGCCTAGAAGTATATATATATACTCTTCATATACGTATATACACATATGAATGAATACGTGTGCACTCTAATACACACACGTATACATTTACATACATGTATACACAAATACATTTACACACATATGTACGCATATATACTTACAAGTACATGTGTAAGTATATCGGTGTGTTTAAGGGGGGTAAGTATAGTAGTGCATGTGTGTATCTAAGGGAACTAAGAAGGAAATATTTTCGATTCACGTTATTCTTAACTTGATAAAGCAAATGGACCCGATCAGCTACTCTTATATCAGGACATTGCCTCCCAACAAGTCTCCGAGGAGTTTCCAACATTATGCTTTCCATTTGAAGTTTTAAAGGGGAAAAAATATTACCTACTCTTTCTAGAACAGAGGGGGAGAGAAAAAAAGAAAATAAAAGAAAGCGAGAAAAACAAGGCGATTGTTTCAGGAATCGTTTCCTGTTTCTATATGGAATTTGGGGAGATATTAAAAATATTAACAAACCCACCGCTGTAAAAATAAGCTATTTGGATTGCAAATGATGTCTCTCTTCCTTATTGAGCAATCGTGCGAACTCTACAGGCTCGTATAGAATCAAAGAGATGCGCCGAGGGACAATATTTTTCCTATTAGGATAAAAATAACCACTGATCGCAGCCCATAAACTTTTTCAGATGTTAATTTCTGTCCCTGAACCCAGGCTTTTCCTCCAGCGCCCTTTCCCGCGGGCTCCCAGCCGTCACAGGCCGCGCTGCGGGCGGAGGTGGGGGGGGCATCGGGGCCGGCTGCGCGGGAAGGGGCGGCCGGGGCGCAAGGGCCGAGCCCAGATGCTCCCCCAGCTTTCTAAACTCTGACTGCGGTTCTAGGGAAGGTGGTCCAAGCTTTCCCACTTGGTCGGCCATCANAAAAAAAAAAAAAAAAAAAAAAAAAAGCCGGATGTCCGTCTGAAAAAAAAGCATAGGGACGAAAAAGGGGACAGAAAAAATACCCCGAGCAAGCTAACAAGCACTATTTACATTTTGGGCGTCGGGGCGGAGGCTCCAGGTGCCTGACACACCGTGAGCATTTCCGGAGGTTTGCCCTAGGCGGCCGAAAACAGAGAGGCAAGTATGAGATCTACGGTGGGCACACTCCGCATCCCCCTCCGCGCCTACTCCAGCGGCCGCAACGGGACCGGACCCCCCCCAACCGGCCCGGGAGGAGCAGGCACAACCCCTCCCAGCACCAGCCCGGCCCGGCGATTAGGGTCAGGGAAAGAGGACTTACTGTCGGGGCTGGTGCAGCCCAGGAAGGCGGCGTGCGCTCGGCGGTACCAGCCGACGGCGGCGTCGCGGAGGGGGCAGCCCGGGGCGCCGAGACGCAGCGGTGAGCGCGGCCCGCAGCGCGGACCCCCGCGGCCGCCACTACCCGCCGTCTCCCGCCGCGCCCCGCCGCCCGCCGTGCCCTCGGAGCCCAGCAGGTCCTCGATAAAGAAGGACGAGACGCGGGCGGAGGTGGAGCCGGCGTTTTCTGTGGCTTCGTCCGGCATCGTCGGAGAGATCTGCGGAAGCGGTGTCCCGGCTCCACCGGCGGCTGGCTCTTCGGCTCCCCGCTGCCCCGCGGCCGCCTCCTGCCTCTGCCTAGCCCCGTGGATGCTCTCCTGGTATAAAAGGTTTTTTTTCCGGAGTAATCATTTCAGATCGCGGTTTGCCATCATTTCCTGCAAGCTAGGAGGGGAGGGGGGAGGGGGAGGAGAGGAAGGGAGAGGGGAAGGAAAAAAAAAAAAAAGCAGCAAGCCGACAACCCATCGGAGGCGCCAGATTCTGCGTGAAAACGATAATAACGAAATAAAAATGTCATGCGAGTTAAACGCTGGACACGAGAGGGGGGATCCTGCGATTGGAGGAGCGCCGCGGCAAATGAGATTTCCGCAGGGGAAGCGCAGGGCGCGGAGCGCGGCGGGGCCGGGCGCTGCCGGTGCCTGGGCGTGCGTGTGTGATTGCGTGTGTGTATGTGTGCAGTGCGGGGTGTGTGTGTGTGCGTGTGTGTGTGTGTGCAGTGCGGGGTGTGCCTGTGCGTGCGCCGCCCCGGGGCTGCCACTCACGAGCTCGTTATTTAGGTCAATTAGGGAGCAAATCCCGGCGCGGGGGGAGCGTCCCCGGCACACGGGCCGCAGCCGGGGGGGCTTGGCCCCTCCGCGTCCCGGCCCTCCCATTGGCTGCAGTTGGCTCAGCGGGCAGCCCAGACAGCCAATCCGCGCCCCGGACATCGCAGTTATATTAATATCATTAATAATAATCAAGCCGCTTCCCACCCCCTGGCCTAGCGCTTTCATGTCCGCGACGATGGACGGAGGAGATGCGCCCTCCGTCGCCCGGAGAGCCCGCACCGTCCCCGCGGGCCCGGCAGCCACCGCCGCGGGATTCCGGCGGAGCGGTGAGGTTGCCCCACGCTCTGAGCCCCTGGGTTGGGACTGTTGAACCGAGGGAGGGGGGTGGCGGAGGGACAACATCTGCCCCTGTGTGCAGATAGTGTCCGCCGCCGCAAACTGTCCCGTCGGCGGAAGCGGGTGGTACCCGGCACGGGAGGGCGGGAGACCACCGTCTACAGGGCCTCCCATGGCCTGGTTGGTAATATTTAACCTTTTCCTTTGTATGTGTATGTACATATATATTCATATTTTTATGTATATGGATGTCTATATAGTTTATTTAGAAAGACTGTCAGGCCCCGCTCCGTGAAGACGGGGCTGTCCGTGATGCCCCGTCTCTGGCCACCTCGGGCGGGGAGGGAGTGGCAATGCGCTCCTGGCTTTACCACTCCTCAGCTAAACTTTTGAAATTATTCCTACTGTAATTCCACTTCACGGAAAGCCGTAAAGCCACCCTCCACCTGTCTCCTTCTCCCGAGCCTTCTGGATCAGCCCGTCTCTGGACGGGGACCCCCAGCGACTCCACAAAACTCCCCCTCGCTGCAGGGCAGCTCAGGTTTGCAGAGGGACGAGCCGATGCAAACGGCAGGTCACCCGTGGGGATTTGGGTGAGTACATAAACGCGATGTTCACCTGCAGGTCAGTTCTCTCCTGCTCTACTCTGCCTCTTCTTTCGGGATATCCTTACTTGTTCCCCTTCACGGTCCTCCTGGACAAGCACCCGTTTCCCAAGCCCCGCCTCCGCCCCCCCCGACTTTTGAACGGGGACACTGGTTGCTGGCCCGGCAGAGTGTCCTGCAGGGCCAGGGCGCTGAGCGCCGGCACGGAGCGGTCCGGTTCCCTTCCCCTGAGTGGCGGTGAAGATCTTTGAGGTCAGGGCCTATTTCAGAAAAAACAAAAACAAAAACAAAAAACAACAAAACAAACGAAAGCCCCAAACGAAAACAAACAACAACACACCACCAACCAAACAAAAAAAAATCCAAGAAACAAACAAACAAACAAAACCACAGAACACCTGTATCTTTCAAAGGATCCAGAAAAAAAAAGAAACAGCCAAACAGCCAGAGCTCTGAAATGGACTCTGGAAAAGCACGAATATAGAGAGGCATGTTTGGCTTTCTGTCCTACCTTGGCAGAGACCGTTGCAAACCGGGCGAGTGTGCATTCGTCACTTGTTGCGCTGAATTATGTTAACGAGTATTGTTTTTCTGCTCTGCGCATCTTGGTTCTTGTTACTTGATAGAAAATGTGAGTTTGACCGATATATCTTAAGTATCCACAAACTGTCAGCTGTTTGACTGGCAGACTCAGAAAATATATGTGCGCTTTCCGGAATACAGAGAAAAATGTGGACTCTGGCTACTTCTATACATTTTATATACGATCTGCAGACGATATGCATTAATCCCATGCCCATATTTTATGAAGTGTTCCTACAGTGTGGTCTTGAAACTTATGTAATAATATTTGCTTTCCACTTAGTATAATAAAATCAATAAAAGTAAATTTGCCTTTTTTTTTCCTTTCCGTACTTCTTTAGCATGACCTGTAACTGTCTAGTGTGCAATAATGCTGAACTGTGTGAAAAGTCATGGCTACTCAGACATATTCCTGAAACACAAAATTGGGATTAGTACAATTCTATACCTGCAAATACAACACTTGTATATACATGTCCGCGTGTAAGGGGTATTTTTAAAGCTTGTGGTTATGTTTACGTACCTTTTACATTGCTATAGTGACATGACTAGTAACACTTTGTGCTTAATACTCTGTGCTTATTACGATGATGAGGCGAAAAAGGGCGTGTGTTTACCGGATGTCTCATTGCAGACACCCAGCAGCGCTCTGGGTAGGGAGCAGAAATAGCAGCCAGTGACGGTATTTTTGTAATTTAATGTCTTTCGAAAAACATCCTGGGCCCCTACCCTAACTCCTTTCGGTGGCACTTGTCCGATGGTAACGCAGGGTGAGGGGGCTTCCCTTGTGCCGAGGACATCGCCATCACCCCGGGCCACGCCGGCGGGGTCCCGGGTGGCCGCGGCGAGGCGGGACCTTTCCTTTTCCCAACGCCTTCTTTCCCACAGCCAAGGTTAAACCTTTATTTTTTTGCAGGCAGCTGAGTGTAGAGGCTTTCCCTGGACACCAAGCTCCTGCCTGCCCCCGGATCAGAAGGGATTTCCCCGTGTTTATGGCAGAGGTGGCTTTGAGCTCAGATTTAGACTTTAGGTGGTGGGCCCCTCGTGCTTTCCACCTCTGGTTCTGTTTTCCCTCCGCGAATACGTTTTACTCCGAGGCTTTGGAGACCTCCAGCTCCGGAACAGCTCCGGGAGGTGCAGGACGGCTGCGGCCTGCGGCCCCGGCAGGGTCTCTCCTGCTGAGCCGTCCCGTCCTGGCTCCCGGTCGGTGCCGGTCACTGCTATGGGATGCCCGCGGGATATCCCCGGCCTCCCTGTCACCATCTCCGAAGGCTCCTGAGACTTTGGCAGGGTTTGCTCGACGTGTGTGCAAAGCACGGCCGGCTGCCACGGAGGGGGCAGGGAGGAGTTGGGATTTGGGGCCGGACTCTGGAGGGAACCAGCAGACCAAGGGCTACTTTTGGGGCCGAAAAAGTGTATGTGAGTGTGACAAGTGACTCCACTGAGCCAGGGTGACGGCGGACCCGCCGCTGCTTCGACGCCTCCCGCGCGAACTGGAGCCTGCAATGTGGGTGCCATTGCCCTGCCGGTGCCTGATGTCTCGCCTTGCTCTGTCACCCACCAACACTGCCTCGGCGTGTCGTAAAATAGAATCGAAATTACAGGCTTTAGCGCTCGATGCCTAACTTCTGCTCCTCTCTGCTCTTAGGGGCCCGCGGTATTTTTGGAGCCCGGATCTCTGCGGGAGGCGTTTCACCCCCAGCGCTGCGGGCAGAGATGGTTTTCTGGCAAGGAGAGTCATCGCTTCCTTCTCCACGCTGAACAGATCGCCCAGTTCCTGTCACTCTCCTAACAGATCAGCCGGCAGTTCTGCGGGTAAGGAATTTACTGGCCAACATCTGTCTCTGGTTGATATATTGAGATATATACATATATGTATGTATATACTTAAAAATAAAAATATTTTTTCAGCCAGGTTCGGTTAAGCTATACGAACAAAACAAATAAATACCGCATCTTCAGCAAACTGCTGGGAGCCGCCAAAACGCAAACCCAGATACTCGGAAGCAGCGTTTTTCGAGTCCAGCGCTCCTTTAGAGGAGCGGAGGATGAGGCGGGATGCTTTAGATACCTAGATTAAAAAAAAAAAAAAAAAATCAACCAGAAGATGGTTCAACCGCCTCTAAACCTCTCTGTAACCTATTCGTCCCTCTCCTCCCGGGTAGTGCTGGGGGACAGGAGTCCGCTCAGCCCCTCGGGGGACCTCCCGCCCCTGCACGGAGTTCGCCAGGTCTCTGCTGCGGCTCTGCCGCCTTCAAAATATCACGGTAGAAGGGGGACACGTCCCGCCTGGCCTTGCTGAGACAAACGAAGGGGGCGTTTTAGAGGGTGTCCCGGCTGCTCACCCACAGCCTGGGTGAGGGTCCTGTGCGCATCTCACGGGGATGCCCCATTTTGGGTGGTCTTTCAGTCGGGAACACGTAAAGGACGAGACCGCATTGGGAACCCCGTTTTTCCTGCAGATAGAAAGCCCTAACCCCCTTCAAATGTGGGTTAAATAACACTTAAGCTCAGCAACACTTTGTGGAATTATTTTCTGAATTTGCAGTAAATTTTAAGGAGTCCTCGAAGATCGAGAAAACGATAAGCTGATAGTTACGGTTTGGTTTTCTTTTCTTTTCTTTTTTTTTTTTTTTTTTTTTTTTTTTTTTTTTTTTTTTTTTTTTTTTTTTTTTTTTTTTTTTTTTTTAATATCCCGTAAATTATAAACCCAAACCTACTGAATTCTTCACCATCAGAGATACTGGCAGAGAACTTTTCCCCTTTGAAGGACGCTTCTCAAAGCATGCTGATTCCCATAAATGTATTCATTATTCACAGAAAGCCACTAAGTGCTTTGGATGGGAACTTCCAGCCCGTAGCGTCTCCTGATGTCCGTGGTGCCCGTTTATTGCTCGTTATAGGTGTCATACAGTTGGGAGCATGAATCGCATCACTTAAGTGTTGTTTCCTCACTGAGTGAGAGGTATTTTGACCCATGATAAATTATCGAACTGGAGAATATCCTTCAGTACTTGAATATATGAACAAAAACAACACTTCGAGAACTATTTTGGAGAATATCTATTCCCATGTGTTAAAATCCCAGAGTCCTTTGAGAAATATTTGTTAATTGTCTGACTAGATATGGGGAGGGAGGGAGAAAATAGATCATCGGCAAATTATGATATCTTTTTAAAAAGTTAGTCCTCAGTGAAATGAGCTAACGATTATAATACAGTCCTGTTTTATAGTGACTTTTCCAGAAAGGTCTTTGGCATTGATTTCCTTACACAATTTCAACAGTCTTTTTTTTTTTTTTTTAATGTACAGTGAGAGAATGCACGGTTTTATTGGTGCTGGTTAGGGTCAGCCACAGGAGAATTATGGAGGTCATGTGAAATAGGTGCCAATAATGCTTTTATTATTGTTATACAGACAAAAGAGCATTATGGAAAGAGATCCTTACCAGACCTAACCGTGGAGGTTTTGTTCTGTTAACAATCAAGTTGGAAAATACAGAGACACAGTAAAAAAAAAAAAAAAAGGTGATTTTTCAGAGCTATTGAACATTAGCCTATCATCCACAATACTTCTGGAATTATTTTCCCTCAGAAAATTAAGATGTCCTGAAATGAAATACTGCACACAACTCTCGATTTTTGCCTAAACCAAAAGATTTAGGAAGAAACCCAAACAAACAAAATCAAAAACATGCCCTTCCCCCCGCCCCCAACAAATCCCAACCCTCCAAAAAACCAAACCCCAGAAAAACAACAAAACCCAAATGTACACTGTCACAACATAATTTAATTTTTAAGTTTTGAGCTAGCATTTAAGATTTGATTTTTGTGTTATGAAAATAAGAAAATCAAACTATTTTTTTATTAACAAGGTAGATTTTTTTCTCTAGTTTGTATGTACCTGCAGTTTGAATCTGAAGATTTTCTGACAGAACTTGAAGTTGAAGATACTGAAGTAAAATTTAATTAAAATGCTGTTCTCCTTCTTTCATCCAATCTTGAATTATTTCAGTGGACCATTAAACCATTGTCAAGGACAGTAATGAACTTCTCCATATATTGATACATCAGATTCCTAGATCAAACTTCAAAAACTGTTGGAGCTTAGAGAATGTAGTAAAAACTCATACCTTCCTAAATCTGATAGACTCTGGAGTTTTAGATTAATTCCAGGACAGAGCCAAATTCAATCAAAGAAAGTATTAAGAACTTACAGTACAAAACATCCTTTGTATTTTTACAGTTGTTGAAAAGGAACTGTAAGTTCATGCATTAAAAGCGGGGTAAAAATTATACTGTCTTTTGCGCTTTGATAGTAAAATGGTTCAAACTGTGTGGATTCTAAGGGAAAGGTTTAAGAAAACTTGTGAAAATTATATGGAGCTGTGTTTTATAAAAAGTCACCTACATTTTTTAGTTATATTAGTAAGTAGCAAGGGAGGTCTTCATAAATAGAAACCAGAAAGTATCTCATTTCCACTGACTAGTAATTCATTTATAATAAAAGAGGACAATATATCAATCTTTAAAACTGCCATTAGATCAAGGAAAGTATTTTTCCTTGTCATATGAAAATTATACTTTTGCAAATCATATTTGAGTTCAGGCATATAGATTTCCCAAAAAAACCCCTCTGTCATCAATGATATATACACAAATGTAAATCCATGATTTTTTTAGTCAGTTCAGAAATAATCTTTATAGAAATCAGTGAGTAGTTAGAGTTTATGTGAGTCATTAAAATCTGGGGATGAATGTAATTTTCAAATGGTTCTGTAATGTATTACAAATGGTTTTGCAATGCTCCAGCATATGTGGAGATACGTATCTGCAGATATATACAGTTACATACATACAAATATTTTTATTATGGTATACAAAAATTACATTTTCACATAGCATGAAAGTAGTGTTGAAATGCCTTTAGAAAGGACTGGACCTAGTCAAAATTAATATTGTAATGAACTCAGATCCTAATGTAAATCCATGGAAACCCCAAATGCATTCACTTTCTTGTTCTGCATTATTTTGTTATCAAGTCTGATTAGTCCTAGAAAACCCTGAAGCAGTAGAAAGGCTGGGTCAAACACTGAGTGAACTTGGTGGTAGAGCTCTGTTTGCTTTCTCTCGGCAAGCGGCACTGAGATGTTCTATCTTTCCTGGGATCTCAGTGGGGCTCGGCAGGAAACCCAACCATATCAGCTCCTTCTCATAAGATTCCCCTTTGACTTCACAGACTCCTCGAGTTGTGTTAGGATGGCGTGAGCCAGTTCCCACAGTAATTCTTCATGAAACCTGAACACCACAGCCCACATTCTGCCCTTGTGAGGACATGAGAAGTCAACCCAGAAATTTACTCGGGCCTCTGGCTATGAATAACAAAATCTACACTGCAGTTATCTGAAACTGGAGTGATAAGCGGACTTGCTGCAGGAAAATTTCCATATCACACTTTATAAATCCTTGTCGTACCCAGAAGAAGCTAAAGTCTTGATTTAAATGGAGACTGTGTTGGAGAGATGGGCAAGGAGAGCTGAAGGTGCACCTTCACTGTGCATCACAGGGATATGTCCTCCTGACTAATTAGGAAGAAATAGCCGTGCCCCTTCTATTTCTTTCTCTCATGCAAAAGTCTCCTCACACATCTGTTTGGGGGGACTAATCAAACCAAGTGAAGACACATAGGTCTAACCTTTTCATCCTGTGCTTCTCTTAAAAACAAAGCATATCTAGCCAAAGTTTTCCATGCATTCAGTGGTAACTGTCATACAAAAAAAGTCAGATGAATAACTTTCCACGTCTCCTTCCAGCTGCCTGGTCTTGAGAAGGCTTTATTGCCATTTCATAACAACGCATATGACGGTGCAGATGGGTAAAGGGCAACCCTGCAGAGAAGATGCAGTTAACTGATATTTGTAAGGGGAAGACACTCACTGGGAAATGGGACTGCTCTCTTTGGTGAGCACACTGTAATGGCATGGCCTCCCCACTTCAGGTCACAGATGACTTGGTCTTCCATTGTCCTGCTTATACAATCCTGTGTGACTTGACCTTCTTGGCTGAGTGTATATGGGCAAGCTAAAAAGGATCATGCCACAGGCTTAGGCAAATGCGTGTCCATAGTCTTCATTGTAAATTTAGTCCCTGGGAGATTTTGGCTTATTAGTCCTCTTCCAGACCAGATCAGGGCATTTCTAGGATAATAAAGTCCATGAACTGTTCCTTGTAGGTATCAGACCCCTTCGTTTTGGAGCAAGAGAGCACGTAGTCTGTGGACCCAAGTTGTATCAGGCTACCAGAGGATGGAGCCAGCTTTAGGCCAAACAGAAGTACTCAAAACACTGTCATTCATCTGACAAGTGACAGCAGTTTCTTCAGACAGTAGAAAGAAAAGGTGCCCTGTCATCATGGTGTGCAATTAATGGTCGTTTCGATATGTCTTTTGCAAGAGAGAGTACCTCATGCCTACATGTCCTCCTTTTCTCAAACAGCATTCTTGCAAGAGCCTGGCAAATGCCAGCCCTTTAGCAGTATTTATAGCTATATCTCCTTCTGATGAGCCACTCTTTAAAAGTAGGCTAATTCAAAACATACCACATCGCTGCTTGGAAATGCAGATGTGAAGGGATATCTGGTTCTAATATACAGATCACCTTATGGTGTGGCAGGTTTCAGTTTCCACAATAGAGAGTGCATTTGTGCTAGAAGTGATTTAAGCCATTTGGGACCTTCAAAAGCAGAAACCCGTCATGAACCTTATTAGAAATGACTACCCTTGCTGAAAAAAAAAAATGAAGAGAAATTAGAGGGGTGATCCAAGATCACACACTATCTAAAGGGTGAAAAGAAAGCCTTGTCCAAAATGTTGCTCTTTTTCACAGAAAACACATCAGTTGAGTTTGAGACAAGTATCTCCATTCCTTTGATGAGGTATGAAGTCCTGCTAATGTTGATAGAACTGACATCTCATTGCAAAAAGCCACCAGGTTTAGTTCAAAACAGTCAGTTTATTAAATATAAGCAATACTGGCCATTATGTTTTCTGCAGCATTTTCCTTTTTGCATTTTTCCTTTTGCTGAGGGAGGCAAAGAGGAGGATAACAAAGCAGGCTTTTCCTTGCAAATACACCTCGTGAATTTGAGCTCTGATATTTCTCTTTCCCTCACTGCATGGAAATCCCTTAGGAAGAGCAAAAATATCAGCATAAAGATCGGCCACGCAGATTGGAAAAAAGGATTTTGCCCTTGGGTCCAGAAAGCTGGAATGTTTTCTGCAGATCATAGGCTCCATAAAACATATGTACTTAATAAATAAGCAAACAAGCTTGCGCTTGAACAGGCCTGCCATGCAGTAAAGGAGAATGACATTTGGCAAGTTGGAGTCAGAGGGTTGACACTGACGTCCCTTGTATCCCAGAGACACTTTTTTTGCAAATATTTACTTTTTCACACCAACTGTACTGTTGAAGCATATGCGAGGAACCTTTTGGAAGCTTATTCCAGGTGATCTGCAATTATGTTTCCTCACAGAGCTGACTGTCCCTATGCAGAAAATTACGGGAATGTCTACCTTGTCAAAGACGTAAACCAGATGCTCTAAGAAGGCTTTACCTCATTCGCATCTACTGTCTCACACTGTCTGCACAGGTCAGCAGGGAAAAAAACAGAGGGAAATGAGCTGGAACCATGCCAGCATCCCAGGCTTTTGGCACCCCTCTGCAGCAGGAGCTTGGGGTCTTTTTTGCATCCCTCTACTCTGGAGCTGACAGCAGGTAACATACTGCCATATACCTCAGAGCTGCCGAAACATTATGTGCTCTGTCTCCACCTTTTGAGGAACTTGCCTGACCCTGCCTTGCTCCTTGCTTAGAGTGAGGCAGTTTCAATCCCCTCGTCAGTCCTGATGGGTCATCCAGGCTTGGTCAGGCCTAAGAAGCTGTCCTCTTGCATTTAGCAAGAGAGAAACATGTCTAGCTTCTGCTTGCAATTGCTGTCTACGATGCTGAGTGTAGCCTTTGCCTTCACGTGTCTCCTGAACGTTTGACAATTAGGATATTCAGACTGAGGAGATCTTATCATTACTTTTTTTGTTTTTTGTGTCAGACCAGAGGCTTGAAAACCACCTTGTCTCTGCAGGGTTCAGTCAAGATGGAGAATACATGCGTTAAACAAGGTGGCTGTGCACAGCAGCAAGCCCATGTTTCCAGCATGCCATGATCCTCTCTTGGGGCAGGAGCCAGCCAGAAGTCAGATGTCCAGTTTGATAGATTTATCTTGACTTTTTCTGTGCGAAGGGGCAAGAGAGGCACATGCAGAGGGTGATCCATCTTCCCCTTTGTGCAACCCTACTTGACAGCGACGATCACTGCCACAAGTGCCATCAAAGGTCACTGAAGATGATGATGTTAAACCAAACACCTAACTTCTAGCTGGCTGACAGTGTTTGAAATGGAGCCTTCCTTTATTTCTTTGTTTTCTGGCTTCTGGTAGCTTGTCTAGCTGGAATAATCTTTTTCCCTTCCTCCATTTGTGCCTTTTAGCGGGAAGAAGAGCAGAAGCAGACTAAAGACCTGACTCATCACTCTGTCTTTTGCTTATCCTTAAAAAATGTATGTATATAGGCTCAAAACTGTGACACACAAAGATACACCAGAGCCACTCCTTTACATAAAATGACGAATTTTGTGTGATTGTGACCAAGTTAGTGAAGTCAAAGTCAAGTTCAGTTGAGGATAAAAAACACAGCGTTTACTTAGAGTTGTTGTTATTTTAGTCCACAGGGATAAAAAAACAATTGATTCATCTGGAACTCTTCATTTCCAGCATAATTTTAAATGTTTCATTGAGCACAACAATTATTCTGAATTAACTGTGTTTTGTTATGTGTATCTTAACTCCATGTTCAATTCAGAAAAAAAAAAAAATTAATAATGAAGTTTCAAAGAAAAGTTTCCTTGGACTTTGTAATGGTCAGTGAAGTCTCGTGGGCACCTCTGGGATCTACAGTGGATTAAAAATACTTTGATTCTGAGTCAGAAACAGCAAGCATCTTTTTGTCTGATGTTGGGTTGTTGCTTTCTGTCCTGTGCTGATATTTCAAGTGTCTCCACATACAGCTTTGCCCTTTTGATATACCTACTAAGGCCAGATAAAAAAAAAAATCAGAAATCCACTGAGGCTCAGAGAAAAGCTACCTTAGCTTTATGAAGTACAAATTTAAGTATGGATTATCCTTGAGAAACTTGGGTCTGGGGAAACTGAACTTTTTTCATAAGGATCAAATCTACAGCTTGTATGAGGCATGGGAAGGATTAATGGGGATTTTAGTAGTACTTGCATCTTGCTGATCCTAAATAACCCTCAGTGTTATTTAGAGACCTTTGGGAGCCTTTTGGACACCTGATGAGGAAATATAGGTTCTTTAGATTCAATTTAAATCCAGATTAATATTCCAGATTAGATTACTACTACCAATTTTGCAGACACTAATAAATCCTATAGGTATCACATGTACATAATCAGAAATTAAGCAGGATGTGTAGACACAGACTATTTAACATTTTATCATTGCCAGTATAGTTAAGAAAATAAGTGTAAAAATCTTAAGGTTGTCTTTCACAGAGTCCAAATTTGGGGAAATTACTGGCTAGTATGTGAGTTTATATGGCTTCACTTTAGCAAGAGTCATTCGTATCTGGATGAGATCTGAGGAAAGTAATCCAAAATCTGTGCCTTTCTCTGAGTTGGGAATTTTCTGAATAAGTGTCTGGATCTGACCTATTTGAAGACAAATGATCTTTGACCATGGGCCATGTGATCCTTGTTCTGGACTTATTTCTATCCTGCAGTCTTACCTGATGTATCTCCCAGGTCCTCATTTAGCAAGACTTCCTTGGTATGAAACAGTACACATGTGAAGCAATACACAAGAAAATATTTTTGCTAGCAGGAATCAGCATTTTGCATCTTTTCCTTGTGCAAATAAAATAAACAAAAATGTGTCTGAAGACTCTGTACTGATTTTGAAAGAGATCAAAATCTTTCTCTGTCTTCCCCCTCCACCACCTTTAGCTTCCTCTTCTTGTACTAAATTGCTCTACCAGGGTGTTTCAATCTACTTTTGAAATGTGTGTCTGTATTTACTTGCATGGAAGAAAATGCAAATATTAATGTAAGTGAAACACAAGTTACAGTAAGATGACATTGAAGAACATAGTTGTTAATCCTCACCCCAGTACACATAGATGTCTTTTAATTGCTTAAAAATCAGGATGAGAACTACCGCACTGGGTCAGTGTGAATAAGGAAAAAAATATACTTATCACACTGTCGCTGCAAGGACAAATCCCTCTCCAGATCAGGTACAGATGTCTCCAAAGTGCTTTCAACCCAGACCGGCAGTTGAGTTTTTCTTATTTCCCTCACTAAAAGTTTAGTGAAAGTGAAACACAGGTGAGGTCTGTGGTGTTAAACAGCTCCAAAATGGTTCTGGTACTTCAGAACCCATCGGGGTGTCCACAGATGTTGCAAGAGCGCGGTGCATGGAACTGGTTGCAAACACAAGTGATTGCTGTGCTGTAGATGGATTAAGGTTTTCCCTAGCAGTTCTATATCACACAATCCATAATAAACTGAGATCTGTACTTCTGCCAAGTTGCAATTTGTAAATAAAAGGGTTCAGAGCAAGCCAATTTTCCTATTTAGTTTTAATAGCTTATATTCTGAAAACCTCAAGGCTAATTAAACTGTTCATTATCCTGCTGCATTTAATTATTCAGATATTGATCTAACATCTTAACAGAGAAGAAAAAACAGTGACATTTTATATTTGGAAATGGGAAAAATAGGAAGCAGACTTGGTTTTAAAATGATTTAGCAGTTAATAACTCAAAGAACAGTGTTTCCAAGTGTTTCTTGTTTTTTTTTTTCATGAGCCACACAGTCTGTCTATTAAAAAAGAAAAAAAACAAAAAAAGAAAAATACAAAAGGCAAAAAAAAAAAACCCCAAACCTACAGAATTTTCTATAAAACTTGCCTCAAATTTCACATCTAGCTGAAAAAATCCTACATGGTACATTGCCAAATCCATGTGTGCCTAAAAAGATGAGGACAAAATCCAACCATTACAGAGGAATCCTGTGTTCAGGTTCTGATCCTACCTGAGACAACCTCTGACCTTGGACTAATTTATCTTGCCTTGTTCTACCACAGCCAGAAAACTGATCCTCAGATGTTTCCCTCTTTTACTGTCATCTTAATTTAGGTAACAATCTTTCTGATATGGGACTTGGTCTTTACTCAGTGCTTAGCCTTGGGACTGAAATAGAAACCCCACCACAACACAGAACAAGCTGCTCTGTATGGACAAGCTTGGTGATGTTCTTTTTTAAAGAATGAGTTTGTGTTCCTCCTTGGGTTTTTCTTTTTTCTTTTCCCTTTTTTTTTTTTCCCCCAACTTTAATGCCTTGGAAACATCATCACATTCTTGGGACACATTCTCATGACTGCTTTGGAAAAGCTATTTTCTCCCTCCCAACCAGAATCTGTGAGGCCTTTGGAGAATGAGAAACACAGATGTTCTGGGTTCGCCAGCATCACTTCCATTTTTGTTACTACATAAAGCAGAAAAACAGAACCTGGGTTATTCAAAGTGGAAATTATCTATAATTTAGCCATTTACAGCTAGCCTAGGCACCCTAAACTGCACAGAAACATATGAACCTAGCACACAGTCTGTCTCATCTGCAGGACACATTTGTCAGATGCTCTGTGCCCCTAAAGTGTCCTAATACCCTCCACTGACTGTATGAAGACCCCATGGTGACTGGCTGAGGTACACATGTCCAGAACAGAGTTCAGATGCTGAAGTGCGGCTACTTAGTGTCCTTTGATATTCTCACAGACATCCAAGATATTTGCATAGGACTTCAGGTATGACGTGGGACCTTTGGGAGACTCACAGAGTGCCAGGGCAGGACTTTTTAATGCTATATGACACAAACAACACTAAACACATTGCTTTGGCAACTGACTCCCACCAGCAAGGACGATGAGACAAATGTTATATTTATTGTCTGTATATTGTTCAGAGGACATCAAATCATAGGCAACTATTCACTCTGGATTTGATGCTGCCTGCTGGATGTAAGCCCTCTGGCCAGAAACCCTCTGGGGTTAGGGCTACATGTTCCTGCTAGGGATCAAGAAAGCAAACAGCCCTGGTAGAGCAATACAGTTGCATTAGCTGTCTATTTACAGTCCCTATAGTGACACTTAAAAGGTCACCTTGAACTTTGTTTGGGGAAAAACGTAGATAATTAAATTACTGTAAGACAATGAGCTGTGCAGGCAGGTTCCTATGCAAACATCTCGGGTGCTCTTGACTCTTCTGAAGTGGAGACTACACTGCAAGACTGATGTAGACTGCTCTGAGGACTTCACACAGGGCAGCACAGACCAGGGACTTTGGTGGGAGAGGCAAAGCCAAAGCTGTTAACACTGGGGGAGGACAGGAGACAGCAACGCACTGTGAGAGGGGCTTCCTACCCATGCCTTGATGCAACTCCTGGTGCAAACATTGCACTTCATTCAGATTGTGACCCTACAAGCTGTTAAGTTCCTATGGCCGGTCACTAGATAGTACCAAGATAATATTTTTCTTGGAAGGTAGTAAATTTAAAGTTCTAAAAAGCAATATGTATTTCAGTACAATGTTTCAGCAGGGGGTTGACTTAAAGCCTACCATTTGGGAGACACACACTTCATGCAAGTTGCAGCATGCTTTGCATTGTATCAGGAGCAAACATGGCAGTGCTCTTAATTGGATCTAGCACAAGTTATAGGTAGAATATATATACAGGAAAGACACAAAACATATGGCATATGGTCATTATTGCACAATTCACTGGCTGGTAACTCAGTATGCTGTGTCTCCAACTTACAGCAACTGTCACCAGATAATACAGTTTGGATTAATCCAGGCCTTATGAAGTGTTCCAAAAACTCAAAGCTAATTACTACGCTTGAGATTCCCAGATTGGCATGTGGTGTTAAAAAGCATTGTGCAATTTAGGAGAACACATAAATTCCGCAAGAACTGTATTTTGCCAGAAAGCTAGCTTTCCCCTCAGATTATTTACTGCTAATTGCAGGGAAGTGTCTTACATATGCCAGCACTTTTCTTTTTGAGTTTACTAGTCCAGTTCCTGGTGCCCTTTTAAAAATTACCTTATTAAAACCATCAGAAGAAAATATGTTTTGCAGTCTGGCCAAGAGCATAGAATTGACTGTCATAAACTATAGCAGCTCACTTTGCATTCACATTAAAATCAAGCTTAATGACATTAAAGCTTGTATGTAGTGGGAAATTCCACTTTAAATTCCTTCCCCATCTGTTGAATAAAAAAAATCAGCTGTGAGTATATCCCTTCGACTTCTCTTTTCCTTGGGGCACTTGGTGCTCAGATGCAAGTTGAAAAAGACTGTACTGAGGGTGTGGTGTCAGGAGAGTGAACAGAAGGACTGCAACCAGGCTGAGGTTGGAGAGTGAGATGTGCTGGTGGGCATCAGGGACTGAAATTTCGCCTTACCAGAAATTGTTCTATCACAGTGAAATAATTCTAAAATTAAGTTGCTTGTTAAACCCTTTCTCAATGCATCTCCACCGTTCGAATTTTGGAATCGCTGCTGGAGCAATCTGCTGTTACACAACTTTGGGTGAGCAATATTTTTTCCATAATAGAGCACTTCACTGCAGCTGTCCCAGACTTTGCTTCTGCCATCTAAACAGCACCATCTTCAGGCACATTTTAAAACCTATCAATTACCAAGCGGCGACCTAGACGGTCCTCACATTGGGAATGCTCTTCTGGTGCTAGGATCTCAATTCTCCTGTTTTTTTTTTTACCCTGGGCATTGTCTTTAAGGCTTGACATTTGTCAAAATTAGGCTATCAACTCAAAATGCTACAAGCAACCTTCTCACAGTTGAATCCTTTGTGTCTGTATGATCTTATCTTTCCTCAGATTGACTCAAATTTTCTCTAAACAATTTCAAAACTATACTTCTTTCATACTATTTATTTCAGTTATTTATCTTATTTTTCCGCCTTTTTTTCTTTTTAATCTGCTCGATAGACCTACTTTATTTTCATCGGTTAGTTCAAAGAGCACATTTCAAGTCCCTGTTTTGTTTTGTTTTGTTTTTACCTTGAAAGATACGAAATGATTTCTAGATCAATTATATTTCGTTATCTACTTCACTTGAATGTATGTTTTTAACACGAGCAACATCTGTTTAAGCCGGAATAAATGCATGAATTATTAGACTTCAGCAGTTGTCTTTGTTTCATATGTAAACCAAACAAATACGGGCTTGGTGAGTGTTAAAATCCCAAGCAAATGCAACGAGAAATACTCTGTACACTTTATAATGTCGTAGTAACCACCTACTGTTATTTCCCCTAACGAAATGTCATTTACATCTTGTAGTTTGTTGTTTTGCTTGTTTGGTTGGTTTCTGTTTTGTTTTGGCATTGGTTTTGTTTGTTTCGTTTTCCTCCGTAGCCCATATGCAAATCAATGGCGAAGACCTGCACAGCGGATCTCTGTTCAGTTACGATGCACCTTTCTGGAGCTATTGGGAGGTGGAGACGTGCAGGGACCCATCCCTTATATCGGCCCACTGCCCACCCATGGTCTCTGTGCAAAGCGGCTTGTAAAGCGACTTTTAAGTTTTTTATAGGGTTGTTTAGCCTCAAAGAAATACAATAACTGTTTCTGTCCTTTGTTTGCCAGGTAATACATGGAGAAAATATATAATTCCTCTTTCCTTCCTTCTCTTTGCAAAGAGAAGGATGATGTTTAACTTTAGGGAGGGTCTTCACATCCAGCATTTCCTACTCCACCAGGTTACCCCTGAATCCACGGGCTCCCTTCAGCCATGGGGACTGTATCTATCTCGTAACATTGGTGGCAAAGCACATGTTCTCCTGCTTTTGCGTCATTAGATAGACCGACAACGTGGTGACACTTGAGGTTGTCGTTAGTCTTCATTCGGGAAAGAAAAATTCTTCAGTACTAAAACTGCTGCCAATTCTCAGTACATAAAGTTTTACAGCAAGAAGATAATTTCATCGAAGAGTTCTCATCAAAATTATGGTTAACCTCTGTAGAGCATCTGTAGGAAATATTGCAGCAGGCATTGTGTCACATTTTTCGCCCTGCATTTTAACGTATGTATTTGTTGGACACAGTCACGAAGTGAAACGATCACCAAGTGAAAGAGAGAGCAAATACTATCGGGGCAGAGCTTCTCCTGGGGTCCCGGCGTTCGGTGCGGGCAGGGAGTCCTGGACAGGGCTCCCCGGGTCGTGCGGAGGAAAGAAAAATGCAGATGTGTAGCTTTTCAGACGTTGTTTTGCCCCCTTCTCTCTCCTCTCTTCCCGTCTCCGGGCTCTCCCTGACCGCAGAGCCGCCCCCGAGGGACGGGAGCCGGGACGGGCGCACAGGGCCCGGGCAAGAGGTGCTGCTCCTCCCCGGGGGACAGGGGCTGGGACGGGAAGCGTTTCGTCCCCGGAGATCCCCATGCCGTGGGAGGGCCGAACGAGACCCCTCGAGAAGGCGGCGCAGTGCTGGGTCGGGTGGTACCGCCGTGTTGCGGATCCTTGTCCTCTGGATGCGAGGTTGAGGGGATTGGGGTGGGCACAGGGATGAATCCTGGTATCAGCGCCGGACAGTAAGACGGTCCCCCGCCCTGGGTGGGAATTGGGTTGTTCACAATGAAGAGACTTTTTGATGTCCTGTAGTCAACGGCAAAAATCTTCTGGTTCCCCCGCCTCAAACTGTCCTGTGCCCTAGTTCTGGGCGAGAGATCGCCTTTGCGGGTTAATTTAAGGAGACGGACGAGGCTGCGCTGCCGGCCGGAAGGGAAGGGTGGGAAAGCACCGAGGCACGCAGGAGCGGCCGGCCGGGGGAACACGGGCAACGCAAAGCCCCGCACGACCCCACCCCGCCTGCAGGCTGATGCTCAGCCCGGCCTCAAACCCTCCCTGGCGGCTTCTGGGGAAGGGGAATGTCACCCGTGGCTGTGGCTCTGTCCCTCAGGCCCGGCTCGCACGGGAGCCGCGGGTCCCACGACTCCTCCAGTATCGTCTCCAGGCCCGGGGGGCCAGCTCCCGGCCGCGCTCAGGGTCAGAGCAGGGGGTCCTCAAGGCTGCGGCTCCAGGTGCCGTGTCCTTCCCCCTTAGTGGAGCAGCCGTCGGGTGGGAGCGCAGGAGAGATCCCGAAGCCCTCCCCGACAGTCTGCACACATAACCGGCCCCGAAGGGCCCGCAGCTCCCCCTCGCTCCTCCAGCACCGGGGATCCGGGCTGCTGCGTCTGGCACCCATTTCCGCTCCTGAGAATAATCGGGAGCACAGGAAATGATTTTCTTTTTAATTCTTTTTTTTGAGGCAAACCCATTTTACAAGTTCATTTCGTTTTGTCAGACTCTCTCAGCCCTGGAGCCCCGGTTTTCACGGCCTGCTTTAGGAAGAAGTAATGAAGTGACTGCACCCCTCCCCAACGCCTTTCGGGTCCCCACCCCTCTCCCAGCGCGGAATCGGGGCAAACAGCGCCCGCACAGTCCCGGGAGTAGCGCAGCCTTGCGCAGCCTGAGTCTTCAGCAGAGGGGCAAGGAGGGCTGAGAAGCAGGGGAGTACATTTCTGCGCCCCCAAACCAGCTTCTCTGCCCAGCTGGGAGGTGAATTCGTTCAGTGCCCAGCGCCCCCCAGCCGCCCGGGCCGCCCCTCCGCGGCACTCCCGCCCCAGCGACATCCTTCCCGGGGGTCCCGCGCCGCAGCCGGGGTGCGGTACCCGAGCCGCGGCTGCTGGGTGAAGAAGTAACCAAGTCCCGACCAGCCGGGAGTTGCTCATTCCCCTCGCCCTCGAATAAAATGGTTAGAATCGCGTGAATTGAAGACGAAGGCAAAGCACGATGCAGGGAGGGGATCCTCACAGAGCCCTCCCGAACGTGGATGATCCCAATAGTTTTATTTCAGCAATCTGCCTTTTCCCTCCCTTGACTTTATCCCAAAGCATGGAGATTTTTGTTTGTTTTCTTTTTTGCGTTGTTTTGTGCGTGTTTGTTTGTTTGTTTGTTTTTTAATTTACTTTTAGAGATGTTGCTATTTCTATTGGCTCTTTGGAAAACGGAAAAAGAAAAAGAGAATGTTTCCAGAGTATTTGGTTTCGTTCAAATGAAGATCTGACGTTATTTGTTTTGGCTAGCACTCCCTGGGAAATGGACCAAAGAGGGTCTGTTCTTAAATTAATACACAAATACAGGTGAACAGGTGACTATCCAGGATGAAAGATGCATTCCCAGCTACACAGGTGTCACCCAGGAAGCCCCTGACTCTTGGCGTTCTCTAATATTTTCCAGATTTGACTTCACGGAGGTGGAGGTCTTCTAAAAGAAGTTTTTATGTTTCTCTAGTGTGCCCATCCTCAGTAATTTACTTGCTCTGATCCATCATACACGAAACTTCTACCTTTTGTGTGTGTGTGTGTGTGTGTGTGACAGAGAGAAAGAGAAAAAAATCAATAGCAGAACAAGTATGTGTGTCTGGGAAAAGTCCCGCAGAGATATGCATTGCCCTCTGTGAGCTGTAAAAATAACATCTGAGTGTGGATGCAGAACTCCCCATGAATCGCCAATGGCAGCTGACTTTCTGCACACACGGTTTGCAGCACATTTTCTCCTCTCACTTCTGCACTCGCACCTTCATCCTCTTTTCCTCACTGTCAGGGCTCTTCAGAGCCCTTCTCCAGCTGAACCTGTTTGTTACTAACCCATGTTTTTGTTTTTATGCTGATTTACTGCACTCTCACTGCCCTTTACATCGCTCTTCTGGGTTTTTATTTCTTCTTACCTAGAAAATGCTTGGAGTGCCTTCTGGAGCCTGTAAGGTATTATTCTGAGTTGGTATTTAAGTTGTCAGGGGTCTCAGAAGTTGTATCAGTGTATTGCTGACAGAATTTCTTGCCCCAGAGAAAACAAGTACCTAACCATAACTTCTGTAGCAACAGAGATGCTAACCTGACTCTTCTGTGACAAATCTGAATACCACTATTGCCAAAAATTAACATTGTCTGTTCTTGTGCAACTTCGTGAGATGCAAACCAAAGATCACTTTTCAGATAGGCTGTAACCTCTGCCTATTCTCTGACAATGTTATATGTTGTTCGTGAACTTTGGTACTAGGGAGATGCAAATCTGTTTGTACTCTAAACATCTCCAAGGTTTTGAATTTTGGAGCTTTTCCAGTTCTGCAAGATATTTTAAGCACCAATTTTATTACTTTCTGAAGTCAATTTCGGTTGCATGAGCACTCATTAATATCAGTGTGAAATCTTACCTACAAAGTTCATCAGAGTGAGGAAATGCTGGAATTAACTTTGCAAATTTGTTTCTTATGATCATGTTTTCAGAAAGTCAGACCTACAAGCAATTAGTGTTAAGAACACATGAAAAAATTAGAGAAGACTGAACTCATTGCTCAGACTCCAGTACTCTAAAACACAAACCACATGTTTTCAGGGTCTAGGTTTGAACATCAAGCTGAGCTAATTCAGATCTGATTCTATATGTAATTATGGATAACATACAGGACTGATTCCATGCCCCTCTAGTAGAACTGCATGTTTGTGGTTTCTGCATCTTTTTGATGAGGAAGAGAAAATTAAGCATAACACAAAAACATTTCTATCACTCATCTGGATGAAGATGTCTACATGATGCATGTGGTAACATTGTTTCTGGCCAAGAAATAATTTATTTTTCTTTTAAGAGATTTTTCTCTTTCTTTTAAGAGTTTCTATATGCAGATGTTTTCAGCAGGAATGGCCAAACTCTTGTTTTTGAACAGTCCAGGTGCATCTCTGCTTCCTGGGCCATAGCACAGCAGCCTTTTCTTGCCTGGGGGCTGCTGAATAATCCAAAATCCCAACTCTGGAGAAAACAAAGGTGTCTAGAGCTGTGGTGTGAACACACTCACTGAGTCACTCTGGGGAATAGCTGCCCCAGATTTTCAGATTTTTGTAGGAATTCCAGATTTTCATAGGAACCACTTTTCAGAGGAACCACATCCTTTGGCACGGCAACTCATTTCCAGAGCACTGCTTCCCTCCCTGCTCATCTTTCCAAAGTGCATGCCAAGCAGCTCCCAGTCTAATGGCATTTTGGTATGCTATGTGCAGAATCGGGAAGTTTGGCTGCCCTCATATTGATCAACAGGAAAAGGTCTAGAGGATAAAGGAAATCTGGAAAACATGAGGGGTGAAGGATGTGGCTTTGTTTAAACTGGAAAAAAAAAAAGAATAGAGGGACAACAGTTTTCTGTATGTAAAAGGTTGCTACAAAGTTGCTGGTGATCAGTTGTGGCCAAATGAAAAAGAATGAGAAATAACTTAAATTTACAGCAAAGAAAACTAGGATAAATATTAGAATGACAGTCTGTCTCTTGGTGGTGTTCAAGCAAAGGGTTTGATAGAAATTGCAGGACTTGTGCTGCAGAAATGCAGGTTAGAAGAAATATCCATAAGAGATTATCTAAAGTGATTTGCTTAACTTCTGCGCAGGGAGTGGGATCATGGCAGACTGGCCTGGATGGCTTTGTGAATTCTCTTTCCGTGCTTCATTGCCACAAAGCTATCATCCCTGCAGGCAAGGCAACTATTCAGCTGGCTGACAGCTGATGTAGGATAGAGATTAAATTCAGCTGAAGACTGAGAAGGGTGGTAGAAATATGTTGATTCATCCGGATTTCAGGTTCTTAATTCACACCCAAATCACTGGCAGAGGCCACTGCTGACTTCAACAGCTCAGTACCAGGTCCTTAGCTGGCAGTCGCTACCGTATCCCTTTTGTTATATTTTGAAGAAGTGTTGCAGGACTGACCTCTCACCAAATTTAGTCCGGTTTTGTGAAATGTGATGGCTATTTCAGTATGAACTGTACAACAGCCAGAGATTAGAGGGGTGTGGGAAAGAGGTTAGGCTATTACATTCGCATCTGTGTCAGCAAATGGGAGTATTAACATTTTAATTCTCTCCTTCATTGTTTTATTTGAGTAATGTTAATCCAGATCTTGGATACTGAAGTTATTGCCTGAGACATGGCCTCCATAGTGACGATACAAAATTGACCTCCTTATTGGAAGAAGACCTGCATTTTTATTTCAATTGTCAAGCAGGTTACTTGGAGAAGAACTCAAAGTAGGAAGCACTGTACTATCTTTCTAAATTTTGGTCATGGACAATACTTATTGCACATATGAAAGAAAATAATGTGATGGATGGCATAGGGACAAAATATGTTGTAGGAAAAATCTGAATGGAGTTAAGAAAGCTCCTCATGAACCTGAAGCTTCCCTGAAGCTGTTATCCCGTTATTAAACTGCATGCTGATTCATAGTGATTTTCAGAAAAATGTGAAGATTTAGAAAATCCTTAATCAAAGGGGGAAAAAAAGCCCCTGCTGCCTGGCAGTACAGTGTGGGAACTCTCACTGATATCTCTCTTAGACACTCATGCACTGTAGGATCCAGCTGGAACAACTAAGGAGTGTTGATCCTCGACTGATCCTGTTGCTGGGATTCTGTAACTGTCAATCTCTTTCATAGCAACTGGGGAAAATCAGCTTTTTTTTTTTTTTAATTGATTTTTTTTATTTTGCACTGGAATATATGAGGACTGCCCATACAAGCAATTACGGCATCTCTGATGGGGCATGGAAATAAACAGGAAGAACTTTTTTATTTTGTACTTGGCTGCAAGGTTAAGAGGGAGTGTGTACATTAAGCTGAAAGTGATGGAATGGGTGGACAGTGAAGCAAAGAGAAGAAAAGGAAATTAGGGGTGTGAATGCAGTGAGGAAAGGAGGATGACACAACGGCAAGTTGGAGAGCAGAAATCAAGTAGGTTTGAAGTCACCGTGGAAAATCACTACCAAAGTACCTTCTGGTGAGAAGAAAGCATCTGAGGAGA
The DNA here is from genome assembly GCA_013399365.1 of Pampusana beccarii. Lineage (NCBI taxonomy): Eukaryota > Metazoa > Chordata > Aves > Columbiformes > Columbidae > Pampusana > Pampusana beccarii. The sequence continues at coordinate 146,438 of VWYH01008860.1, read as the reverse complement.
ATAAGGTGAGGGATGTAAGGATCTAAGGAAGAAACAGGCAGAGACATTGTCCTGGCATAGCTGCAGTTGGCACAGCATCCCTGAGCCTTCCTGCAAATGCTACTCCTGGAATGAAAGTCCATGTGTGTGTGTGGATATTGGGCCATTCCCACCTGAGGCTTGGGGGTGAAGGGTGGGAAAGGGGGATGCTTAATGGAAATGAGCAGGAAGGAGAAGAGGGGCCAATTTAAATTACTCAGCTGTGAAGGGCAAGGGAGCTCTGAGGGCAGAGGGAGCAGTGCCTGTGACCTTGTTGCCCAGCTTGGCTCTCACCATTGTGTCCTCTCGCCCTTTCCATACACCGTTTTGGGCCAGGGAGCCTCACTGCCGTCTCCTGCCGTCTCCACCACCTGTCCATTCCACAGCAGGAGGATTGATGCATCCCTTGGCTGCTGTCACTCTCATTGGGAGGGGAGCAGAGCCAGGACTATTTATTAAGCAGCTCTGTAATTAACACAGCAGGAGGAACCATCCCTGTCTGGGGGCTTCTCAAATAAGGTGCAGTTCATGTGTGTAATGCACTGGTTACCCTGTAGATGGTCACAACGTAAAATGAGGCAGAAGAAGTTAAACTAAAAGTCTGAGGGGATTAACCTGTGAAGTTTCTCACCCAGCAGAGCACCAGACCTGCAGCTGTGGCAGAGGAAAAGTAGAGGCTGGTACAATGAGCCTCCTCCAAGCCCCCACTGAAGACCGAGGTGCTTTTCGTTTTCGTCTGGGAACTTTCCCCTCATTACCCTTCTGACAGGATGGGTGCAGACAGCATTAGGGACGCTGGGCTACACACCGGCCCCAAAGGAATGTCCTCCTCCTCCTCCAGCACCACCTCGGCCCAGGGGAGGCACACCAGCACTTCCAGCCAAATATCTTCCCTTGCAGGATTTAAGTTTTTCCATCTGAAGGCGGCTGCAGGAGGCTTTTTTCCCTCCACCCCACCCTCAACCCGGCTCCCTGCAGCCACACAAGTGAGTCTGGCCGATGTCTTTTCCCAGGGCTAAAGGGGATTGGTGATTAAAGAGGCCTTCTGAACAGCTTTCCCCAAAAAGGAGCTTACAAAGTCCGTTTGTTTAACCTTTTCACAGCAGCTTGACCCTGTCATGAAGAACAAATCACTCCAAAATGATGTCAAAGTGTGGGACTGGCAGAGTGGCTCCCAGCCTCTTCTTCCTCCTCCATTGCACATCCAGGGATGGGTCCAGCCTTGATGAGGATCAAGGACCCTTTTCTGCATTCTGATGGTCCCACAGCTTCGTGCAGCAGCTGTGAGTTCTGACCCCCACAAAAGCATGGCTGGGTGAGGGTGGCTGTGCTGGTGGCACAGGTGACACACAACTGTGGCAGCCCACGATTCACCTCCCTGCTCGAAGTGAGGGCTTTTGTATCCAGTATTTCTCAAATATTACATGCACTTATGAGTTTGTTCATTCTTTTCTCTGATACTAAATCCTCCAGCCATTTTTTTTTTGTTTCTACTGCCTATTTTCAACCTTTTGTGGACTGCTTAACAGTGAAACCACGGGACAAATAGACTCACCAGTGAAGTTTAGAAGTAAATGGTACTTGATTGTTTAAATCTTGCTACATTCTTTATTTTATGGATAAGTAAGGAGCTATTCAGTCTGAAGTAACCCTCAAATGCTTATTGAGACACTCAGATTTTAAATGATAGTTGTCTTTTCACTTAATCCAAATGATCAAAGCAAAAATGCATAAGGAATTGGACAAAAGTTATTATATTCCAGTGTTTTCATGAATTGATTTTCTACATGAACGGGAAAATGAATCCTAATTGCTTACCACAAAAATATCCTCAGGCAATGGTAGTACAATTAAGACTTTTTCTTTAAATAGTATACAAGCTAATGCAGTACATATGGTGCCATTAGCAACTTCAAACCAGTATTTGGATATTCATTTAATTTAAACCAGCGTGTGCTAACACAAAACTTAGCAGTAATAATAAATGTAAACTTGGGTAGGAAAGTAAACAAACTCTGTTGAGTGCGTAAGCCATTAGTCAAAATCAACAGAACCAGATTTTGATATCAAGTATAAGCACTACATATTTTCTTTTATAATAGCTATTTTTCAGTCTTGTTTTTTTGGCTTTTTTAAAATATTGTAGAGAATACTCATGTTTTTTACTGTATTGTGCTTAGTGATTGTCCTTATGACAAACTTTTCTTTTGTTTGTGAATTCTGAAAGAATCAACAGCAGCAGAACAAACTCTGTAAAATGAGGAAACAGATGAGTTCATGTCACTGTTACAACTGCTTGTGTAAATTTTAACACCCTAGTGATATCTTTGTTTTGTTACCTAATGACATTTGCTGCAGAACAGCTATGGAAACAGCTTGGTGAGCTGAAGGTAATACAGCCAATTTAAATGCCTGGTGGAAAACTGGCTGTGTTAGTAGCCAGGTGCTTAAAGATCCTTTCTGTGAAGCAGAGTAGGTTGTTTAATCACTATTTTAATCCAGACGCTTTTAAAGTTTGTGGGAGGTTACCTCATCTGTTGAGGATAACATGGCACAGGCCACTTCCACCGGTACTTGTAAGGGAAAATGTCAGTTCTCCACCTCAATTAATTCTAGATGGTGGTATCAGCTGGCAGAAAAAAATAACAGTAACAGCACTGACATTAGGGTAGAAAAAGAAATAATCCACATAAAGACATTTTGGAAGAAACCAACAGGATGGGAGAATTTTCCGGGTTTCCTTATCATAGGGGAAGTTCCTTGTTTTCACTGCCTCTTTGTTCACAGCAGCCCCTGTGAGCCCTGGAAATCCCTGTGGAAATTCATGTTCCCTGCTGCCTCACGGAGCCTGGGCAAGGGACGGTGCCTCCCTTGGTGAGGAGCCTCAGCCATGAATCCCGCCGTGGAGCATGGTGCCCAGGCTAGCCCTAGCTCAGGGAACAAGAGCAAGACATTAACATTTACTTGGCAAGGAGAAAACCTGCATCAAGTCACCCTCCAGGTTAAAAGGGAAGAGGTTTTGAGCAGTGCAGGAGAGGGCCATCAGACTTACTGGCATGTATGTCCTTCTTGCTGAAGCTGCTCCACTTTGTATAAATAATTAAATCCTCTTCAGAGCAAGGACTTGACCCTGCATCTCTCGCATCCCAGGTGAGCACCCGAACAACTGGGCAATAGAATCAATCTCTTGCTTTTCTCTCCCTAGTCCAATGAATATTTAATTGCCTAAACAAAGTGAAGCAGCTCCAACAGGAAGGAGTGAAAGCCACGCACCTTGCAAAAGCTCTGTAGCTCAGTGGCTCATGTATTTTACTACCAGCATTTTGAGTCCCCATGGACGAAAGCCCTTGGTATGTGAGAGAGGGGGTTGTGTTGACTGGATGCTCCCCTCTAGCAGAGTCCTGAGATGGTGGGAGGCAGCTCCTGTCTTCTCACTTTTTCCATGGGTAGCCATCTATCTATTTTCTTCTACAGCTGATAATATTGATGGCCAACCTTTATATGCTTGCCTAATGATTAGAAATAGTCACCCAGGAAGGAGAAAACCCAGACAGAACCTGCATCTCCCAGGAGACTGCAGCTGCCAGGGCACACACTGCTGCTTCTGCTCAAGTTGGTGAGAAAGTTGAACAGATGAAGTTGGGTGGGTGGGAAAGACCATGTGCCCACTGGTGGCAGTTCATGTCTTGGAAGGGTCTTGTCTCCCACATGGCTACTGCTTCCACACCCAGTTCCTTACTTTATCCACTGACTGATGTGAAACACAATCCAACACATCACAGCAGTAAAAAGCATAAGGAAGAGCTGCAGAGAATAAAAATGCAAAGAATAAGGTCATTCTGCCTAAGGCACTTTTTTTTTTTTTTTTTGTTTAATAATTCCACAGGAAACTAGGACATCCAGTAAGGTTTTTGTAGCTAATGCAGATTTTTAAAAGAAAGCACAATTGAGGGGTTTTTAAAAAGTGTGCTGAACCAGAAAAGATATTACTCAGGTATTTCTGTAGCCTATCAAAGTCAAAGTGGAATGAGAAGTGCCCTCTAGGAAGAATCACTCCTAGTCTCACGTGGTCCTGAACTGCCTCAGCAAACATTTCCTTAGCATTTTTTTGCTTACAACAGGCACAAAGAATTAAAGACCAACTGTTTGCAACTGCACCAGAAATCCAATAATGGGATTGCGTGTGAAAAAGTGAGGAAGATATTTAAGCTATTTATCACAGAGAATTGACTATAAGTCCTCCATTCTGCCAGCATGTTGCTTTATGTTTTCCAAAAGACTTACTTTAGGGAAACTTGGGTATCTATCATCAACCCAAAATAAGACACTGGAAACCCATCTCTGTTGTTTACACTGTCCTGCCCAATTATAAAATTAACTCCTACCTGCTGCAGAATGAAGATTAGGTCTGGGAAGCCAATGACAGGAAAGAGCTACTGCAACAGGAAGATCACCTCTTCAGTCAGCTGCGCTGGCAGATGGAGGTGAAAGCGCATGCACAGGTAGCCCTGACTTCAGCAAAGGGCAATTTTTTGCGTGCAGTCTTGCATTGCTTGTAATGAATTAATTTATCACTTGATTTTACCATTTTGGCCAAAACTTGCTGAGCCATGTTTTTTATTCTTTTTTCCTGCAGTGAGGCTCAGTCCTGTCTAACAGAGCTTGTTGGCAGAGAGGGTAGCAGGAAAGTCATGAGTCAAGAAGAATCAGATCAAGAGGGTCATTTCACAGACAGACTCAACTGGTTGGGAGCGTTTTCCGATTGTTTCCCCTCTTCCAGCTGCAGAAAGAGTTACTTTTGCTGAATATGTTTAAATTAAACTTGGAGAAGTGCTCTGAAAGGGCCTGGAAATGCAAATGGTATTGCAACTACTGCTGGGGATGGGAGACATAGAACTAAAGCATCACTTCAGCCACAGCCTCTTGTCACAGCCCTGCAGCACCATGCAATGTACTGACCAGCCGTCATGAGGCCTGTTTGGCTGACGAAGGACTCAGCTTTTCCCTGTCATCCCTGATTCGCATTGCACAGGCTTCTTCAGTCATGCTCAGGGCATGGATCTGGCAGGCCGTAGTTGGGAAAACCATATTGATTTTGTGCCTTCACCTGTGTGCTGTGTGTGTACTAGATTAGCAAGAAGGTTTTTTTGAACTCGGCTAGCTTCAGTCACCCTCCAATACCCTCTTCAATGTTTTAGACCTGGTTGTTGTCCTCAGGCTAAGGATTCCCTGCAAAGCATTCCCCATCCTCCTGTCACACTGACCTATTGTTTGGGAAGAGTTCCCAGAGCAAGCTTTCCTAATACTAATGTTGAGTCAAGGACAAGGCCTAGATTTAACCACATGATTTAATTTGAAGTGCACTGCTTTGGCTCCAAAAACCACTTTAAGATGTTGCTCAGTTGCCAGTGATGCTGCCTCAATTCCGTCGGGTCTGTGAGCAACGCGACTGTATTCTCCCTGTGCCCCGAAGTATCCTTCAGGAGTGGTCTGCATGGTGGGTTGTCACAGACAGCGTCACTTTAACATGTTACGTATCACCAGAAGATCAAAGAGAGGATAAAGCTCTTGAGAAATCAGGAGTCAAATTGTGCTTGAGCTCAGATAGAGCTTCACAGGTGGAGCTGGAGATACACCTGATGCTTGGTGGCATGAGGCTGGTATGTCCAGAATGTGAACAGGATCTCACACACACTTTTCAGATGTGTCGTGCCAAGGCAGTACGACAGGGAAGCCTGGGACTCGCAAGGGTGTCAAGCACGAAGTATACCAGCAAAGCTGGACACCAAATTGAGAAAGAGACACAGCCAGGAGACCGATATAGAGTATATTTTCTCTTTATTTACTCATTTTTATTTATATTTCTCTCCCCTCTAGGTCTGCACCCTGCGCTGCTTTGGGTTTTTAATTTGTCTTTATTTTCTCCTCCTGTCTTATATCCAGCTTTCTGCAATGACAGTCAGAGCCTGAACCTCTCTCCTTGTGCTTTGTCTTCCCACAGATGATACAAATCCATGTAAACAGATGTTGGTTTGTGTTTTTGCATGTGTTTTCTGTATATCCACAAATTGATTCAGAGAGACATATTGCGCACTCTTTGCACTTCCCTCCTACCAGGGCAATGGAGGCTGAAAGCAGAGCTCCCGAGGAGCCCTGAGTCCTGCTGTGCTCCATGAAATCACACACAGCAAAGCCTTCCATAACTCAATGGATTGGGGCCATGTGCCTGCTGTTATGAAATGTATGGAGGAAATATATGCTTCTCAGTAATATGAAGAAAAGCCACTCAGCAGTTTCCATATAATATACAAATATTACTTTGAACGATATAGATGTATGACTTTACTTACAAAAGTTATCCTCACTTCAGGAGCCACTGCCAGGACAGCAAAGGACTGGGGAAGGAGTGCTCATATAAATGTGGCTAGAAAGGAGTTTTAATTTGAAAGGCTGCTCTGGTGCACAGGAATGGGATATCAGCGTGTAAACGGGTGGTGTCATCACTGGGGAAAACACTGCTAATGCAATCTGGGCTTGCTTTGTGCCGTCTTTCAGCTCCAGAAGGATTAAAATTCTCTGTCACTGAAGCATTGATACCATGTATCTGGTAAAACGATTTGTATGGTTTTGTTCCTACATGGTTCTTTTGTCCAGGAAAATCTAATGAAATTCGTGAATCTTTTTTTGTTGCTGTCAAGGACTAAAAACCACCTGAGTCAGCACAGGAGTTGTGGGGCATTGTGGCTTTGCCTGAAAGATAATTCACATAGCAAGAGCATTCAGGTCAGTTAAGCCTTGGCTCGAACGTGCTCTCCGTGTGCAAAAAATAACACTTCAAGTGAGCGGAGTTCTACAAAATGAAAGAACTAATTGCTGAGGTTAGAAGAATTCAGCCAGTCTCAAGCCATTAGGATCACAGCCGAGCAGGGAATGTCATGGAGCCAATTGGAGCAAAGCTGCCAGGGCTTTACCACGCTTAAGACCTAACCTTAGGTTGCTCCACGATCACACGACCACGGCTCTAAGGTTCACAGGCAAATATTCCCCCCGCACCCCAGCAGCACTTCCCTCCGTGGATGCAGGGATGAGCTCAAGGAATGCCGATTCCACAATACTCCTGATCGCCAGCAGGATAGGGACAGACAGGCCTGGCAGTTTAATTTGCCTTTTTTTTCTTTTTTTCAGAGGAATAAAAACAACAAAAAGACAACCTAGTCTGTCGTGAGATTTCTGACTGATTGTGGAGTAATTTGGACAGAATGGAATAGAGCCTGCTCAGTGGTTCATGAACAGCACTTATCCGTACTCCATTATTTTCCTTTTAGTTTGCTTTACAAATTAGTAAAGGGCACCAGTGTCAAATTCTTGATGCAAGCCTCTGTGTGAAATGATAAGCTAAATCCTAAATTGAGGTCAAAGCTGTTCATGTGGTTCCTGCTGCTAATAAAAACGCTTTTCTTTGTTCCTGCCTGCTTAGAATGCCTGCCCCATTTATAAACAAGATCTTATCCCAAAAGAGACACCTCTATGTAGATGTTAGGGAAAAGTACCCTTCTTGAACTATAACCTCTCCTTAAAAATATACTATGTTTTGTGGGGTGAAAAGTAGCATCACTGCATTGAGAGTAATTAATTTACAGCAGCTAAAATTCTCATTTTGTCCATAGGTAGCATCTCAGGGCATTTTTCTGAGTGGTTCAAAATGCAAACAAATAATTGGCAGCATCACAGAATTATGTTCCGGTGACTTGTCATTTATGAAACCTCCCTTTAATTTCAGTTCAGAGAGGATCTGAGGAGTTTCCCCCCCAGTTTCCTTTTTTAAACACTCTTTTCTGAGTCCAAAATTTAAAAACAAAAACAAAACCAAAAACTAAAAAACAAACCAGCCCTGTAGTGATTTAGAATGAGCTCTTGCCACCTGCAGAGCTCGGGCTGAGGTGACAAAAGCTGATGTCATCACACCCTGCTGAGTGATGATGCAGTACCTGGAAGGGTGATGTCCTATCCGGGCACAAGTTTTCATGGGCGCAAAGCTGGGTGAGAATGGCCCACAAGAGGTTTGGTGTCCCTCCCTGAGGAATAACAGAGCCTGCCAGAGGGATGTAGTCAGTTGCTTGGAGCAGTTACAATTTTATCCTGAAAATCTTTACATTAAAAACACTTTTAAAGTTTCCATATATCTTTCAAAGCTCTGGCGCCTGAATCTGGCTTTTAAAGTGAGCTATTAATACCAACTTTGTTGTAGCTACGTGTAGCACTCATGTCAGCAGGCAGCTGATCCTCATCGTTACCAAGCTCAGACACCAGCAGTCACTGTGACTCTTGCCTTCCCCAGTTTGGTCCCCTCTGCTGTCACTGTAAATGGTTTGGAACCTGATTACTGCAATCAAACATATTCTTAAACACTGCAGAAGATGAATTTCAGACTTAATTTTTTTCTTTTCCTATGAGAAAGGAAATCAATTTCCGTGTGAATACAAGAAATGTCATTAATACCTGTTAGGGTTAGGTGGCTCTAAGTGTTCACAGGAGCCTGCAGTATCCATTCTCTTTCTTCCTTTTTTCTTTATCTCTCTGCTAAGCCCTTGGTAACTACAGTGAGATTAATTAAAAGTGTCAGTTTGAAATGGTTGGAAATGGGTATAAATTGGAACTGTCTTTGCTGAGAACTAGTATGAGACGGCATCGAGGCTAGAGGCAAGGGAGGTTTTAAAAAGGGCATCCCAATATATGGCCCACCGGCTGTGTACTTGCATGTGTGTGTACTTAAAACTACCAGTAAAGCACAACCACAAAGAGACGTGAAATCAAACCAGGGAGGACTGTTTCCTTTTGTTCTGTTTCTATAAAATAATTTTCCAATTATATTTACAGTAATAATAATCAGACAATGCAAAATCTACATATCTTTATAGTGATTTATGCAGTGATCTCCTGCATTGCTCAGTGAAGATAATCCTTATCAGCTTTACTTTGAAAGAGCTTAAACACTTGTCCGAATACACATACAGGGAGAGGCAGAGTGAGGATAAAGCCAAAAGATGTTGGTGTGTCTGCCCTAGGAACAGCTGAAAGGCTTTAAAGATGAGAAAACAAGAGCAGTAAGGTCTNAAAGAAAAAAAAAAAAAAAAAAAAAAAAAAAAAAAAAGAAAAAAAAGAAAAAAGAAAATAAAAAGGAAAAGGAAAAAGAAAAAATAAAAAAAGAAACATCACAGAACCAGGGACTGCAGTCCTCTGCCCTTGTCTTTGGGGGGATGCAATGTGCTCCAAAGACAACGTACTCCAAAGAAAATTACTGATTTTAATCAAAACAGGCTTGTGAAATATTTGCCTGGTAAAACACTGTAGCAGCACAAACAGCTCAGAAGGTAGGAAATTCTGCACAATCTGCCTGGAGACAGCTAATGCTTGTCCCCAGCTCTGACACGTCAGGAGCTCACAGGTCTAGAGGTGACAGGCGTCTCAAAAAGATATGTTTTACCCAGCTTTTCTTCAAGGAAGTCCCAGATCAATTCACCATAGGGAATTTTTCACAGTCTTTTCAAGTGTTGCTGTCAAAACCAGCTGTGAAGTGGGATTGTTGAGTAAACAGCCCGTTTTCTCCGCTGTTGTACACTGTCCCTCTGCAGAGCCTCCCATCTGAGCAAGCACAGGGAGGTGGGGAGAGGAGCAGTGGAAGGAAAAACCCAACAGATCCTGCACAGCCAGTCCTCCCCAAACAGCTTGAGTTTCTTCACAAGTAAGACTCCTCTCACCTCCAGAGATTGAAGATGCCCTGCAGCAGTATTGCCTGCTGTGCTGAGATCCCCTTGGGGATGTAGGGCTGGTGGAGGAGGAGAGTCAGACACGCTTTTAGCCACATCTCCTGGGAACAGCCCTTCAGATGTCCTGCCTTCCCGGCTCACCTCCACTCTGCTGAGGCTTGGGCCGGTTATAATTGGTTTCAAAGACTGGGTTTAACGATTTTTAATACTAGTTAAATGGGTGGGTTGAGATGTTAGTGTCGAAATGCCTTGAGGAGGGGAAGAATTCTGTATTTCCTGTTTTTTGTCTTGCTTCACAGAATCCCATTTTTTAGTGAACAGATGGAATATTTTTGGTTTGTTGAACATTTTGTCATCACTATTCAGCACCAGCTAACCTGCCAAAAGCTCTTGAAAAATACACACTTATTGCAGTCTTGGGTCCTCTGTTTTACAAGAGCAACTTTCCTCCTTGGTTACCATGAATCAAAAGAATTATCTCTTCGATTTTTTTTTTCTGCCTTAAGATCCAAACACTAGCCTCTACCTACCTTAATCAATATATGTTGGTCTAAGTGGTGAAAACTCATTCAAAGTAAGATGGAAGTTATTCTGCCAGAGCAGGAAAACTCTTGAATGAAACCAGTAGCAACTGGAATCTCTGTTCAGGGAAATCTACCCTCTATTTGCCAACCGTGACTGACAGCCAACTGGGATTTTTTTCTTTTTCTTTTTTTTTTTTTTTCTCTTTCCCCGGTTGGAGGTGGTGGTTTCTATTAGCTTTTAAATGCAGAAGTACAAGCAGGTTTAGGTCAGGGGTTCTGCTCAGTCTATCACACCTCTGCAAACTTCACTCGTTTGCTTTCTGTCCTGCTGAACTGACTGTCTCGTGCTTGGCTGAGGCACAGTTTCTACAGCCAGACGTGCTTCTTGTAGAAGGGCTGTCTTCAATCAAGGACGTAAAAGATAGACCTCACATGGCTGCCTTGGGTAGGACATTCCCGTGTTGAATCACCATGACGGTTAAAACCTGTTTTCTTTGCAATTTGAGTTTGTCTGGCATCATTTTCTGGTGCCAGACATTTTTTTGGTGGTTATTCTTTTCATGCTCTTTTTACCGCCCTCTGTTTTCTACCACCTCCTACTTTTCAGAAATCTTTAAACTGTAAAAACCAACTCTGAACACACAGTGTCCACATACGTACCCCATGTACAGATAAAAATCACACCCCTATTTTTATTCACCACTCCTTGGTCAAAAGGGACAATACCCATCTCACATATTTGGGCAGGATTTCTATTAGAGTATGACCACCCATGCTCTTTAGAAAATCTGACTACAGTTTGCCACCAGCCTCTAGTTCATTTCTCAGACAGAAATGATGGGAACAGAAAAGACTATATTTTTTTACTGTGTTGTGACTCTTACAGTGCTGTCCATGTGTGCATCTCGACTAAACTTGCCTAAATTTGAGACTGTGAAACCAGCAGAGGGTTACAGAGTGGCTGTCAGTTTGTTTTTCATCTGTCATCTCCGATATCAATGAAAAAGAAAAGAGCATGACCATGGCTGTACAACAAAACAAAGACAAACCATATTTTAATGAATCATGTGCATGTTTCCACTGGAGAAAATTTGGTCTAGTAAACAGCAGAAGAGGTCGGTGAAAATTTTATTTCTACCATTGTCACTGTGTGGGGTAAGGAATACTTTGCATTTCTGCAGCGCTTTACGAGCAGAATTTCCTTATAATATGCCCCACTCCTTTTTCCTGGTTTCCAGTTAGAAAACACTCTTATGGATCTTAGACTGTAAAAGGAAGAAAAACATCAAGAGGCACACTGGAGTGAGTGTGACTGGGCTTCTGCCCAGTTTTTTTAGGACTACAAGGGAAAACTATCTCAGAAAGGAACATTAAATGTACCCTCCCCTATCACCGTGGTAGTGAGTCATGTCTCACTTTGGATACTATGAGTCCTGAAGAAGACTTCCCCGTGCTTCTAGAAGGACAAGTGGAAGGATTTGCTTTTGCTGTGATACAATGACAATTATTTACAGCAAAAAATCATAGAGTCATAGAATACCAGGTTGGAAGTGACCTCCAGGATCACCTGGTCCAACATAATGTTCATAAAGAACATTTATACTTTTTCTTGCAGATTCCTTTAATTTTTCCCTTATTTTTCTCAATGAATAGGATCCAAGACAAACAGTCCTATCCACTGCTCACCAGCAAAGAAAGATGAGAAGACAATTTAGGCAATCTATGTCTGATTTGTGAACTTTGATTCTCTGAATTTCTGAATTTGCTTTAGGAGTATGTTCTGAGCTCCTGTGCAACTGAGATCCAGAATGTGATGGTAAACTCATGCTGCATGAGTCCCTGACCCCATTTGTCAGCAGGGATTGAGATTTCAAGGTTAGAGGTCCATATACAGCAACAACAAGAAAGAAAAAAGCAAAACAAGAAAACCCAAACAACCCTCCTGACAAACAAACACCTCCCCCTGCTCCCAAACAAACAAGCCAACCCCCACACCTAAGTGTCAAGAGGAAGGACATCCAGGGAAAGAATATTTCAGACAAGAAAATGAAAAAAAGAAAGAGGATTGGCTTTTGTGGAAGAGACTATTTGTGACTGTGGAACCAGACAAGGTGAATGAAAAATCACTTAGGTCAGTTGAAACTCCAAGATTTGGGAGAGTAAAATATTCAGAAGGACAATGTTACATCCTCCAAAAAACTGACTTAACCTTGAAAAATCTACAGATGGTGAGAAACTGAGGAAGGGAAATGTTCTTTCCTCTTTCATTGCTGATCATCACATATTTGCTCTCTGTACTGCTCAAATCCAGCGACCACAATACTTTAAAGCTCTGTAAACCCAGGCATGTCTGTCTCAACTAGCACACTAAAGAGAAGAACACCAGGATTGAAACGCTCAAAAAAAAAAATCAGAAGCCTTGGGAAAGAATAACAGAGAGAAAGTCCAAGTCCACAACAGGGAAAAAAAAAAAGTGACTGCAGGAGTATAGTGGAAATCTATACAGAAAGTTTAAGATGTGTTGACTTCAGCTGGTGTAAGCCCAATGCATCAGTGCACCAAACATCTGCCTGGACACAGTGTTACCCTTGGGTGTATCATTCTTACAGGTAAACCATTGATAATCTCAGTCTCAGATGTTTTCCGATGCACTTAGCTTCTTTCGTCAACTTCCTGAGGTTTCTTAGAAATCCTGATTGCCCCATACTCTCACTGAGAATAAATAGAAACCTGCTGAGCACTTTCAGGTATTTATTCAAGTATTTGGTTTGGATCTGGAGTCTTATATCTTCTGCAACTCAACACAGAAAGCAGCAAATAATTTTATATGAAGTGATGCAGTCAATTGAGTTTAAAACCAGAAGGGCCGTTATTGTAATCCTATCTACTACAGAGCACGAACCCAAGGAATTAATCCAGTAATTCAGAATTCAAGTATATCTGGACAGATGTTAGTAAAGGTCTTCTGTCTCCAAAATCAAGAGCTCTAATTTTTAGGACATCTCTAAATCTGATTATTGCCCATTCAAAAGCTGGCCAGGTTACCTAATGAAATACTTAATGAGTCAAAAAGATGAATTCAAGAAAACAAATTTTTTATGCAGAAGAATTTCCAGTATTTATATTTACATACAGTATTTCTGTATGTAAAACAGAAAAAAAAAGTTTGACTTTTTAATGTGATGTGTATGTATTTTCATATTTAATCTTACTGTTTCATTTTTAAATAGTAAGCATAAATAATGATATGACTCAAAATTACTGAAACAAAATGTTTTATTAAACCTAGGCTGTTCTGGGAACATTTCTGTTTAAACAAACAAACATACAAAACCACAACCAAAACAAACAAAAAAACCCCACAAACAAACAAAACAAACAAATCCTCCCCGCTCCCCAACCCAAACCTCATTTAGGTCAAAACCATTTTTCAGATAATTTAAAATCATAATGAAAAGGAATTCTACTAAATCATTTCAAACTAGCTCCAGTTAAAGGAGATTTACACTTTTACATTTGTAGTTCTGCTTCTGAAATTCTCTTTTAAATAACCATTTGTGCAGTATTTATAGCACAAAAGCACAGGGTGGTTTGTATGTTTCTTATTATTGTCATTGCTACAACATTGATTACAGCTGCATTAGTGAAATATTTTCTGAGCCTGAATTTAATCTTATTTCTACCACTGTAAGTACATTGAGAAGAAACAAGAATTAATGAATGAGTGTGCTAATAGACAATACTGATGATAAGAGACACTCTTTTTGGCTTCAAACAACAGGAATTAATGTGTGTTTTGTTATGAAGACCATACTCCACAGATAGACGAATGCCTCGCCGAAAATTCAGTCTGGTGATGTGAAACAATAGTCCTGAGGATCGAACGGATTTTACTGCTGCTTTTGTAGAGCCATGGAGCAAAGAATTCCTGAAAAGAAGCAGCAAATCAGCAGAGACTGTCTGTACATTGTGGTGCGGTTACCAACCATTGCTTTGGAAAAAACTGTCAGAAACCGTACATATTCCAGCTGCAATGCAGAAGAGAGGAAAGTCACAAGCCCAGTTAAATTCGCACTTTGACTCACAGTCACAGAAGTTCAGAAAACGAAGGTGAATTGTGGTTATTTCTGAATTATTTTAATGTAGTAATTTATTTTTATAATCACCAATGTAATTTATCTGGCAGACTACATGAGGGAAAAGTAACTCTATTTTCTCTTTATTGATTTATTTATAAATGTCTTTGACCTGCACTGCTTTATATGTGTTAATTCATGTATCTGGGTAGCAGTTACAGTAGAAGTATAAATTGTAGCAGTGTACAACGAAGTATTTACAAGCGCGTTAGGACAAATATATTTGGCACTTCTAAGCTATCATTTTCTTGGATCAAGAGGAAAGATAAAACTGTGAAATTTCACTATAACAACATTTAACACGTTAAATAAGGCAGTGTGAGGTGGATTTTTTTCAGGAAGTACAAATCAAAAGGAAGCACAATAAATCGCTTAAACTTTAAGTGACATTTATGTTAATATTTTCCTCTTTGGTCCAATTTGACAGACTGCTATTGTCCTGTTAAATCAATGTTTACTCTTGTTTATGGGCAGGAAGAAGAAAACTCTGTCTGAGACCTTATGTTGCTACTGAAGCCGGATTATCTGTTTCTTATAAGACAAGTAAATGCAAACAAAAGGTGGTGTTTCGACTTCTGCCTCTCATTGCATCCTGCACTCATCAGCTGCTGCTGGAGGAATTAGTCCAACCCATAATCTGACGAGTCACTCCAAACCTGCCACGCATGAGCTCAGTTTAGTTGGTGTAGCTGGTCTGCACCAGCAACGCTGCTGACAGAGGCAGACCAGTAGTAGTTGACTGAACAAGCAAATTGGAAGGAAACAAAACAACAACAACGAAAACACATAAGGCAGGAGAGTACAAAAATAAAGATGGGAGAAAAGCAAAGACCATGGCTGCTGTCAGGATGCAGCCAAAGCCAGGGAGGAAGGGAAACCTTTTCTTTCATCTTCCACCTCTCTGGCGTTGCTGCTTTCAGAGTCCAGGGGGATCAGAGTCAGCAGGCAACCACAAAACAGGGGCGTCAGCAAGAGTGATGAGAGGGTCTGCTTCTAGTTCTCCTCCCTCATTTAACTTAATCATAGGCTTAAAGTTAAGTCAAAGGGAATCAGACCCACTGTTGTGTCTGAAAGCAAATGTTGTTCGGCTCCGTGGAAAATTATTCATGTAGTTCTCCCTGCTCTACTTTATAAAGATTTTGAAAACGTGAAGCCATCAAAATGATGGAAGAGCATCATTCCCTTTGAATTTCAGAAGTTTCTGAAGGGCCTCTGCCAGTCCTTGTGAAAATAATGAAAATAGCTTTTCAGCAGGTGACACAGCTCTTTGTTGCCCTACGGTCTTTTACACAGAGAAAGATGCTTTAAGCTCACTCTTCCGCTAGGTCTGTATCTGTAACACTGCATAGTTTTCAAACTGTGGTTGCAAATTAAGCTTATAGCTGTCAATGGGACAAAAACCTTTCAAAGAACGTAAACAGACAACCAAATATGGCTACATAAACAGAGCATGATTACTAGCGATACAGTCTGATTCCTGGAAGCCGATACCTGGTGAAGGGTTGACAGGCAAGGAAGGTCTACGCACCACCTAGTTTCTGTTTCACCTTCCTATTTCAGGGAGGAAACACTTTTCTCCTTCCATAGGTTGCCTAAGGGCAGGATGCTGTGCCCAGGCTGCTGGCCCCAGCACTGTCCCCAGATGTCCCTCACTCTCCACAGCCAACTGGAAACACCAGCCTGCAAACAGCCAACAGCAAAATGGGTTTTGTTTTGTTCCTCGTGGGACCCCAGTGCCTGCCCTAAGAGCTGAGGTCCTGTACATTGCCACTGTAATGGTGACAAAGCTTCCTCTTGCCAACACCAAGAGCCTTTTGGCCTGCTAGGGAGGGACCTTTCTTGGGGTGAAATTGAGGGAGTTCTGCTCCCATGCCTGTTACTGAATTCTCCACAGAAACTGAAGACAAGGATGCCAATTAGCACTAATTGGGATTTTTTTTTATATGTGGACAAGTGTCCACTAGGAACCTGATTGAGTGAGTGAGACAAATGACTCATTTTGTTGTTACCATAAAGTGACCATTGTAACATTTGGGGTTCTTTAAAATGAAAATACAGCAAATGTCATCTGCTCCCATTAAAGTCAGAGATTTGCCACCACTGGAGGAGAGAATTTTACCTTGGTTGCTAGATAATTGACTTATGGGTAAGTATTGCATCGCCTTGCAGCACTTTATCCAGGGAGAACACCTTGCTAGATGAAAATATAGTCAGAAGTATTGCTACTGATCTTCGCAACACCTTGTGCTTTCTTTGTAAATGCTCTTCAAGTTTTTTTTCTCAATGCTTAATTTAAGATCCAATTTGAGCTTTATGTCTGTACTGAAGCTGGCTTTCAATTTCTTTTAAATTCTTCCTAAACACTTTCCAAACACCTAAATATCATTGATTCATGGTGAACTCAAGACTGAAGGAGTATGTAAACTTCTCTGATGGGAAACAGGAGGAGCTGACAGCTCCATTACAGACTTGTCAGAAATCAGCTGGGTTTAAAAGTGGACACCAGCCTCTGGGTCTCCTGTCCAGCACAAGGCAATGAAGGAACAAACGCAGACACCACACAAAAGGTGAGGGACCCCAAATGCAATTTTCAGCTGCTCATCCAGAGAGGTAGGTAGCCAGCCTAAGGCATCATTCTTGAACAACTCTCTTGGCAGAGAAACTGGTTTTGAAAAATGCTGTTCATTTGGTTTTTCTTTCCCTGACCCATTGCCCTAATGTGTGGATCATATGCAAAGGCAAGATCAGAGATGACAGATCAGTTTTGCTCTCAGATACAGTCAGGTAGATGAATAAATTCAGCTCAGTGAGTTTTGGCATTTAGAAGCAACAGCTGGAAAATTCCTTTTAGCACTTCCTTGACACAAATCAGTTGAAAAACAGGAGGGTTTTCTTTCAGGGCAATTGTGCTGGAGTCTCTGGTCAAACCTCAGCTCTCCCTGGTGTGGAACACAGAGCCCAGCCTGCCTGGGAGAGCTGTGTAGACAAATCCTGCCTTTAAGTTTTCCTAACATTTTGGTCAGCAGAAGTGAGGCAAGACTTTGGAGAAAAAAAAAAATCATTTTGTCAATCACTTGATTTTGACTGAAATAGAATATTATGTACAGAAATCTAAGAAGTATTACTTGAGTTTCACTTAATACCATACTGTGTCTGATTTTTACTTTGGTATAAGGATCATTCACTGTATCATCGTGCTCCCTCTTTCTGAGGTCTCTGCACATTACCTGTAAGGTATTACTGTCAACATGCCAAGGAAAACCTGCAGAACTCTCTCTGCAAACCACAGAGTAACCAGGTCAGCCATTAGTGTCTTCAAATGATGGACATGCTTGAGGCAAATGTTCAGGTGAGATACAGCGGCTGCTGCAGACTACTGGGCTATGGTGCTGTGGATTGTAGACCTTTGTGGAGTTTCTCTAATATTGCTTCTAAAAGCAATATTACAGCTTCATTTTAGTGACCTTATTGATAAGCTAAAGTAGCTCCTATTGCATCACGCACTGGGAGCAGTGCTATGTTACTGCTGAAATACCAACCATCCAGACAGCAAATTGAAGGGGTAGAGAATCACAGAATGTCAGGGATTGGAAGGGACCTCGAAAGATCATCCAGTCCAATCCCCCCACCAGAGGAGGAACACCTAGATGAGGTTACACAGGAAGGTGTCCAGGTGGGTTTTGAATGTCTCCAGAGAAGGAGACTCCACAACCTCCCTGGGCAGCCTGTTCCAGTGCTCTGTCACCCTCACTGAGAAGAAGTTTCTTCTCATATTTAAGTGTAACCTCCTGTGTTCCAGTTCGTACATTGCCCCTTGTCTTATCATTGGTTGTCATCAAGAAGAGCCTGCCTCCGTCCTTGTGACACTCACCCTTTACATATTTATAAACATTAATGAGGTCACCCCTCAGTCTCTTCTTCTCCAAGCTAAAGACACCCAGCTCCCTCAACCTTTCCTTATAAAGGTATTTCAGATTATCCTGAGAACTCTGGAATTATTTAAATTTTAAGTTATTGAGGGAATAAACTGTCTTTTTATCTTGTGTTTGGATAGATGTTAATATATTTTTAAATAGTGTATAAAAAAAGATCAGATTATCTTCCGGTGAAAGCTATTACGTTTGCTCCGCTTGCTTCCTTCCACTAAACAAGACTATTAGCTAGGAATAGTGTAAATTATCCCCATTAAAAGGAAAGGCCATTTAAATTTTTGTCACATAACACAGTGGATACTTTCTCCCTTCACAGAAAAAAAAAGTATTCCCAAGATAATTGTATACAGACTCTGTTACTAACAAAGAAGAGCTTATTTTCAAAGAAAAAACTCAATTTTTAATGGTTGTATAATTTAAGCTACAGTCTGAGAATGGTTTTACCTTCAGATAAAAATAATTCCTAATCAAATTTTATACTCATGTAAAATATCTTGAAATCAAAGTGCAAACATTATTTTCCACACAATCTTGTGTTTAACTTATTAGATCTCTTCTGCCATCATTTCAATAATATCATAAAGCACTGGTAATGCCACTGAGGTTGTGACTCAGAGATTCAACAACATTCAGTTTCTGAATAGTGAAAGGTAATCCTAGATAACAGAGGATGAAAAAACAACACCAACAGGACAGAAAGAAAACAAAATCATGCACAGACTTTTTAAATGGCATGAAAGCCATTTACTTGCCAGCTATGAATTCATGGCCACCCTATTTGTAAAATATTTTGTTCATGATTCCAGCAGGACTCTTCACATGCATAAAGCTACTGTGGTGTATGATTGTATGAAACTGGGGATTTGTCCTGAGTTTACCAGGTAACAGACAGCCTAGAAAAGCAGCAGCTCAGAGGGGGAAGGGTGCTCTCTAGAAACATAGGAACGTATTAAGTGTTAGAGACAACTAGTTAAGCCAAAGAAATTATTTTAAGTACAAGAACAAAAACATCACCTGCTCATGAATACACAGAGGGCAGACTAGGAATTATGCTTGCACCACAAGACACTCTTACCCGCATCCCTGGCTTGCTGTGCCTAAAAAGAGTCTTAATTTTCTTTCAGATTTTATTACTCTCACCTGTCACCTATTTTTTTCACGAGGAAACCATTCACAGGGGTCACCATAATATTTTCCTTACCAAAAAAACATAACATTTGTGACATTCAGGCCAGCTTTTCACTTTTTTTTTTTTTTCTCCAAGAACACCCTTGTACTGGGTGTGGCTGAGGCAGAGTTTTTCTTCACAGTAGTCTCTGTGATGTTGTGTTTGATATTTGTGACCAAAACAGCGTTGATATCTCACCAGTGTTTTGGCTGTTGCTGAAAAGTGCTCGCACAGTGTCCAGGCATCCTCAGCTTCTCACTCTGCTGCCCTAAGCAGCAGACAGGGGCTGAGCAAGGGGTTGGGAGAGGACACAGCTGAACAGCTGACCCATATTGACCAAAGGGATATTCTATACCATATAACACCATGTTCAGCAATAAAACCAGGACATAGTTTTTTCAAATAAATAGTTGCTTGAGGACTGGCTGGGCATCAGTTGGCTGATAGCGAGGGACTACTTTTACATCACTTGGGGTTTTGTTTGCTTGTTTGTCCTTCACTTGTTAAACTACCTTTACCTCAGGCCATAAGCTTTCTTGCTTTTTGTCCTTCCAATTCTCCCTTCCATCCTGCTGAGGGCAAGTGAGCAAGAGGCTGGGTTGGGGCTCACTTGCCAGCCAGGGTCAACCCACCACAGACCTTGATTCTCCAGATGAGTCCAGTCTTAGTCCGGGTATCCCAAAGTGAGTTCTTAACTGGAACATCCTCTATAATACGACAACTTTCTGACACATCACACAGTTCTAGGACATGGTGCTTTATAGGAGGTACAGCTTTCATTTGAACTGGGTCCATGTTTCACCAAGAAAAACATCATAATTTTCATTTAATAGTTCATTATACACTTAAGTAGGCAAGTTGAAACTTAAAATACCTGTTTGAATAGAGACTATGTTTTTGCTCTATGGCTTTATTTAATAATTTATTCTTACAATAGTTTTATTTATTTTTTTTTCTTATGAACTGCTCATGATGGGGCTTAACTACAGCAATACCTGTCAGAAGGGCAACACAAGGGAACAAGAGATCATAGCTGTTTCAAAGGTTTGTTAATGATAACTTCCTGACACCTTCTTGGTGAAGGAGACAATGAGAGGAGCCACTCTTCTGGACCTCATCCTTGCAATTGAGGAAGAAATGTTCAGGGATGAGAGGGCTAGAGGCAGCCTTGGCTGCAGTGACCATGAAGTTGTGAAGCTGAGGTTTCCTGACAGAAAGGAAGAGAACAATGGCAGGATCACAATCCAGCAGACTTTGGTCCACTCAGGGACCTACTTGGCAGAATTCCATGGGGATATTGTCCTGGGAAGAAGAAGCCCAAGAGAGCTGGATGATTTTTCAACCTCCTCCATTCTCTGCACAAACCAAATGTGCAGAAAAATCAAGGATGATCAAGGAGCTCCTGAATAAATTCAGACACAAAAACACAGCAAGGGCAGATGACCCGGGAGGAATATAAAGACACTGTCTGAGCATGCAGGAGTGGAAGCAACTACCAACTGAAGCTGAAATTGCCAACGGGTCAAGGGAGGTGATCCTTCCCCTCTGCTCAGCAATGGCAGCACACATCTGGAGTGCTGGGTCCATTTCTGGAGTCCCCAAGATAAGAGACATTGTCTTACTGGCGTAAGTCTGCTGAAGGGCCACAAAGACAACGAAGGGACTGAAGCATCTGACACAAGAAGAGGCAGAGAGAGCCAGGACTGTTCAGCCTGGAGAAGACCTGGGGGAATTTTATCAATGTGTAAATTATACTTCTGTGAGGTAAAAGAGTCAAGAAGATGGAGCTGCACTCAGTGGCATCCAGTGAAAGGAGAGAAGGCAATGAGCACAAACTGAAATACAGACAAATCCATTTAACTATTCAGCAACTTATTCTAGCTGACCCTGCTCTGAGCAAGAGGGGTTAGTATCTCCACAGAAAACTCATAATCGTATAGGGATATTCAATCTGATAGAGAGTCTCATTAACATGCCTTAGAAATCAATGTGACAAATAAGAACTGGGAAGAAAAGGAACAAAACAAACAAATTGAAGATGGAGAGAAAATCTCTACAACCCGATGACAGATTTCACACTCAGGAGATCATAGCTCTCATCTTGCCTCGTTTTTTTTTTCCTTTAGTTAACCTCTTAAAATTGAAGAGCGCTAACAAGAAATTCTCACCCTAGACCACCCCATAGCGAACAGGGGATCCAAGCGCCTTCACTCCAGGCCTGTGTTTCAATTCAAGCATGAGAATCAGTCTTCCAGACCTTCAAAGCACACTTTAATCCCTAAGTAAATGGGTAAAACACATCAGCTGTGTCAGACAAGACACACCAGGATAAAGGAGCCCCTAGAGATATTCCATATGGTACATATTGCCAGGCCTGTCCTCCTGAAATCTTGTAAACAGAAGACAGAAGTATCTCCTTGCTCAGTTTGTTGCTTGTCCTGAAAGTCTGTTTTTTCTCCTGGGTGCTAGCTGCGAAACTTGAGACTCTGAGTCCTCTGATGAGACACAACACCAAACCAACTTGGTAGCACTGCAACAGACAAATCCCACTGAGAACTTAGGCATCAGGAACAGATACTCCCTAAAAAGACAAAAGGTGTTATTCCACTTACCAGCTCTGTCCTTACACAAATTTAACAGAAACCTTTTAAACACAGCCATTGGGATAATCCCATTATTACTCAGAAATGGTCTTAAAAATCTTTGTAGTATCATCAACTTCAGAAGTCAAATGTAGCCATATATTTCCCTGTAGACCCAGCTGCCACTAAAATAAGATAGGAGTTTTAGGGGAGCATTCAGCCTGGTTTTGATTTGTGGTCTTACCTTACACAGAAATGAAAAATGCACTCATCACTGCATTTTGTTCCACCAACATGTGTTTTACAACGTCCCATTTCGAGACAAAGTCAAGATTTAAGGTCTAACTCTTCCCTTTTTTGGTACAGTTGCTAAGACCTGAAAGATGCTCTAACATATCAGCTACATAACCGCAGTTACAAGCACACAGTCCTGCCCAGAGATATATTCCAAAAGAGTATCTCTACAGATTTTTTTTTTTTAATGGCCAGTTTAAAACTAAGACCGATTCTATTAATTTACCTTCTTACAGTTCTTGAGATTATTAAATCTGACAATAAACCAGTTGCTTTGAGGGGTGCTTCTCCCTGCCTGGCTGAATTAGGCCATTGCGTGAGAAGGCTCCAGCACAGAAACCCGCGTCCTCTGCAAAACAGACAGCCCCGAGGTTTAAGAGATTATACCGGGTGAGTCATTACACAAGATTTACTTCTGGCCGACTGTTTCAATGAATGATAATGCTTCCTCCAAACAGAACTACCCGGAAACTGGAACCTCGACATTTCCTAACCTCTTCCCAATGACAAGCCCTCAGCAAGCAATGGCACCAGGCATCGCCGCCAAAGGCTGGTAAATACCAGGATTTAGAAACAGCAGTGAGAGGGAGCTGTAATGAGATCAGTGTCGAGGATTGCAGCAAATGGCCTATAAAGCAATTTTTAAATGGGATTTCCTGCAACAAAAGCCAGCTCCAGATAACCTTTTGCAATAATACGAGGTGAAAAGGGTTTTATTTGAATTATAATACCCGATACTAAGGCGTGGACAGGCAGCTTTGTACTCTCCTTACAGGCGACTACCCAGGCAATTTGTTATCGTGAAAGAAAAGGAAACTTTAAAATTAATCTGTCCAGGTACATCCAGACCCAAATTATTGCGCCAGGAGAATCCAGTATTGTATAATCGAAAGGAGATGAACGGTCACATCAATATTTGTTGTTGTTACGCAGAATATTAGAACGGAGGAGTAAAGACACAAATGAGAGCAAGCAGCAAGCACAGCCATGTTTGTTTGTCTTTCCCGATTCCATTTCAGATATAGTTCTCAAGGGAAAAAGAAAAAAAAAAGCTAACAAACTTTATGAAATAGATCCGAAATAGATGCTTTTCGTTCGAAAATTTCAAGGCACTAAAATGTCCTTATTCAGGGTTAGGCAGAGGATTTCTTACCTGGGAAAAACCCCTTCGTTTCTCAGGGCTGGTTTCTTCCGTTCTCCTGCAAACCCCCTCATACAGCCAAGTCTTTGACACTTTGCCGGAGGAGCCGGGGCGCAGGACCCACGGGAGCCCGGTCCAGCACGGAACGAACGCGTCCGGCCGGCTCCGGACGTAACCCGGGCATCGTCCCGCGATGTAAGAAGGAGAACAACGGCTCCAAACCCCGGGCTGCCTCCCCCTCGGGTACAACACTGCCCTGAAAGAACGCAGCTCCCTTGCGCTTTATTTTCAGAGCTGCTCCCTCCCAGCTGCGCACTTCTGCACGGAGCACATCCGTGCTAAAACAAAACAAACAAAAAAATCGTCTAAATATTTTAAATACTTTAAAAATTATTTTACGTTTAAAATAAGACATTTTAGCAAAGAAAGCGCCTCTTTAGGTACATCTGCTCCTAATTTTCCAGCGTTGCGTTCACATGAGCATGCAGTTAAATCAAAGGCAGACAACTCGAAGGAGGGAGTTTTCATACTTCGCGGCTGCCCAGGCAGCTTTCTGGTCTTTAAACTGAATTTGTAACACTTGGGGATTTCTTTCCACGTGGGGGCTATTAGCGTGGTATTTAAGGGCTGTTAGCGCGGGGTTTGTTCTTGTTAACCGTGATGGCAATTTAAGACTACGTGTACCTTCACAAACATTTCCATTACTAGCCTGTTTGCCCCTAAAAGGGAAAAGTACACCTAGGAAAAGTAACTACCAGCAGTCCCTGCTACAGGTCTTTTCGATGCCAGGGTGCTGCCCGATGGTGATATAAACTGTAAATACTGGCAGAGCCTGAATACTTCGCATTAGGGGACTTTTTTTTTTTTTTTTTTAAGAAGAATGAGTGCCTGAATTGTACGGACCAGTGAAAAAATTTCAGGAAGGTTACGAAGTAGGGCTTACCGCCGCTATCGACATTACACCTGAATTTAATTTGGAACGTGAACTATTAGCAAAGGCAAACATAAAAGACAGCTGTCCATCCGAACTGGGTTCCTCTTTCCGTTTAGCTCTGTCCACCGCCTTCACTGGGAAAGGGGGTTTTTGTATGATTTCACACTTCACCCTATTCGAGCATCCGAGCAGCATTTCCCCCAGTGCTTTGGGGATGCTGCCACGGCCGGCGGGGTTGCGGCGGTCCCGGGCTGCCCGTCCCGAGTCGGCACATCTTGCAGCACCCCCGGGGCTGGAGCAGCACGAAAAATTTACCATTTTACCCGTCTACAAGCAGCAGTCACTGGTGCCCCCGGGAAGCTTAGGGCTTCGAAGGGATGACCCTGGTTCCTCCTCCCGAGACCTTGGTCCCCTTTGGGACTGTCCAGACTGTCACTGGCCGTGACTATCAGTGAGTGTCCCTTCGTCCTGTCCCCTGGGAGGGGGAACACAGGTTGGGCTGAATCTCTGGTAGTCCCTTCCCTATCTGCTCTCGGTGAGCACGTACGGCACTGACAGAGGACTGGCCGCTTTTCGGTAACCGGGAGAAGGAGGAGGACGACAGGTTCATCCCTGGAAAATAGCCGGGGGCAATGTGTTTGCTAGATTTGCAAAGTGGGGGCACTACTGTGAGCCGGGGTCTCGCAAAGAGCAGAGCTAGTGGCAGCTTCCCTTCCCCGCCAGCCTGGGAGAGAAACCGCCCTTTGCCCCATCCCTCCCCCCGAGCCGACCCGCTTGAGGATGAACAGAGTAGATGGGGCAGAAAGGGGGGTTGGAAAGAAGCAAATTTGCTCATTAAAAAGGCTTTAAATGTGACACAAGTCTGTCAACCAGCTGATCCGACCCCACTGTTCTGCTGGGGGTGCGGTGTCCCCCATGCCCGGCTTCATCCAGGGATCCCCGCAGGTGTCCCCGGCGGCGTTGCAGAGCCATCTCCGGGCAAGGGGCAGCCAGGGCGCTGCGAGAGAGGCTGCCTGGCCTCCCGCTGCTGCCTGCCGGTGGAAGCCTCCTGCTCTGTCGGCTTTTCCCCCTCCGTTGCAATGTGCGGTGGACGGGACCGCAGGGCTCTGCAGAGCACAGAGGCACTTGCACCGTACTGGGTAGGGACAGGGCTGAGGGACGGAGACAGGGCAATAAACGAACAGGTAAACAAAAAGACAAACACAAGGCTTGGGTGGGATTGAGGGCCGCCAAGGCAGCCGCTACTCCTCTGGCCCTGCAGCGCTGGAGCCGCGCACGGGGAGCCACGGCTGCAGCAGGAACTGCCGGGAAATCCGCCGGCACTTCCCCGGCGCACTGATCGGGGAGAGGGCGCAGACACAGACACGGCCCTGCCTGACAAGTAATCAATAAGGGCCCATTAACCAAGGCTTCCAGGAAATGGTGTGAATACTCCTGTTTCTCCTATTGCAACCAAAGAGCAGAGCAAACACGAGTAAAATATCGCAAGCTGTTCGTACAAAAACGCTATTCGTACAAAAACAACAAATCAAAACTTTTGTCTGTTCGTTTCAAGGGAGAAGGCTGAGAACGGCAATGTTGCTCCTACTTCCAGAAAAACAAACACACCAAAACAATCGAACCAAACCCCACCACCAAAAAAAACCCCCTCAAAACCAACAACCAACCAAACACCCCCCCCCCCCCAAAATCTCACAACCAAAAAAACCCAACCAAGAACCCAAAGAAAACAAGACTCTTATCACCCCTGGGTTTCAAAGGTACCCAGGGACGTGCGGGGCATGTTTGTGTAGCATGTCAGTGCTACAAATGGTTTCACACACACACACAGATACGAGAAGAAGCCGGCGAAGTCCCACTCGGACCCACTGAGAAGCTTCAACTACCGCCCGAGGAGCGGCTGTGCCCGAGAACAGCATCTCTGCTGACGTTTCAAGTGTCACCATAACAGTTTGATCACCTGTTTATTCCTCTTTCCTAAGAGTAATGAACTATTTAATTTCGTATTTGCATTTACATTCTTTATTTCTCTCCCTCCTTCACTTCCTTTCTTTAATTTTCCTTCCTTCCTTCCTTCCTTCCTTCCTTCCTTCCTTCCTTCCTTCCTTCCTTCCTTCCTTCCTTCCTTCCTTCCTTCCTTCCTTCCTTCCTTCCTTCCTTCCTTCCTTCCTTCCTTCCTTCCTCTTTTTCTCCTTTCTATCTCCCTTTCACTCTTTCATCCTCTTTATCATTCTTTCGTTCTTTCCAGTCGTTTGCTCTGTCTTGAAGGAGATCCGATCTGATTAACCTCATAGGGTGTTGGAGGGCAGAGGTAAATTAAGCCAAAGCGACAGAAAAGATGAAAGAGGCTTGCTCGACTCGAGTGCCCGAGGACAGCTGTCATCCTTCTTCCTCCCCTGGGTCACGCAAGCTCCCCGCCGCCTCCCCCGGGACCCTTCTCCAGATCCTGCCCCAGAGCTGCTTCTTCCGACGACACCGAAGAAGATTTTTTTCCCCCTTCTTTTTACCTGTCGCCCCTCGGGGCTTGCAGAGAGACCCGCCCTGCCCGGCTCTGACTCCCCGGTGCAAAGCGGGGAACGGCGGGGCGGTGATCGGGTACAGCGAGGAAGGGCAGGATGCGACCTGTGGGCCTCCACGGGGGCAAAGCCCTGCAAAGGGGGGGGTCTGTCCCGCATAAAGGGCTAAGTGAGGGCCGCCCACGGCCGCCCGGGTCGGCCCCGTCACGGTGCTGCCGGGGCCGGTGTCTCCAGACACCGGGAGCGGCCGATCTCCGCTCCAGAGAAAGGAAACGCGGTGCGCAGCTCTGCCGCGGCTCCCCGCAGCAAAAAAAATTAAAAAAAAAAAAGGGAGAAAAGAAAGGAAGGTACGGTCCCGATCCTCATGCTCCATCTGTAATTCTGACATCGCATAAACACATTTTTATTAGCGCACAAAATAATAGCAAGAATAGTACACCCCAACAACCAAACAAAAAAAGCGCAGAGATCTACTGCAATTTATTTTCTTTTTCTTGCAGAACTAGGAGTGAATGCTGGTGCTTTTATGTCCAACAAGACGTTTAAAATGTTGAAGATGTTCAGAACCGTCTTAAAGATATCTCGAAATGCAACGACGGAAAAACAAACCAAAAACCAAGTGCGATTGCAAATTTTGGTGAGTCCAAGTTTGTCTTTCGGGGAATCAAAGGAAAACACCAAATGCCGGGACCAAGGAGAACAGCTGCAATCACGAACAGCGAAAACCCGAGACATAAATAATTTTCAAGGTATTGGCATGGCGATAAAAAGTAATCTAAACAGACGTTCAGCTGAATTTTAAAGTTGAACCGTACGCCACTTTCCGAAGCGATTGGCAGCTTTAAAAATAATCCATGCTCTGTTCATTTCTCTAAAATACTGCAAAAAGCGCGTCGTGATTTTTCTTTTTAACTGTAACGAAATTTAGATATCGAAATGGGAGAGCGCTGGTAGCCAAACATGCTGGGATGCAGGAGATCTAATATCAGCCCGAGTCGAAGTGCATCAAGACCGCCGCGCACGAAAATATAGTGGAGATTTACAGGAATTAGATAATACAAACCAAATCAAAGTACACAGTTACTTTCTGTCTTAACGATTATGTGCTTCGAGTTAGGAGAGGAGAAATTGCAATTGGATTGATCAATTCTGTCTCAAAAAAAAACTTTAGCAGAGACTTCTGGAGGGCTGAGAAATTTGGATCGTGTCATGAATGCACTTTAAACTGAAGCGTGGTTTTTAGGAGGAGAATATGTAATGTTTATTTTATTACAGGTTGAGTGAAATAAACAACCAAATAAAAGCAAACTTATTTCTTTAAACGGGAAAACTAATTCGTCGGGCATGGGGCTATTTGCGTATTGATTTACTTCTCTGACAGATCATTTCTCCAGAGAGTTACCAACAGAAAAAAAAAAAAAAATCAGGTCGATTTTCCCCAGTGAAAGAAGGTCTTGGGCAAAAGACCGGGAGTTCTACTCCCGGGCCCTCCTCCCTCCCCCGTCCCCAAACGCAGGGCTTTTCTGGCTAGAAAACCGTGCGTGATTTGCAGCACACCCGCAACTCACTCCCGGTGACTACTCCGTCCCTGCCCCAGAGTCCGCTTAATTTGTAAATAAGTTTCAGGGCCCCTTTTCACAGAACCCAGTTGAGCAGGTAATTTGTTGTTAGTGCTTGTTTAAATGTTGTGAACCATGCACTCAAAAATAGGAAAACTATACACAAAAGAGGCAAACATGGGAACACAACTGGAAATTATTTAGTTATAAAAATGTCAAAGAAGAGCAATTTGCAAAGAGGCATCAGTAATTGTCTCCTACATTAACGGAAATGATTTGCCGAGCCCAGCCCTTTTGTTCTCCCCAGGATGGACGGGCGCTTTGCCATCGACCTCGGTGGGACTGGATCAGGACTTTTGCATCAGGCTCTCAGCCCAGAGAGGTGCTCAGGGCCTGGGGCCGGATTCTGCCTTCCAGACCTGCAGATCTGCAGTGTGTTTTCAGGGAGAATCCAGTGGATTTATGGTAAGCTGCCTGGGTGGGAAGGAGATGTGCGTATTCGAGCCCCGGATTTGAGGGCTTCTCCCAAAGATCCAAGGAAAGCAGTTGCAGCTGCGTTAATAGTAGCACTGAATGGAAAGCACAGATTGACGGGATGGTCTCCAGCAGGCCTGGAAGTGAGATGCTGTGGCCCCACTCATGCCAGCATGTGGCATTCCCCTTGCTTGGAAGAGCTGTGCTTCCCCCAACACAGGGAGGCTCAAGCAAGTCCATCCCCTGCTGTTCAGCTCTACCATCTCCCTCAAATTGCATTTCATAAACGAAATGCTATCATGAAGCCAGTCTGGCTTCTTAGTCTGCAAAGAACCCTCTTCCCTGCTAGAGCATGGGGAAGAAATTTTTGCCCTTAGGCTCAGCCAGGACAGAAATGAAATACCTGCTACAGCTCTGTGGGGTTATGTTTTGTTGCTCACCCTATTCTGCCATATTTAGGACATCCCAAAATTTGGAGTTGATATGAGAAGAAAGAAGCCCCAGATTCAGAGCTCCAGACTCTGGCTGCGTGAACCTTCTCCCTTATCCTTAGCTTTTTTCATTTTTCCCTGAAAACTTTTCTTGTATCCACACAGCCTAAAAAGCAAACAATAACAACAAAATCCCCCAAAGCTAGAGTCTGGTGTGGTCGTATGACTGCAAGTGCCAAGACTGTAACCTGTCGTATTTATGTGTTAAGCAATCCCAGGTTCAGTGTCAGTTTCTAACTGTTCACATTTACATCTGCAGGGCTCCGCCCAGGCCCTTGCTTGTATTTTGAGAGGGAATATTTTGCACAGACCGTGACTCAGTAAAGTGTATCTGGTGTTAGGGCTGCCAGAAAGGTTTTATCTCAGATCTGCTTACTAACCGGAGAAGCATAAACCCAACACTGACTATATAACATTGCACTGGGAAAAATACACCTCATGAGTTTCAAATAATTATGACTGTTTAAAAGCAAAACTACTTCTGTAATGCGTCACGGGTGAGAGCTGTAGTAAAAGCCTCTCTGACTGCAGAGACCAGGACTTCAGTGAACTTTCTGCCTATAATTTCATTGCTGAAGATACACGAGCCAGTCATAGCTAATCAATAGCAGGGAACAAGACAGCTCCAAGTATATTATTTTCATAATAAAATTGGCGTTTACCTTCTTAACAAAAAAAAAAAGTAAAATAAACATCCAAAGTTCAGACATGAAGTTCTCTTTAATGACTGGATTAATATCTGATATGTTAACGAACTTTAAAAATAATTATTATTTGATCAAATTGCATCAATTTCAGGTAGAAATTCCCGTTTTGCTTCTACCTTCTACCTCCCAGTGGATAATTTTCTAGCTTAAAAGCAAAAGGAGTATTTTACACTTATCCTACAGAGGATCTTCTGTTAAGCTGATTTCTGGTATCCCATGAACAGTATTAGGCAACAAGATAATGTGGATTTTCCTCACTGAGACCTATAAGATAGGATTAAAGGGCTGCTCAGGTTCTGATCCTGCCCTCCTGCGTTTTTCAGACTGTTATGCCTGGTACTGAGGAGCCGAGAGACTGGTGAGCCCCCGCGGAGCAGATTCCAGCTCAGAGTCCCTGAGCCAACAGTTGCTTCGCAGGCTTCCCCATCACTCAACTGCCTCGGCTGAGCAGGGTGCCAGAACCCAAACTCCACCTGGAAACACAAGTATTATTAAGGACCATGCTTAGAAGAAATGTGACATTAATTTGCTTCGATATGTGATGTTCTTCTGCTTAGGGAATTCATGGAAATCTGGATTTTGACATCTTTCTTCACATACGCTGCCCTTTGCCTTCCAAGCCTTTCATCAGTGCCAGTAGGATGGTCTGAAGAAAATCCCAACATATGAACAGGCTCGTTATTCAGATCATATGGAGAAAATCCAGAATTGGGCTGGCAATTTTCAGGCTTGGCTTTTGATATTTGGCACATGGGTAGAGTCAGCCTTACTCAAAATCACAAGTGTGTTAGGCTAGGATTAGGTGTTAGTGGGGACCAACTGAGGCAAAAGGAAAGCTGACCTCGGCTGTTGTGCAGATGCTTTAAGAAGGAGAAACCCCAGGTGGAACGGATATGAAGACTAAGTTTGCCGGACATTTTCCATTTTTAGACAGCCTTGTGACCTAACGCTAAGAACCTTGGCCTGAGTTTTATTTGATGCAAAGGGAAAGGAATATTTTTGGCAGGGAAAACAGAATGTGTTGGATATCATTATAAACAGTGAGGACTCCTGCAAATGACCAAACGATTGCTGCAATGAATTAACTACATCTTCTGGTTAGACTCGGCAGTTGTGATGTAGCTTGCAGAAATGTTTTGGAAATAAAACCAATAACAATAATTGTAACTATAATTATAATGGTCAGAATAATTTACACTAGCAAAACTATCACTGTGTTCACTACCAAGAACCCTGTGTTCACACTTAGCTGGCAGCAGGCAGGCAGCTTTCACACACTGGTTAGAGTTCAACAGGTAAGAAAAACAAACGTGAAAAAAAAACATATCCTGAAAACTCTTCTGAAGAATAAAATAATTATTTTTGCACCACGGTGTAAATGTAGGTCAAGGCTTTGTAAGATGCAAGGGGATTTAAAGGATTTAGGTCCCATTTGTATTCAAGGGCTGCCTTAACTCCTTTAGGTAACTTTGAAAGTTGTAAACCTTGCAGTGATAACTCGATCAGCCAAATACATCGATCAACATTGGGTCCTAATTCGAGGAAAGATTTCCAGTTCCATATCAATTTGCTATTGATTTATGAAGCCAGGATTTAATCCCTCCCAGTGTGTCTCTATTTTTAGTTTCAGATAGGTTACTGAGTGTATGATACATTTAATGCACTGACAGTGAGTGTTATGTACTTTTAACACTCTTCTGTTTCTATCAAAATACAAGAAAATATATATTTTTTAAAAGTCTAGGTGAATTTAAACCTTCTTTTAAAACAAAATTTCATTACTTCTCACTGAGTTTTACTACTGGAGGGAAAAATATATGGAATGTATGTGTATGTGTGTACGTGAGTAGGAAGAAACCAGCTATCCTCTGCAGATTGTTTGTTCAACAGGAGTTTGTTTAGACAGAGTTGTTTAAATTTGGAATTGTAATTTGCACTCACTGCTTGGCATAACTAATAGTGTTTTATCTATGATTGCTGCAGGGACCCTGAACAACCTGATACAGGCACCTTGCAGATACAGCTGTATCACTGCAGATGATAATGCTCAAACTGAAAGGCAGCAGTATGTGCACTTATCTTTCCTTTTACATGAAGGTCTTGACATATTTCATCGTAGAAGGCTGGTGTGACATGATAACTATGTACCAGAAACAAACTGGGCTGCTTTATACGGTCTGTCTCATAAAAAGGTGAAACTTCTGTTTGTTTTTTAAATGTGAAATATGTCTCCCTAAAATAATATTTGCAGAGGTATTTCTGCTTTCTTGCTAAACATGTACTTAATTTTATTAGCTAAAGCTTTTCCTTCTTACCATTAATTTGCAACTCTAAAAACTGCAGCTAAGATTGTAACTAGCTCTTCCTGATTTAATACCATCTTTGATAGTAAAGTCACAGATTTAAACAGTGCAATCCAGAGCTGTAAACTGAGTGACATGACTTTTTATACAATGTCTTCAGCTATGTCCTCATTTCACCCAGTCCTAGGGTGCCTGTAGGTAGTCATTGTAATCTCCTGCTTGTAAACTACTTCAAATACTTCTTAAGTGCTGTCTTTTTGAGGTATATTTGTATTAGGCTCAGCAAGTATACCTGAATATGTGAAATGCAGGGACCAGGAGGTTAATTCTTCTTCAAATGCAAGAGTTCTTGTTCTCCGATACATCATATGGGAGTTGTCCTGGATATGCAACAGTCTGTCTTGAACTCCCATGTATCTTGTTTAATAAATATTTTCTGAGGTGAGGTGGTTGCATAAAGTATTCAAGAAATGTGCATGCATGATGGATTTATTGAAGTGGCCTCATTCTTTATATTGCTCCCCTTTTCTTCCTTAATGTTTCCTAACATCCCGTTTTTCTTTTTTGATCACAGCTGAACATTGAAATGTGTTCATAAATCAGAGATTTATGCAAGCAAAGTGACTCATCATTCCTTTGCAGATGGTGATAGCTGGATGAGAGTCCAACACAGTGGACATATACATGTAGATATGCCTTTATTTATGTAGCTGTACGTACACACATAGAGTGTCATTATCAGCTATGTGCATGGCTTTTTATTCTTCAGTATTGAATTTGTCTTTTTTTTTGGTCCGTTTTCATAGAATCGTAGAATCATTTTGGCTGGAAGACACCCTCAGGATCATTGAGTCCAAACATTACCTGACCTAACTCTAGTACTGAACCATGTTCCTAAGAACCTCATCTAAGCGCCTTTTAAATGCCTCCAGGTATGGTGACTCCACTACTGCCCTGGGCAGCCTGTTCCAGTGCCTGACAACCCTTGTATCAAAAATTTTCATAGATGGTTTTAGTTCTGCCCACTCCAGACTATTTTGTATCATTGAAAAACCCTGGTGCCTCACTACTCACCTTCTTTCCATTACAAATATATATATATACACCATTCATGAATATATTGAACATCTGGATGCCTGTGGTAATTCATTAGCAACTACCTTCTACCATTTATCACTACTTTTTGTTACAAATCTTTTGAGCAATTATTAATCCACAGGAGGATCTTCCCCCTTATCCCATTAAATGCCATCTACTTTAAATTGTTCTGATAACTGACCTCATCAAAAGCTTTTTAGAAATGTCAGAACATCACATCAAGTATATGACCTTTATCCACGGGCATATTTTTGGCTTTGAAGAACTGTAATACACTTCAGAGACATAACTTATTTCTATGAAATCCATTTCAACTCTGTTTCTACCAATGCTTGAGACAGAAGACAGACATACCAATCTCTGATTCTCCAGATGTGCAACAGATCCTTTAAAAACTGGATGTGACATGAACCTCGCTCCTTTCCTCTGGTCATGAGGCAGATTTTAATAACTGATTTAGGAGTTTCAAATCAATGTTTATTTGGGATACTTTGGGAAACACTGTATATCCTAGGTATTTGTCACCATTTATTGTCTTGACTATTCTGTAATTTCTGCTGGTGCTGGAAGGAGCCTACAGACTGTGGTTAAGAGTCCATATGCAAGGGAAGAAATAGAGTTCAAATTTCCTCAAGCAGTTGAAGAAATGGGATGTGGATCTCCTTCTAGCACATGGGTCTTAATTCGTACTAACTGCTGGTGTGTGTATGCTACATTTAGTGCTCTGCTGTGTCTTACTAGACCAAACTTTTTTTGAGGTGGATAGAGAAGCTCAGTTATTCAGGGACTTGGATATTAAAAGTGAGGTGTCTGTAGAGCTGCGGAGCTGCACACTTGAGTTCTGCTTGTGTTATCCACACATCTGCCAGTTTATTTCTGTAACTAAAGCCAGCAAAGAGGAATGAACTTATGAAATGCAAAGACAATTTTTTTCATCAGAAATCATTGTTGTAAGTGTGTGCTTGGGTAAAGCCCGTGAAAGTGGAGTAATGAAATTTTCATAGCTAATACACTACTCAAGCACATTTCACACCTGGAACTTTACTGTTATAAAGAAATGTATCAGTCACTCATTTCTACAAGAGTTCATGCCAGTATCTATCGAAATCTGTGCCTTGGACTTGCAGTGCTTCACTACCATGTATAAATAAAAGCAGCAGAATGTCCCGGATTTCAAGTGCTTTGGGTGATGGAGAAGTATTGAGATGTTGTGGATAATGCAGGGGAAACATATTGTCATCGGCAGGCTGGACAAACAGCAACATCCAAGATGTTTTCAGTAAACCAAGAAAAGGTAAAGAAATAGATCAAGTTTTTTTTTAATGTTTGTATGTTTGTTTGTTTGTTGTTGTTGTGTTGTGTTGTTTTGTTTTGTTTTGCTTTCACTACTGGATTTGCAAAGCAGTATCACTGTCTAACTCTACAACATTATACATACCAAAATCAAATCCCATGCGTCTGTTGTTAAGGGGACTTTTGCAATAATTTCTATCTATGTGTAATTAGGTATTGCAGGCAAAGACATTATTTTTCTGTTTGTTGGTAAAATGCTTTAGTTGATTTCTTAAGACACAATATTCAAGGTTATAACCAGAAAATTCCCCACTCAGGATGTTTAAGTAAACAGAGGTTATAGATTAATCTGTAATTTTATTTATAAGGGGCACTATAGACCAGTGTGCACAAACCAGCCAGACAGTGGATCCCACTGGGACCTCAATGGAGTGATGTGCCTGTCCACCGCACAATTCCCAGTTGGCTCTCTACTGTTGTCAGCCCAATGCAGATGGACAACTTCTGCATTTTGCAAGTGTGCAAGTGATTACAGACCACTGAGGGTGACATTGTCAAATGTATTATTTCACTCTTGATCTTAATGTACATGTAAGAGTGTCTCTTTACACGTATGCTTTGAAGAGCTTAATCTAAGAGGCAGCTTATAACAACAGCTTTCACAGTCTCTTGCTACTACTCATAGTTTTACTAACCGTGATCTGCATAATGATCTAATAAGACAGTATTATTTTACTATTGTAATGTAGGAACAGGACATATTTGCAGTAATGGATATTTGTACCAAAAGATTGTGACCAAGGTTTTCAAAAGCAGCCAACATCATTTACCACCACCTGAATTCTACTTTGGTTTCCTCAGGAATCAAGCTGTCATTTCTCCCAGGACAACTTTTGCAGATTCGTGCCTCTGCCCTCCAAGCCTGAATGACTGACATTTTCTCATGAAGCACCGAAGTGGGGAAAATGACTTCATGTCATCCAACCCATGAGGTCCACAATAGGCCCATGTGGGCACAGTTTTTCAGAGCATTGTGACTTAAAACAGGGAAAGGTGACATCAAGGTATGAGGTCAGGATGCTGACAAAGGGAAGAGAAGCTCTGTGCCTAGTGACAGGACTTCTATTGTCATCACAATGAGTCCTTCACAGAGGAAATACAAACCCTATAACTACAGATGTCCATGTTTCTGTCCTATCTTAATCCCAGAACCTAAAGGGAGGGAGCCCAGATGGTACTTTGCATATGTGTTGAAGTCTCAACTCAATGGTTGGTAAAAACTTGGAGAGTCTCAAAGTCTCAACAATTCACAGCTTTCTTTCTGAAGAGAAGGAATCACATTCTGGGTAGAGTTACCTTGCACTGAATTAATCAATTATGTACAGAAATAGGACAGATCCAAAGCAAGAACAAAAGTCAGTGAGGGTCTGAAGAGCTGAGGAGAAGAATGGAAAAGACAAGATGATATCTTTGCCAAGGAAAATACAGTGATATGTATCATTGTGCTTGAAAAGATTGGCTCAGACTAAGATTGCAGCATAATAAAGTGCAGTGTGGATTCACTATGCTGTGGTGAGTGAGAGGAAGGAAAATACCCCATGGCTGCAGAATGCCCTGAACTGGTGCTGCGTTCCCCACCGTGGTATAGAGTGTGTGCGGACAGGTAACATTGCACATAAGTCTGTAGATATTTGGGGAAATGATGTATTGCTGGCTGTCCTTAGACTACTGGGGTTTTCATTCCCTGTAGCACAAAATCAGAAAACTGGATGTAAAGGGAGATATTTGTCCACCTCCTGTCCTAAACCATATGCAGGATTTTTCTAATGTTTTGTGATGAATGATATTCTGGGGAAAAATAGTATTGAGATGCTACTCTTAAAAGACATTTCTACTTCATATATGTGGCTTAGGTTTAATTTGACACACCATGAAATACAAATCATGGTAGAATACTGATACACTGTGGTGGAAGTGGATGAAATTTTTCTGTGTGATTCTGGAAAGGCAGAGCCAGTGGCACACTAAGCTGCACAGCATAACTGAGAAATAAGTAAAAAAACCAAAAAAAGCGACCCCAAACCAAAACAAACCAGAACAAACCAGACAAACAAAGCAAACCACAAACAAACACGTAGATATAAACAAATACTGAGATTGCTAACAGTCTGATTTTTAAGTGGTGGGTCACCAGTAAAGACCCACTAAAATTAGGGATGCCCTGTGGTGCTCTGCAGTTTTTCAGACTAGGGCAGAAAATATTGATTTAAGGTAAAGAATGTTAAAGGTACAAGGTATTAGGGTCATAAAGACACAACCTGTCTATTTATCTGTTAAATCTTGACCTCACTGCATTCCAGGGACTCTTAGCAACGGATTAAGGTCATATTAAGCTGTGATCGATTCATTATAGCTGAACTCCTGAGTTGTCTGCAGTCTCCTGACGAGTGTGAATTGATGCTTGCCAGTGCAAATGTCTCTCTCTGTAACTTGTATTTACTCCATGATGTTTATTCCCACACTGCTAGGTTTGTTTCTGATTTATACTTCAAGAAAGAGGATCTTTTTTTGTTAACACCTTCCCATTTTCCTAAGTTTACGAATTTTTATTGACTGAAATTACAGGAAGAAAAAAGGTAGTTGTTTTTTTTTTTCTTTAGTAGTTTTTGAAATGGTGGTTTTCTTTTTCAACTCATTTAAACTGATTTGCATGTTAAAACACAAATTCTGGTCTTCTTTGCTTCCACCATTCTCCTAAGCAGGACAGTACAATTTAGCTGAACTACGAAACTCCTATAAAATTTGCCGTGTACTTTGGATTTATGGTCATATAATTAACCATTTAAAGAGAAAAAATGCATGCTGGGGTAGTTTCCTGAGCCCAAAATGATGTTCTCTGCAGGTGAGTGCGCACAGCCACAACACGTCTGGCTTACAAGTACACGTACTTTGTGAGATTGGGAGGAAACCAGTGGGGTCCCCTTATGTGTGGCTGCTCTAATGAAGGTGCATCATTTCCCAGGAAGCAGAAACTGGATTCCTGGGCAGTCAATGCGTCTTTCTCAGGAAATTAAGACCCTTGAATGTCCTTGATTTCAACTTACGAAGATTTAAGACTCTTTAAAACCAGGCATCCCCTAATCTTAGCACAGTGCTGATGACTAGCCTTACTTTCAGCTAAGCTTAGGAGAGAGGCAGCTTTGGGATCGGGCTCAGTATTTCCTGTGGCATGGCACTGAAACACACTGTACTCTGTGCCTTAATACAGGTGAAATCAGAAAGAGGTTGATATTTACTAAAACTCAAATGCAATTGGTTGTCTAGACATTACAGGGATGAAAAAACATATTTTCCCACTCTTCTACAAGTAAGTGTTGCCAATGCAACTCCAAATAACTGCTACCACTCTAAAAACATAGATCTAAACTCCCTTTTTATCACTGGATAATTTGCTCTCACTTTAAAGGATCCAGGAATTAACAGATAATGGGCTGCTCGTTCATTTACTTGTGTGTAGCAGATAAATAAAAACCTCAGTGGAATCAATCTGAAGATGTTCAATGTGCTTACCATTAGCTAACAGCAGAAGAGATAACAAATATATTTTAAAAAGTCTCGCGCTTTATTTTCACGCATGTATTTGCATTTCTTCTTAGTGCCGTTTCATGATGAAAAAACTGAAAGTACTTTTGGTAAGTTTCGCGTGTTTTCATGTCTTAGCCCTGTTTTCACTCTAACATCTCAGACGCAAGTGTTGACATTGAACAAATATCAGAAACGCTTGTTTTCGCAGTTTTCAGGTGGTCTCCAGTCGCTCAAGCGGTTGGTCCGGTCACCTCCGCCGGGAGAACCGGTAGCACCGCGGCTGCGCTGAACCGTTCCTTTCATTGTAACACCAGTGACATCTAGCGGCTAAACAGGGTCCTTCACTAAGTTACAAAAGAAATAAATATATACATTAAAAAAGAGGGAAAAAAAAGAGAAAAAGAAAAAAAAAATCCTTTCTATTTCCACCACGTATTTGTAGGCGCTCCTTCCCAAAGTACGAAAAGCTTTCATGGCAGTTTCCCATCCAAACCTGATCACAACGGCTGTCCCAAAACTGCAGTTACCATATGAATTTTCACACCATGTGCTGTAGTTTTTTTTGAGTGAATACACAGAACATCTAAGACAGTGCAGTTCCCTCATTCAAGTGACTCAGTCTCCTGGTGATTAAAATTTGTCTTACCGAACAATAGCTCCATCCCCAGAAAAACAAGAGAACAATGAATTGAGGACTTTGAGCTCCCAGCTAAAACTAAACATTTCTCACTGAGAAGCTTTCCAAATCTTCTATAAAAGCTATAGGAGCTCCAAGGTGGGGTAGGCAGGGAAAGTAGAAAGGGGAGGATGGAGAGACACTCTCATTGCAGGAGAGATCTCTGCTTCTTTTAGAATTATGCTATTGATAATCCCAAGCACCTGTTCTGCCTCTGACAGTCCTGGGCAGTGACTCAAGGGCAATGCTGTGATAAGCAGAGATAAAGAGGCCATATCAAGTCCAGTGGGTTGCACTAAAGCCCTTCTTTTCTCTGCACTGTGAATAAAAGTTAGAAGCAGAACACATGTAATTTATCCTTGCTATTCCATCTGAATAGGTTTTTATCTCCTTTCTAAGTTACATCATGGAAATAATTTATTTACCCCTCCTTGTGGACATTCTTGCTATTAATACAGAAGCAGTGCCTGGCAGGCCCAGCCACACGACATGTGGGTACCCTGTCAGCAATGAAAAGCTGGCCCATGCCACAGAGTCCAAGTAAGAGGTTGGTCTCTGGAGCTCATCTTCACAAGGGTTCCTCTTGCTTATTGCACTGCATCTGCCTCAATCCAAGATCCATCAATGGTACTGAGCTTGGACATAATGCCCTTTATCCAGCATCCCACTCAAAGGAGCATCTCTCTTACCCTATCCTTGTTACAGTCACAGTACAGAAAAGTCATAGGTTGATAAAAATATGAGAGTAAACAAAATAATGGGCCAGTCCCTTCAAGGTACTAACTATACTGGCTCAAAGTTTTCTGACCAATTACATTGTCTTCAGAAATATTGCTTTGACTGAAATTAATGACTGAGAGTACGTAATTTTTATCCAAATATGGACCCAAAATAATATGAAACACTATATATTGTATCATTTATAATTGTTAGAGAACTAAAGGGAAAAATGTGATTAAGATACTTCAATTTTTTCTGCAAGTACCATCTGTTAGATAATGTTGACATTAAATTTTCATTTGGGATGAAATAAATGTTTCAAACCATCAGATTTCTTCACGAAATAGGAAAGCCTAGTTTCAGTTAGATTCCACTGAAACTAATAGTGAGTACAACAGCTATTTGGGTTTTCTTTGTTATGTTTTTATAGGTAGCAGCTCCAACTGAATATATTCCTCAAGAGTGGGCTGTTAACACCAGCTGAGATTCAAAATAATTTTCTTCTGGAGCATT
Organism: Pampusana beccarii; assembly: GCA_013399365.1. NCBI lineage: Eukaryota > Metazoa > Chordata > Aves > Columbiformes > Columbidae > Pampusana > Pampusana beccarii. The sequence goes on along the minus strand of VWYH01008860.1, from coordinate 106,007 downwards.
TGCAAGAGTCATATATGTCCAGGAAAGAAAAAGGAAGCATTGTTTTAATAGCTAGATATAAGAAAGCTCTCTGAAGGGACTAAAAAACTGCTGTTTCATTTTGAACCCTGAAAGATTAATTGGATCATTTTATGTGCCCAGTTCAGCAATGATCACTAACCTAACCAATGACTGAAGGAGAAGAACAATTCTCAAGCTTTACTGGTCCATGTACTATGCCCAATAAATTATTGTAAAGTAGACGAGTGGAACATTAAACTCATCCATCATTATTAGCTCATCTACAACAACTTGCAAGCTGCTGAAATGGAATTACTCTGAGCCTTCCTAGCATGATTTAGATGAGCAAGTTCTCCTTGTTATGTGACCCTAGATAAGGAGCAAACAGAGAATTTCAGACTGGAAAGTACTGCTGCTTCTGAACAATCAGGGTCATCATCTCTCTCCAGCAGGTAAGTTCTTTGGGGTTCTTTGTCCACAAGCAAGTTGTGCTCCAGGTGTTCTGTGAGGCTGCCTCTTAGATAGATTTATACCCTTGTATTTCTCCTCCCCCAGCTCCTCAAAAGGCATTTATTGGCAGCAGCTTCACCCAGTTCTCTAATCAAAGTGTGAGGACAATATTTTTTAATTTGTCGACGAGTGTGAGTAGAAATGGAATTATTTTTAGACTAGAGATAAAAGAGGGGGAAAAAGCGATCGGACAAGAGGAGCCCTGGGCAAAAGAGGAATTACAGTTGAAGTAATATAGTCTGTTTCTGCATAGACTGTACCTCACTGCTGCATTTAAAGAGGGGTCTTGCAGAACAGGCTAGATAGGAGTCAGCATTCTGGTGAGTGGTGCTGCAATCTCTGTAACTAAAAGCGCAGCACATTACAACTTCTGGATGATGAATTCTCATTTATAGAAAAATAGAATTTGAGGCTATAGGATGACTTCAGCTTTGCATAAGGTCACCTTAAGTAATAGGTATCACTCCTAAATTATTTTTGTAGTTTTGGCCCGTTACTCATTCTGTCAGCTACAGACACGGAGAACAGGTTATTCACTTTGTTTTCTTCAGCAGGCTTTTCTGTATTTGAGTATGTGTGTGTCTCAGTCCTCCTCTCAGCTTGCTTTCCTTCTGGCTACCTAGCCTCAGCTCCTCCAGCCTTTTTGTGTTCATGCTTCTAAGTGAATTCTTACTGTTTTCACCCAGACTGTTTTCAAATAGGTCACATTCAGCACATAAACCCAAAAGGAGTATGGAGCAGAGGAAGACACTCCCTATAATTCAGACGAGATTGTTTACATACCTGGACATGTTGTTGGTGCAATAGGACGTTGTTAACTCAGATTTACCCAGTGCTGGACAATCATCCCACATCTTCTTTACCAGCCAGTGTTACCAAACCACCCATCTCCCTCTGCTTTGCTGAGATGACACCCAGTTCTAATCCTGTCATCCAGCTTTCTGAAGAACTGCAAATTTTGTCCTGTCCGCAAAACATAGACCTGTTGAGCAGAACAGGAGACAGGATCTAACTCTTACGTTTTGACACTAAACTGCTGAAAGTTACTCAGATATTTTCACTGGCAGGCTTCATATCCACCCATGGAAGTCTTATCAAGACCAAGTTTCCTTTGCTTGTTTAGAAAAATGTCATGCAAGCCTTACACTGAAGTTCACTACAGTCAAGAGATATCAGATGTACTGCTTTCTTATCCACAAGACCTACTGTTCTACTATTAAAGCAAACCAAATTGAATTATCAAGCAATTTTTTGGAAACAATTTGCTTGTACTCAATATTAAGAATCAAATGATTTGAAGTAAGGAACATTTAGGAAGTTGCACCCAAAGCTTCTAGTGTAGTAGCCAACTCTTGTAATCACACGAAAATAACAGCAGATAGATTAAATATATTGCACAGTGACAATTCCCACGTCACATCTCCTTACACTTGTTACCCTGGATGACAAGGAGATGGACATTTATTTCTACCTGTATTCCTAGCCTGAAACCATCTCCAGAGTTCAGCTAACACACTTTCTGGTTGCTTGCACTATACTTACAACTTACTGAGTATTTATGCCTGATAAGAGTTTGTTTTCAAGAAGGGCTCCAGAGCCCAAACCGACTCAGCTCAATTAATTTATTGATTGAGACTATAATGACCTTAATCAATCTGGCAGACAGTTGCTTATTAGAAATGCAAAAGGTGCTGGGAGCCCTCTGCAGTAGCTGCAGCAAGGTCATGGGGCAAGTTGTTTTTTTTTGTTTATTTTTTTTTTTTTTATTTGTGTTTTTGTTTGTTTGGTTTGGTTTTGGTTTTGTGGTTTTGTTGTTTTTTGTTTGTTTGTTTGTTTGTTTGTTTGTTTGTTTGTTTTTAAAATTCTTACTACTATTACCATGGTGTTCCAGTAATACTAATAAAAATATATTTTCTTGAGCACATTTTCTTGACCTTCCTCTCTGGCTTGCTTGTATAACGTATGAAAAGCCGTTCCAAGCAAAATTAAAGACACTGACTAAACAGACAAACATTAGAATAGAATAGAATAGAATAGAACAGAACTATTTCAGTTGGGAGGGACGTACATTAATAATCTAATCCATCTGTCTGACAACTTCAGGACTGACCAGGTTAAAGCATGTTGTTAGGGGCATTGTCCAAGTGCCTCTTAAACACTGACAGGCTTGTGGCATTGACTCTGGGAAGCCTGTTCCAGTGTCTGACCATCCTCTTGGTAAAGAAAAGCCTTCTAATGTCCTGTCTAAACCTCCCCTGGTGCAGCTTTGAACCATTCCCAGGCGTCCTGTCACTGGATCCCAGGGAGAAGAGCCCAGCACCTCCCTCCCCACATCCCCTCCTCAGGAAGCTGTAGAGGGCTATGGGGTCACCCCTCAGCCTCCTTTTCTCCAAACCAGACAAGCCCGGAGTCCTTGGCCACTTCTCGTAGGACATTCCTTCCAGCCCTGTAACCAGTTTTGTTGCTCTCCTCTGGATGCACTTGAGTACCTGAACATCCTTCTTACATTGTGGGGCCCAGCACTGCAGACAGTGCATGAGGTGAGGCATGAACATGAACATGCCTCTATGGCCAAGGATGTAGAGGAGTCAAGCTGTGTCCTTTATGGCTGCCTTTTCGAACTGCCCGATACCTCTGCACTTCTTTGCAATACATCCCTCAGGTTAATTGCTCTGGTTCTTTTGCCTCAATTTTGGCTCTGAAATTTGTCTCTAGAATGCTATAGGAATATTGGGTCAACACACAAACTCCCCAAGATTTTCACTGTGCAGTGCACTACTTTTTCCTCTATCAATTCAGGTATATGCATAGTCCTCAGATATACATATGAACAAACTCTTCTATTGTTTTCCAAGCTTAAATGCTTGCCTTATCTGAGGATGCTGTATTTGCTATTTGCTATTTCTCAGTAATTTCTGGCATTGGGAATATTCATCTTCTGTTCATTTGAAGCCTAAGTTCAAACCAATGATTTTAAACCATACACAACCAAAAAGTGTCTTGGCTGAGGAGAAAGCAACCACCAAGGAGGACAGCGCTTACTTGCTACTGGCTGAAATATACAATTGGTTCCTAATTTGATAAGTAGGTCTCTAACACCAAAGCCCACAAGAAGATCATGTTACACAAGCTGTGCAGACAAACCTCCAGAGTTCAAAGAAAGCTATGGAGCAGGTGGAGTATTTATTAAGCAAGTTCTGGTTGCTTCTGAGTCTTCCTTACAGTTTTCTGCTTTTGTTTCGCACACAAGAAAAAGCATGAAGCACAGGAAGCTGATATAAACCCCACCCCCAATCCTTCTCGTGGTTTTCACTTAGGCTTTAAATCTTCATGACTAGCTGAAGTGTCAGGGACTCATTTTCCATGGAAATGGTGAACTGAGACTTTGGTCAAGGACAACCATATAACACAACTGAAATTTTAATCATAACAACATGCGGCTAACAACAGAAGAAGTAGCAAGAGGTGATTGAGAAGGTGAAGAAAAGCAGTAAGAAGTGATTTTTCGTACATTCAACTAGTTAGTTATACAGATGACACTTTCAGAATGGCAGATGTCTCAGAATTCATTTAGTTTGGCATGATAAAGCAGTAATTGTCCTCATGCAAAATAAAAGCCGGAATCTGAAAGCTGGAGTTCCTAGTCCCTATACTGCCATAAGCATCTTCACAAGGGGCCAGAGAATGATAACCTGCTTTAAACTGAGAAGATAACACAAAAAAGATCACTATTCAGAGGAAGAGCAATTCATGAACACTGGCAAAGGATAAATACAAGGGTTTAATATAGAGTAATGGCAAACCAATCTCTGATTAGCTATCTTAGAGTGATTCTCCAGTAGCTGTACTGTATATTGCACCATCCAGACCAGCACAGGGTCAGTGGTACCCACACTTGGGCCCATTCTAAGAGGCAGTGACTATACACTGCAGGAATTTTTTCTGCAGCTAAGCAAAGAGCCCTCAGTGTCCAGCATGGTCTCATTCAGATGCCCACAGAAAATCCTTTCCTGGGACTGCACATGGATGCCCATGGACTGCAGAGAATGAAGAGCTGAAGGAGCTGTACTCAGGCATGTTTCACATTGTGCATTCGGTGGAAATCCTCTCAATTATTGTTGCTTTAAGCAGCACTGATTGACGCTGGACCCAGGCATATAACTTGGCATTGGACAAAGCACAGTTTTCATAGTTTCTTCTTACCACAGAAAAGCATAGCCTTAATAAGCAGACAGAACATCTGGTTTAAAACTGGTTTTAGATTTCTCAATTTTCTGTACTTTGGTTTTCCTCTTGTATTTGGAAATCAATTTGTAAAATGTTAAACCCCAGTCATTTCTAGTCTCCTCTCTGAAGAGTTATAGGCTTGTGAGTGGGAGAGATTTCAATGACACCTATTTAAAGACTTCAGTGAAAAAAGCAATTAAGTAGGTGACAAGACTTTTTTTAATTATTTTTTTAAAAGAATCAAACTAATTCCTTCTGAGCAATTTAAAAAGTTGGATCTGCCCAGACAGGAATGTTTCTATTTAATTACAGATCAGCTATATTGATTTCATGAATTCTGAAGTCCAAGAGATTATTTAAGGATTATACGTACCATCCAGTGAGTAAATTGAACAGTAAACCAGAAAACTCAGTATTTTTCAAGTTTACAGAAATTGCTCTAGAGATCCTTCTGTGTTTCTTCCTTAAGGAGAAAGCAGAAAAATGTCCCTGTTGGTACCAACAGCACTAACTTTGCTGCTACTTATTTTCTACTTAAACGTGGTCTGATAAACCATTGTAGGAGGTATCTTTGCAGAGGCTGTTGAATGTTGAAAACAACAATAATATTTACATGGATTTCGAGTCTTTACATTAGAGCCCTCTCTCTAAGAAGATAAGCCGCAGATAAGCACCTAAAGGCTGAATGCTTAATCCTATGTTATCGCTATCAAACTGGCAATCACTGGCATTGCTGAAATCTTGTTTTAAGGGAAACACAAATATAAGCATAGAGTAATCTTCTAAAAGGTATTATTTCATCTTGTCATTTAAGATCGTGTCAGCAATCGTTGTCCAGACTTGCTTAGATTCTGCTGAAGAACTGGCTCATAAGGACAGAAACTTCAGAATCTTAATGCAAGTGCAGAACTTGCTTCCGGACATCTGCACATTCTCTTAGCCAGAGATGCAATCCTGAGTCAAAGTCACAATCCCACCAGGATCAAAGGTTTCAGCGTGTTAACTGTGAAACAGCAGCAAAACCTTTGGCTTAAGATGTGAACAGCTGTGGGTGGATATTCAAGGAAGCTCTTCCTGGATTTCAGGAACTGTTGTAGAAAACAAAACGGCAGTTTTTTAACCACTAATCTCTTTCAGCAAACTCACACATCACAGAATCACAGAATGTTAGGAATTGGAAGGGATCTCGAAAGATCATCCAGTCCAATCCCCCTGCCAGAGCAGGAACACCCAGATGAGGTTACACAGGAAGGTGTCCAGGTGGGTTTGAGTGTCTGCAGAGAAGGAGACTCCACAACCTCCCTGGGCAGCCTGGTCCAGTGTCTGTCACCCTCACCGTGAAGAAGTTTCTTCTCATATTTAAGTGGAACATGCTGCAGTCTCAATGATGTCTCTGTGCTTTCCAGCAGTAGCTCCATAAATATTCAATCCCTCTGTAAAATGGCAGGCCTTGCTAATTGTTTGCCTCTTCACCATGCCAGGATATACTCTCGCTTTGACAAAGACTTCAACTAGAAGAATTTTTTGACAAAAAACGCTTTGCAATTAAATACTGTGAACAACTGCTCCTGTTTATCTTTCAAGACAGATTGGTGACACTCATAAAAACGGTGAGGAAAGTGAGTCTCCCTCTGTCTCGACAGCTATGAAGTTGCTCTAGGCTTCTAGTTTGTGCTTTCTGAGACGTCGGCAGGAGGTTTTCTGTCTCCTGGAGGCATTATATGTGTTACCTACATAATTAATTACTAAGAAGCTTTTAGTTGCTTGATTTTGCTTCCCAGTTTATAAAAAACAAAGTCCAGTGGTGTGGGCATTCACCCATGCTCTTCAATATGGCAAAACTATGCAGCATTAGTTCAAAACATTATTTGCCATCCCCATTGCATAAGCCCCTGTATGAACAAAGTGCCGTTATGTGAAACATTACAGACACAATGAATAGCATTTCACATCCTTCCCGAATGCATAGACCCATAATGTTTCTAAAAAGAGAAGAAATAATAGGGTGTGCACAGCTCCAGGCTTTTCACAATAACAATACCTGTGCCCTCTTTAGCCAGTATTATTGAAATACAAGACATACATTGTTTCATGAGTTGCACTATAATGTTTCAAAGCTTAGGAAATAAATATCCAAACACCTATTCATGCCCTTAGCAAAGTTCTTGGCTGAAACAAAGTTGTTTCATGCGTCATGTTTAATGCAACTGATCAATAGAGGGCAGCAAATTACTTGTAAAATGCAGGTTTACGTTAGATTTAAGGGATTAAAAAAGAATAGCAAGAATTATATTACTTAGATTCAAAAAGCAAATAGGGAAATGCATGATTTACGAAGTATCCACTGTTAACTCAGCGAGTTCTTAAGTGTTCTGGTACATCAGCAGGCTTTATATGATGGGGCATAGAGGCTCCAATCCAACAGAGCACTTCCCAAGACACTAAATCTCTGCTTAATGAAATTTCAGCTTGATAAAGCGTCTGCTTTGCTTTAAGCATAGATTCTTGAAACTGGGACAGAGTGAAAGTATGGGAGGCATTTTGGGAGTTTATAAGTTTTGAGTAATATGAATCTTTCTGCATGGTTTTTGGACTCAAATGAGAAACCCACCCCTGCCCTTTAAGTACCCAGACCCTCCAGCTCAGCTGCAGCCAGTTGCTTAAATGGTAAATGCTGTCTGCTTTCCACTGGATTTGGAGTTGCCTGTCCTTGAGGTCTTTTGTTGGGCAGAAGGGGACTTTTTACACTAGAGTTCTATAAGCAAAACGAATAAACCTTGGTTTCATGTGGGGTTCCTGAGGTTGGATTCTCAGCACCTGATGTAGCACAAATTGAAGATTTCCCTGTGTCTGGAAAACACCAAGTATAGTTTCTTTCATTTATAATAGATGAGGAGTTCTTGCTATATTCTTTCACTTAGTAAAAATTATAACTTTTTTTTTCTTCTATCCAACTTCCTGCTACTTAAATGACATCTGGAGAAAATGAGAACTTTTGAGTCCTTCAGTACTCAGTCAAAATCTGCTGAAATTAGGCAGCACATTTAAACACCCCAAACCCATTTTCTAGGGGATAAGAAATAGGTCTGACAGATTGTGGACAGCATGAACTTAATTTTCTGCAAAAGAAAGGTCAAGACTTTTGCAGAATCAGAATTTTTTTTTTCCCAACTGGGAAATAAGTTTGAGTTTAAGAAGCATTAAATAGCTGCAAATGAAAGTTTCAGGAACACAATCAACATCCTTGGGAAACTCTTTCTGGGTTTGTCCTGTATGAGATGGTAGAAATGTTGTGAGAAAAACAAACTAGCAAACCCATACAAATGAGATAAGTTTGACTCTTCACTGAACTGTATTTATTTGGGACATCACTGCATTAATAATTCAATATCTGCCTACTGTCCCTTTTCTCTCTGCATTTTGTTAAAAGTGAAGTTTTATCTCATGACAGGTCAGGAAAAGTATTATCTGCCACCATAAAACCTTGAATTTGCCCATCCAAACAAACAAACAAACAAAAGGACAGAATAGAAAGACTTAAGAGGCTCATTCAAATAATCAAACGGATAGAAGTAAAAATGTATATAAGTACAAAAGTTATGGTGGAGACTACATGGTATATTTTAGAACAAGTTTAATATATATACAAGGACAATTGTGCATTTACTTATTTATAAACCACCCCTTTTCTCACCAAACCATTAGGTATCTGTAAGACAGGCTGTGAAAGAATGGATTTTGGATTTATTTAGGCACCTTAACATCATTAAAGCCTTGGAGGTGTGTGCTTACTCATTCCTATAGTTTAAGCATTATCTTTTCATTAGATTTTTTTTGTGACAATGACACAGAATTAAAGACTAGAACATTGAAAATAATAGATCCTCATGTATTTAGACTGCAGCTTAGGAGGAATAAAAAAATGCAATACTTCCATCTGCTGCAGGCATTTTTTTCTTTTTTTTTTTCTTTTCTTTCTGTCCTTCATTAAAGTGTTTTAATGATTTGTATTACTCTCCTAGTGGGCATCGTAGGAAGGCACACATCACTTAGATAGCAGGATTTCTTATTTTCTTATTCTCCTGCAGAAAACCCCAATCAGGCACATGACTTGATTTTGTTCCTACTGATACCACTAATGCACCATAGACTGTTGCTCCAATGCACCGGCTGTTTAACAGCAGCTTTAGCAACCCAGTGATTATGAAAATGCTGAAGATACACTGAGAGCATATCCCCAAGAAAATATATTACAGAGCTAGCTTTATTACTCTTTGTTCAGTTCACTACAGACATAGATGACAGTCACATTCTTTATTCTAAAACTGAGTTTATATACGACAGAGTCCAAACTCATCCTTCTCTAAGCATTTTGCTGTATTATCTGAATCAAGAGACAAGAAAATGCAGCAAAGACTTCTCAGCAAGGCCTGTCCCTGTTCTTCTCCTCAAGCACCTCCATCCCTGCCTGTTCTTTTCTCTGTGCTGTTAAAGGCAAGGATTACATCTCTCAGCATTCCTAGAGAACCTTCTTGACCTTTCTTCAGCCTAGTTAACAAGCAAGAAAACAATGTAAGTTTTAGACAAATTGGGCAGCAACTCATAAAGATAATCCCGGCAAAACAACACAGGAACAAGTCTTTAAACAGTCACAGAAATGGAAAACAAATTAAATGAAATTTTAAGAGGCAAAAAAAGCAAAAGCTAAATAAGGCATGGAGAAAGAAGTAAGTCAACATTTGGGAAATACATTAAGTTGGTGTGTTTGGGTGAGCAAATGTAGCAACAGACTCTCAGGTCTGAGAGTTCTGAAGCTCTGAGCTTTCTGAAGAACAGGATTGTAGCAATCAGCAGCTCCTAAATCCAGCAAAGGGAATAGCTGTTAGTGGTGCTCCTTTACCCAAAGCAAAGCTTAGGTCAGAGATATGTTGAAAGGCAATGCTTTTAACAAATGCTACATACAAAAAAGGCACAAAGAAATTAATCTAGCTGTAGTGTTGCTGAAGGGGGAGTATTCAGAAGCTAATCACGGGAGATTTCCTGGTAAGAGGTCCTTCCTAGCTGAAGAGTGGGAGGGTCAAGTCCCAGAAGGTGATGGAAAGTCCCAGTTAAAGCAGTTGAAACAATCAAGTGCAGCAGGGCCTCACAAAAGTTGGTCTTTTAAAATAAAGGAAGATAAGCACAAAGTGTTCTCCCTTGAGTAGAAAAGCAGGAGAAGTGAATAGTTGTCTGAGTAAGCTTGTGTTTTGCTTTGCTTTATTAAGGTACACTGTATAAAGCAATTATTTTATTAGAGAATTTGATCTGAGATTTCTGATTTATGTGGGTTAAAGTCATATAAAGAAGCTGGAAGTCTTTTTATGAGGTTTTGGTACCTTAACTTATAAGAGACAAAGCTTTTATCAGGGTATCTGTAAAAATTTTAATTTTATTTTTCTTTTCCATTGTGTCAAAAGTGAACCTGAATCCTCATATTGTGCATTTCTGAGGCTAAACTTCCTGTAGCAAGGTACTGTTTTGCACTTAAAATAGATAGTTGGATATGGGGATTGTTGAATGTGCTGGTAGATCACATAGAATACAAACTGGTAAACCATTGAGGTACCACTGTTTGGTGCTTGGCTTTTGTATTTAACTCTTTTTAGTATCTTAATATATTTTAATAGCTTTCGGTTATTGGGCAATGGGAGAGACAGCAAGATTAAAATAAGTAAAATAAAACCATGATCCAAAGGTCTTATTGGAGCAGCTTTGAATATGCTTTTAGAAATACTTTTTTTCCTTGAATATTAATGTTTGAGTTTTATAATATGTCAACTATTTCATGTTTTTAATCATATCTCTCAGCTATTTAAATGATTGTTCTCTGGGGAACCAAAGTTTTAGAAGAGAAACTTATAAATTACATCAAATGTATTCAGCATAAAATCTGCTAACCTGATTATCTCTTTTAGCTGTAATGACTCACATCTCACTTGATAGAGAGCATAGTGCTTTGCGTCCTGGCTGCTGAGGCAGTTCCCATGTAATTCCTGATGTATCTGCCCCATCTAAGGAACAGAGTGTTAAATGTGCATCAGCCTGTGTTGGTGATCAAGGGAGAGAGAATCCGTGTTATTCTTTTCCCTCTATTGTGTATGGGTAAAAACCTCCTTGGATTATGGTTACACTAGGGAGAAAGAACAGGTGCACAGCCTATTTAATTGGAAAATGTTATGAAATAGAGACTGTATCAGTGATAGAGCGAAGAATCACATTTAAAGTAGCTGTAGGAGGAGAAGAGAATTCTGGTGTGAATATGAGAGGATTGTACATCCACCAGTTCTTATGCTGATGTGGAAAACCTGAGGATTTGTTAGAAAAAATGTTAGTATCTGGGTGACTGTGATGTACACTTTGTCAGTGATATGGTTATACACACAGCTATACAATGCCATTGAAGTAAGATACTGAAATAGCACTGCTACTAGTGCTGGACATCTTGGATATTGCTTGACCCTAGTTAGACCCAGAGCCATAGTTAGAAATGGTAGGAGCATCTCTTCTGAAACAGATATCGCTAGTGTTCCATCTTGGCCTGGTTAAAATATATCCTCTTCTACAATGCAGTATCTGGAATGGGAGAGAGGGGAGAGCATTGGGGTGTCAAGGCTCTTTTGGACTGGCTGTACATCCAGATCTGGGCCAGACCTTGGATCCAGATCCTCTGCATCCCAGCTTAGGTGGTTGTGTAGCTGGGCTGTGCACACCTTACTCTCTGGATTCTCTGGTGGGGTAGAGCTGGAAGAAGCAGGTTTCCAAGAGAAGCTGTGATCTCCTGGTCAGCTGAAGCTGCAATGTCCTTCTGAAGTGCAGCTCACTTTATCTAGCAAAGCTGAGTTAGAAAAAGTTTGGGTTACTCCTGAAGTATCCTGCTTGTAGGGAGGTAAACGGCTTCCTGGGACTTGCAGAAACTAGGCACCTTATGTGCCTGCTTAATGAGCATGAGAAGAGACTGATTTTTCTGGAAGAGCTGAGTAAGATAGTAGCATAGGTTTATACTTACTGACACACAACTCACAAACGCAGGTGCATTTGATACTGTGCAATATGCGGCAGGGCCCAATTCTGCACTCACTTAACCAGATACACCAGTTTAGTGGCTTGTAAGTAGCATACCTTTAAAGAAATATTTTATCAGTCAAAGTAAGGATAGCAAGAATCTTACAGCCTGGATATTTTATTATTCAGTACTTACCAGAAAAAATGTCTAAGCGTTCTGCTATTTATGCTGCAATCTCATTATCTTTAACTTTCTTTTAAATTAGTTGGCATTTAAAAATTCATTCCTCTGCTGCCTTTTTTTTCCTTTTTTTCCAATTGCTTTCTGATCATACGTACATCTGGGTGACACTGTAGCAGGCTGGTGGGTTATGGTGTGAGTGGTTTTAATGTATATTTTGAGCCGCCCCTCTTGCTCCCCTTTAAATCTAACTGTATATAGACTTGCATGGCTTTGAGCAATTTAGCTGATTATATCTGCAGGTTGTTGCTCTTCCTTGCTTGGGTTTTCAATGATAAAGAACAAGAAGTTACAATCAGAGTAACAGAGAGTGCTTCTGCTCTCCTTTTGCTCTGTTGGTAAACGCAGAACAAATGATGAGTTACACTGTATCGTAGTTTAGTTGGGACCTTATGTTCAGTGCCAAAGTACTTTATCTTAACGTAGACCTTGAGCATATGAGCATTTCAATGTATATCTAGAATTCCTTAGATGAATAAAGCTATTAACCTCAAAGTTATTGGCTACCCAAAGAAGAAAAGTTCAGTTTTCATAAGGTCAAAGGTCTGGAGCAATTATTTCTTTGTTATGCAACAAAAGGAGGCTATGCAAGCTGTACCTTTTGTACTGTTAGCAGATTTTTCTCACAGATGAATGTCTGAAATGACAATAGTTTTCAGTATTGTTATTCCGGAGATGTCAGGAATAGAGGAGTGAAGATATACTCCCCATCCAGAGATCTATCTCAGAGTGCTCAAGTAACTGTATATTATGACAGATTTTTAGTCAAACTTTTTCTGAAGGTTCCCCTCTGCAGGCTTGGTGCACTGTAGCTGGATCCAAACCCAGTCAAAACTGGTAGAAAGGACTTTCCCCAATCTGTGCTTT